>CM054058.1:48938838-49366877 GCA_028641055.1 Alopecurus myosuroides
TGTTTTGCTAAACTTGTAACTCAAACTTTATCCTTTATGATCCAATCATAAATACTTGATTATCTTGTTACATTGATTTTAACTTCATATTAACAACCTTTTGAACAAATTCAAAATTTCAAACTCTGTTCCCTTTAAATAGATATACTCACATATCTACTCAAGTCATCGACAGAATTTTATGAAGGAAAAATTAATCCACCATACATGACTACACATAATGGACTATATACATCAACATGTATAATCTCCACTACATTAGTCGTCCATTCTACTTTGGCCTATGAACGGAATTCAAGTCATCTTTTGGAAGATGTTTCACAAGCGTCAACTTATTCAAAACAAAATGACTCCGGAAGTCCATCAATATGGAGTTCCTTCATGTTTTCCTTTCCGATATGAACTAAAATGGTGGTGTCACAATTTAAGTGAAAATCTTTTACGTCTTGCAACGTTTAGCATTCAGTCTTATAGATGTTTACTTTACCAACATGATTTATATTAACATATCCATCAATTATGGAATATGGTCATCGTTTGAACAATCTCATTTGTTCTCACAAAAGACTAGAACAAAATAACAACTTATTAAGTTCTTAAAATAAATCTTGAATGTTTGGTTTGATACTACAATGAACACAATAACACTTTATTTATGTTCTTGTCATAATCGATTCCACATCTATTACTAGTTCCTTTTAGGCCCTTGTATTTCTTGCATTGCGTTGCTTTGTATGACAACTCATACCAACCAATGTGGTATCAAAATACCCAAAAATACTTTGTTAACTAGTAATACATCTATAACTTGTATATCAAGCATATACTCCTGAGCTGGACTTTTCCAGTTATCTTCTTTTCTGCCATATATCTATTTGCAATTCTATTTTCAATATTCCCTTTCCTTTACAGAAGAATCATTCAACATCAAACAATGCTAGTCTTACTAGCTCATTTTCTTTGGCGTGTTAGTCATATACTATCACCCATTGAGTCATACTTTGAGTTTGATTGTTCTACTAATATCACCATATTAATAGCATTCTTCTAGATTCCACTCTTAGCAATTTCCGAGTAAGGTAAACTACTTTACCCATACTTCTAATCCATCCCCTCATAACAATTTTATGATTAAGTTACTATAGCTCGAAGGAAGGGATTTAGAGGATAATTTTGAGCGCCCAACTTCTTGGAATATTCAAACGCCTAGCGTATTCAATCATTGCATATATTCAGATAATATAAGCAAACATTGTCACACTAAATTTGCATATATTCAGATAATATAAGCAAACATTGTCACGCTAAATTATACTCAGTCATGTTGCCACAAATAAGTTTATAGATATCAATATATCTTTCACTTGATTGTTTCTGAAAACAACTCTTTTCAGTTCCTAAATCACTTTGATCAACAAAACATTCTTTTGAAGATAAAGTGATACGAAAGCAACCATGACTCTGGATTCTAAGTAGGAATTATTTGCTCTCTAGATCAATCATTCATTAACCATATGGAGCTAGGTAGGAAATACCAAAAATCTACAATAGGACTCAATTTTAAATTTCACTAATACGGTACCAATCTTAAATGGTATTTACCAGATCATAACAGTTATATCTCAATTAAAAATCTAAGTGTAAGGTAGTTATGTGGATGCCAATGACTACTACAAGTTGTGCAAATTCACTTTGATTTGTTGTTCATGATAAATAAGTTCAAGTTAATTCAAAATTAAACCATGAACTCCCACTCAAAAACAACATCCCTCTTAGTCGTCTTTAGTGATTACACGAACCAAATTCACTACACCAAAACCGATCATCACGTGAGATGATGTAGCTTCAAAGGCGAACATCGACATGTTCATCATATCATCCATATGACTCATGCTTTACCTTTCGGTTACGTGTTCCGAGGCCATGTCTGTACATGCTAGGCTCGCCAAGTAGAACCGTAGTATTGCATGTGTTTCAAGGCCATGTCTGTACATGCTAGGCTTGAAAACACCCGTTGTATGCGAACGTTGAGTCTGTCACACCCGATCATCACGTGGTGTCTCGAAACGACGAACTTTCTTAACGGTGCATACTTAAGGAAGAACACATTATTATCTTGATATTAAGTGAGAGGGATCATCTTATAATGCTACCAACGTTATCTAAGCAAAACAAGATGCATAAAAGGATTAACATCACATGTAAGGATAACGTGATATGATATGGTCCTCCTTGCACTTGATCTCCATCATGTGCATTATGGTATGATCTCAATCATTCCACCGGCGTGGTACCAAGTACCACGGTACCCTAAACTTGATTGTCCATCAATAAGAAGACAACCATATGGATACCTTCCGGTATATCAAAAATTTACAAAATAGATCATCTCATAATCAAATTTGTAATATTGACCATATCTCATCACATGCCCAGCAAAAACTAGTTAGACACCTCTAATTTATTTTTGCATATTTTACGTGGCTTAGGGCTTTCGATGATAGAACCGTTCATACCTACGAACATCAACCACAACGTTGATAAACACATTTTTAACAACCCTTCATAGATTAGATCTTAACTATAGTAGGAGAAACAGACACCCGCAAGCCACTTATGCAATACAAGTTGCATGTCAGTTGTGGAACAAGTGTCATGTACGTGGACATGTGAGGTTAGTCCGGGCCGCTTCATCCCACTATGCCACTAAGATCATAAAATAATCAAGGAGGTAATAACATGATCATCAATGCCCACATACACCTATGTGTTCTACCCGTACAAAACATCTACGCATAGATCCGGCTCTGATACCACTGAAGGGTTTGTTGCATAGAAAACAAAAATTTTCCTACGCGAGAGACACCCGAAAGGCCAAGATCTAATCTAGGAGACGAAGTGCAACGGGAAACGAGAGGGTTAAGGAGAACACATACCCTCGAAGACTCAAAGTGGTACGAGATCAAATCTCGTTGTTGGCGTAGTCGTACTCACACCGATCCCGATAGCGAGAAGATGGGCACCGCAATCCGGCGGTGCATCCGTGATCGGTCACACGTACGGTTGATGACGACCTCCTGAAGGGAATATGCCCGAGAGGCAATAATAAAATGGTTATTATCTTATTCCTTGTTTATGATGAATGTTTATTTCTCATGCTAGAATTGTATTAACCGGAAACGTTGATACATGTGTGCTTAATAAACAAACATTGGTTCCTAGTAAAGCCTCTCTTTTAACTAGCTCGTTGATTAATAGATGATCAAGGTTTCCTGATCATGAACATTGGATGTTATTAATAACGGGGTCATGTCATTAGAAGAATGATGTGATGAACATATACCCAAAGAGAATATAGCAATGCGATCAAGTCATTTAGTTTACATTGTTATATCAAACATACGAAGTAACTTATTCCTTAGACCTTGAGATCATGTCAATCACTGATACCGGAAGAGTGCTTTGATGGCATCAAACGTCACACCGTAACAGGGTGACTATAAAGGTGTCGTTAAGTATTCGGAAAGTATTAGTTGAGGATCATGGATCAAGAGTGGGATTTGTCCATCCAAATGACGGAGAGATATACTCTGGGCCCTCTCGGTGATATCACATCGAAACCGCTTGCAAGCACGTGATATGATCACAAGGATGTTATATCACGGGAACGAGAAAAGAGTACTTGTCGGTAACGATATTGAACAAGGTATGGTTGATACCAATGATCGAATCTCGGACAAGTAAAATATCGCGAGACAAAGGGAATAGTTCACGGCGTTGTTGGTTCACACGATCACGAGAGTCATCGTTGAATATATAGGAGTCATCACGGATCTCCAGATCCCGCTGTTGATTATTGATCGGAGAGGAGTCTCGATCATGTCTATCTTATTCGCGAACCGTAGGGTGACACACTTAAGGTCCGATGACGCGTTTGAGAGGATACGGAATATCGAAGAATATTTTGGGCAGCACCGAAATTGTTTCGGGGAAAATTGAAATAGTTCAAGGGGTTTTTCATCGAATGATTGTTAATAGAATTAACAAATGATTCGAGGTGCTTTATGCAAATGTTTGTTAATAGAATTAACAAATGCTGAAATAAAGAAATAAAAATGTTTTATTGATTTATTAAAGAAAAACTCTTGGATTTTCTAAGTGGGGTTTAAAGGAAAATGAGTGGGTGTGAGTGGAGTGTCCACTCACATCATGAGGGAAGAGGTGGGGGCACACCATGGGGCTGGCCGCACCCCCCTTGGGCTGCCTCCCCCCTCTCCTATAAAAGGAGGGTGAGAGCTCTCCCTCCTCCACACACTTGGCCACTTCCCTTTCCCTCCACCCGCTGCTCCATTTCATGGTCTCCGGCTTGGCGAAGCCCTGACCGTGGGATTCTTCACCACCACCACGTCGTCGTGCTGCTGGAGTTCCGAGGGATCCTCTACTTCCGCGCCCCGCTGGAACGAGGGAACGGAGGTCGTCATCAACCGTACGTGTGACCGATCACGGATGCACCGCCGGATTGCGGTGCCATCGTCTCGCTATCGGGATCAGTGTGAGTACGACTACGCCAACAACGAGATTTGATCTCGTACCACTTTGAGTCTTCGAGGGTATGTGTTCTCCTTAACCCTCTTGTTGCCCGTTGCACTTCATCTCCTAGATTAGATCTTGGCCTTTCGGGTGTCTCTCGCGTAGGAAATTTTTTGTTTTCTATGCTACGTTCCCCTTCAGTGGTATCAGAGCCGGATCTATGCGTAGATGTTTTGTACGGGTAGAACACATAGGTGTATGTGGGCGTTGATGATCATGTTATTACCTCCTTGATTATTTTATGATCTTAGTGGCATAGTGGGATGAAGCGGCCCGGACTAACCTTACATGTCCACGTACATGAGACTTGTTCCACAACTGACATGCAACTTGTATTGCATAAGTGGCTTGCGGGTGTCTGTTTCTCCTACTATAGTTAAGATCTAATCTATGAAGGGTTGTTAAAAATGTGTTTATCAACGTTGTGGTTGATGTTCGTAGGTATGAACGGTTCTATCCTCGAAAGCCCTAAGCCACGTAAAATATGCAAAAATAAATTAGAAGCGTCTAACTAGTTTTTGCTGGGCATGTGATGTGATATGGTCAATATTACAAATTTGATTATGAGATGATCTATTTTGTAAGTTATTGATATACCGGAAGGTATCCATATGGTTGTCTTCTTATTGATGGACAATCAAGTTTGGGTACCGTGGTACTTGGTACCACGCCGGTGGAATGATTGAGATCATACCATAATGCACATGATGGAGATCAAGTGCAAGAAGGACCATATCATATCACGTTATCCTTTCATGTGATGTCTGTGATGTTGATCCTTTTTATGCATCTTGTTTTGCTTAGATAACGTTGGTAGTATTATAAGATGATCCCTCTCACTTAATATCAAGATAATAATGTGTTCTTCCTTAAGTATGCACCGTTAAGAAATTTCGTCGTTTCGAGACACCACGTGATGATCGGGTGTGACAGACTCAACGTTCGCATACAACGGGTGTTTTCAAGCCTAGCATGTACAGACATGGCCTTGAAACACACGCAATACTACGGTTCTACTTGGCGAGCCTAGCATGTACAGACATGGCCTCAGAACACGTAACCGAAAGGTAAAGCATGAGTCATATGGATGATATGATGAACATGTCGATGTTCGCCTTTGAAGCTACATCATCTCACGTGATGATCGGTTTTGGTGTAGTGAATTTGGTTCGTGTAATCACTAAAGACGACTAAGAGGGATGTTGTTTTTGAGTGGGAGTTCATGGTTTAATTTTTGAATTAACTTGAACTTATTTATCATGAACAACCAATCAAAGCGAATTTGCACAAATTGTAGTATTCATTGGCATCTATAATTACCTTACACTTAGATTGTTAATTGAGATATAACTGTTATGATCTGGTAAATACCATTTAAGATTGGTACCGTATTAGTGAAATTTAAAATTGAGTCCTATTGTAGATTTTTGGTATTTCCTACCTAGTTCCATGTGGTTAATGATTGATTAATCTAGAGAGCAAATAATTCCTACTTAGAATCCAGAGTCATGGTTGCTTCCGTATTACTTTATCTTCAAAAGAATGTTTTGTTGATCAAGGTGATTTAGGAACTGAAAAGAGTTGTTTTCAGAAACAATCAAGTGAAAGATATATTGATATCTAGAAACTTTTTTGTGGCAACATGACTGAGTATAATTTAGCGTGACAATGTTTGCTTATATTATCTGAATATATGCAATGATTGAAGACGCTAGGCGTTTGAATATTCCAAGAAGTTGGGCGCTCAAAATTATCCTCTAAATCCCTTCCTTCGAGCTATAGTAACTTAATCATAAAATTGTTATGATGGGATGGATAAGAAGTATGGGTAAAGTATTTTACCTTACTTGGAAATTGTTAAGAGTGGAATCTAGAAGAATGCTATTAATATGGTGATATTAGTAGAACAATCAAACTCAAAGTATGACTCAATGGGTGATAGTATATGACTAACACGCCAAAGAAAATGAGCTAGTAAGACTAGCATGGTTTGATGTTGAATGATTCTTCTGTAAAGGAAAGGGAATATTGAAAATAGAATTACAAAAAGATATATGGCAGAAAAAGAAGATAACTGGAAAGTCCAGCTCAGGAGTATATGCTTGATATAAAAGTTATAGATGTATTACTAGTTAACAAAGTATTTTTGGGTATTTTGATACCACATTGGTTGGTATGAGTTGTCATACAAAGCAACACAATGAAAGAAATACAAGGGCCTAAAAGGAACTAGTAATAGATGTGGAATCGATTATGACAAGAACATAAGTAAAGTGTTATTGTGTTCATTGTCGTATCGAACCAAATAGTCAAGATTTATTTGAAGAACTTAATAATTTGTTATTTTGTTCTAGTCTTTTGTGAGAACAAATGAGATTGTTCAAACGATGACCATATTCCATAATTGATGGATATGTTAATATAAATCATGCTGGTAAAGTAAACATCTATAAGACTGAATGCTAAACGTTGCAAGACGTAAAAGATTTTCACTTAAATTGTGAAACCACCATTTTAGTTCATATCGGAAAGGAAAACATGAAGGAACTCCATATTGATGGACTTCCGGAGTCATTTTGTTTTTAATAAATTGACGCTTGTGAGACCTCTTCCAAAAGATGACTAGAATTCCGTTCGTAGGCCAAAGTAGAATGGACGACTAATTTAGTGGAGATTATACATATTGATGTATATAGTCCATTATGTGTTAGTCTGTATGGTGGATTAATTTTTCCTTCATAAAATTTTTGTCGATGACTTTAAGTAGATATGTGAGTATATCTATTTAAAGGGAACAGAGTTTGACATTTTGAATTGGTTCAAAAGGTTGTTAATATGAAGTTAAAATAATGTAACAAGATAGAAAGTATTTATGATTGGATCATAAAGGATAAAGTTTGAGTTACAAGTTTAGCAAAACATCTGAGAAGTTGCAGAATTGTTCTACAACCTATACTTCTCGAATACCCCACATTAGATTGGATTATTTAAAAGACAAAATCAAACCCTGTTTGACATGGTAAGATTAATAAAATTGCCATTATAATTTTGTAGTTTATACATTAAGGACAACCGCTTTTACACTGAAAAGAGCACCATCATGATCCGTTGAAATTGACAACATATAAGATATGGTTTGGGTAATGACCCGAATTGTCATTTTTCTTAAGTTTTGGTATGCATAGCATGTGTAAAATGTTTACAACCAAAATAGGATAAATATATGTTTATAAGGTTATCCCAAATAAAACATTGGGTATTTCTCCTATCACCGAACCAAAAGACAAATGTTGTTTGTCAGAAAGGGTTGATTTCTCAAGAAAGTAGTTCTTGCGAAACAAGTGAGTGGGAGCACAGTACAAACTCAACGAGATTAGAGAATCTTCGTTATCATGTCAAGAGTAGCGCAGCACTGGAAGTTGTTCCGGGGTTTACTATTTTGACTAAGTAGAAGACACTACAAATGTTGTAGATACTTCAAATGAGTTTGCGAACTGTACCAGAAAAGTCCAAAAACTTTGTACTTAGAACAACTTGTGGTTTAAGTGTAAAGTGTTGTTTTGACAACAAAAGGACCTGGACCTTATAAAGCAAGCAAATGATGGGCCCTGACTTCGTAAAATGACTATGAGTCATTATATCCGCCATAGTATCCTTGTATGAATATCAAGTATGTGACTTGGTAGTCCTTTCGATAGGCATGATGCCTAACGATAGCAAAAGGGTCTATATAGCGACAAAGACATGGATACTTATCGAAAAGTTGTTTTCGACGAAGTTCAAAGAGTTGACTACTACAAGATTTCGATCTTCCGTAGTGATGCTTTAGTCTTTGCGGATAGTTTTAGCAAAAGGTTACATATTATGATATGGCAGTTGAATAACAAAACCAACTCTCCTCTTGAGGAAGTTTGATCAAGGATGTGTACTTGACACAGTCTGAGAGTTTTGTAAAATTCAAAAGGTTGCTAGAAAGGTATGCACACTTCAATGGTTGAAGTAAGCATAGCGAAGTTGAAATCTTTAGCTTAATGAAGTTATCAAAAGAGTTTGATTCCATCATGAATGATAAAGATGCTTGTAGAGTTACAAGAAATTAAGTGGGAGCGCTATGACATATTTCCAATACTTTATGTAGATGACATATGGTTGATTGGAAAATATGTATTTTAAATTAACACGGTTTATATTTTCGATTTCATATTGATGAAAGGCTTAGAAGATATTGGGCATCGATATCTATAAAAGATGGATTGACGCACCTGATATGATTGTAGCCAAATTACATAGATGAAATATTGAAGTAAGTCAATATGAAAATGGCAAGAAGGAGTTCTTGTCACATGGAAAATAATTGAGCAAGATTCATGTGTTTTGACACATGATGAGCATCATTGAAATTGAGATTTCTAAGTCATGTTTCCATGCTATGTACACAACCAGATGAGTCCTATGCTATAAAATGTTATAGTAGGATAATTCATATGATGATTAGACAACAGTGGGAGAGATCCTTGTGTCATTTTAGAAATGCTAAGGATATGTTTTCCTATATAGTAATGACAAAATATTAGTTGTAATATGTTACACTAATAGTCTTGTCATTTATTCAAGTAATTTTATCTCAATTAAAATATGTGATGAAGGGTAGCACAATAGGATGGAAGAAAGTTCCATGCTAGATTTGAAAGAGTTTCAAAATTAAAATATTGTGACAGATACTACAACAAAGGCTAAAGTATATCGTTGTGTTAACAACTGATTATAAGCGTATTTTGTGTCAAGGAGTTCTTTATTGAACTTGGTGAAATTCCAAGAATGCTGAAACTATGAAGCTACATTTTCACAATGTTAGTAACATCAGTTTAAGCTGAGGAATTAAGGTATCACCGGAACTTGGTGAGTTTCCAAGATTGCTAAACACTATGAAGCTACATTTTCACAATGTTAGTGACAATGGTTTAAGCCGAGGAATTAAGGTTTCACCGATTGACCATATATATGCAAAGCCATCTCATTAGAGAATGAGTGATGCGTGTAGACGCAAAGAACATGCAAATACAATAGGACCTGAACGGTTCAGATCTTTTTGATAATGTTTACCACATGCGAAGCATGGTAATAACACTGGTACGCCATATGTGTTAAGTGCTTACAGACTAGATTATTGACTCTAGTGCAAGTGGGAGACTGAAGGGAATATGCCCGAGAGGCAATAATAAAATGGTTATTATCTTATTCCTTGTTTATGATGAATGTTTATTTCTCATGCTAGAATTGTATTAACCGGAAACGTTGATACATGTGTGCTTAATAAACAAACATTGGTTCCTAGTAAAGCCTCTCTTTTAACTAGCTCGTTGATTAATAGATGATCAAGGTTTCCTGATCATGAACATTGGATGTTATTAATAACGGGGTCATGTCATTAGAAGAATGATGTGATGAACATATACCCAAAGAGAATATAGCAATGCGATCAAGTCATTTAGTTTACATTGTTATATCAAACATACGAAGTAACTTATTCCTTAGACCTTGAGATCATGTCAATCACTGATACCGGAAGAGTGCTTTGATGGCATCAAACGTCACACCGTAACAGGGTGACTATAAAGGTGTCGTTAAGTATTCGGAAAGTATTAGTTGAGGATCATGGATCAAGAGTGGGATTTGTCCATCCAAATGACGGAGAGATATACTCTGGGCCCTCTCGGTGATATCACATCGAAACCGCTTGCAAGCACGTGATATGATCACAAGGATGTTATATCACGGGAACGAGAAAAGAGTACTTGTCGGTAACGATATTGAACAAGGTATGGTTGATACCAATGATCGAATCTCGGACAAGTAAAATATCGCGAGACAAAGGGAATAGTTCACGGCGTTGTTGGTTCACACGATCACGAGAGTCATCGTTGAATATATAGGAGTCATCACGGATCTCCAGATCCCGCTGTTGATTATTGATCGGAGAGGAGTCTCGATCATGTCTATCTTATTCGCGAACCGTAGGGTGACACACTTAAGGTCCGATGACGCGTTTGAGAGGATACGGAATATCGAAGAATATTTTGGGCAGCACCGAAATTGTTTCGGGGAAAATTGAAATAGTTCAAGGGGTTTCGTCGAATGATTGTTAATAGAATTAACAAATGATTCGAGGTGCTTTATGCAAATGTTTGTTAATAGAATTAACAAATGCTGAAATAAAGAAATAAAAATGTTTTATTGATTTATTAAAGAAAAACTCTTGGATTTTCTAAGTGGGGTTTAAAGGAAAATGAGTGGGTGTGAGTGGAGTGTCCACTCACATCATGAGGGAAGAGGTGGGGGCACACCATGGGGCTGGCCGCACCCCCCTTGGGCTGCCTCCCCCCTCTCCTATAAAAGGAGGGTGAGAGCTCTCCCTCCTCGACACACTTGGCCACTTCCCTTTCCCTCCACCCGCTGCTCCATTTCATGGTCTCCGGCAATATAAGCAAACATTGTCACGCTAAATTATACTCAGTCATGTTGCCACAAAAAAGTTTCTAGATATCAATATATCTTTCACTTGATTGTTTCTGAAAACAACTCTTTTCAGTTCCTAAATCACCTTGATCAACAAAACATTCTTTTGAAGATAAAGTAATACGGAAGGGGTTCGTTGCATAGAAAACAAAAATTTTCCTACACGAGAGACACCCGAAAGGCCAAGATCTAATCTAGGAGACGAAGTGCAACGGGCAACGAGAGGGTTAAGGAGAACACATACCCTTGAAGACTCAAAGTGGTACGAGATCAAATCTCGTTGTTGGCGTAGTCGTACTCACACCGATCCCGATGGCGAGAAGATGAGCACCGCAATCCGGCGGTGCATCCGTGATTGGTCACACGTACGGTTGATGACGACCTCCGTTCCCTCGTTCCAGCGGGGCGCGGAAGTAGAGGATCCCTCGGAACTCCAGCAGCACGACGGCGTGGTGTGGTGGAGAAAAACATTGCTCAGGGCTTCGCCAAGCGCACGAACAAGTGGTGGAGCAGCGGCAGGAGGGAGGAAGAGATGACACAAGTGTGTGTGTGTGTGGGGGAGAGGGAGCTCTCACCCCTCCTTTTATAGGAGGGGATGGCAGCCACGAATTTTTGGCTGCCTCCACCTCTCCCTCATCATGTGAGTGGAGTCTCCACTCAACCCACTCATTCTTCCATTAATTCCCACTCAAAATCCCAAGGGTTTTCTTTAATAAATAAATAAAACAATTTTATTTCTTTATTTTAATATTTGTTAATTCCATTAACAAACATTAACATATAACCCCTTGAGTTAGTTGTTAAATCTATTAACAACCATTTGATAAGAATCCCCTTGAACTATTTCAAAATTACTCGAAACAATTTCGGTGACTATTTCAATATTCCCCGAAACAATTTCGGTGCTGTCCAAACTTTCCTCCGATATTCCGAATCCTCTCAAATGCGTCATCGAACCTTAAGTGTGTCACCCTACGGTTCGCGAATAAGATAGACATGATCGAGACTCCTCTCCGATCAATAATCAACAGCGGGATCTGGAGATCCGTGATGACTCCTATATATTCAACGATGACTCTCGTGACCGTGTGAACCAACAACGTCGTGAACTATTCCCTTTGTCTCGCGATATTTTACTTGTCCGAGATTCGATCATTGGTATCAACCATACCTTGTTCAATCTCGTTACCGACAAGTACTCTTTTCTCGTTCCCGTGATATAACATCCTTGTGATCATATCACGTGCTTGCAAGCGGTTTCGATGTGATATCACCGAGAGGGCCCAGAGTATATCTCTCCGTCATTTGGATGGACAAATTCCACTCTTGATCCATGATCCTCAACTAATACTTTCCGAATACTTAACGACACCTTTATAGTCACCCTGTTACGGTGTGACGTTTGATGCCATCAAAGCACTCTTCCAATATCAGCGATTGACATGATCTCATGGTCTAAGGAATAAGTTACTTCGTATGTTTGATATAACAATGTAAACTAAATGACTTGATCGCATTGCTATATTCTCTTTGGGTATATGTTCATCACATCATTCTTCTAATGACATGACCCCGTTATTAATAACATCCAATGTTCATGATCAGGAAACCTTGATCATCTATTAATCAACGAGCTAGTTAAAAGAGAGGCTTTACTAGGAACCATTGTTTGTTTATTAAGCACACATGTATCAACGTTTCCGGTTAATACAATTCTAGCATGAGAAATAAACATTCATCATAAACAAGGAATAAGATAATAACCATTTTATTATTGCCTCTCGGGCATATTCCCTTCAGTCTCCCACTTGCACTAGAGTCAATAATCTAGTCTGTAAGCACTTAACACATATGGCGTACCAGTGTTATTACCATGCTTCGCATGTGGTAAACATTATCAAAAAGATCTGAACTGTTCAAGTCCTATTGTATTTGCATGTTCTTTGCGTCTACACGCATCACTCATTCTCTAATGAGATGGCTTTGTATATATATGGTCAATTGGTGAAAACTTAATTCCTCAGCTTAAACTGATGTCACTAACATTGTGAAAATGTAGCTTCATAGTGTTAGCATTCTTGGAAACTCACCAAGTTCCGGTGATACCTTAATTCCTCAGCTTAAACTGATGTTACTAACATTGTGAAAATGTAGCTTCATAGTTTCAGCATTCTTGGAAATTCACCAAGTTCAATAAAGAACTCCTTGACACAAAATACGCTTATAATCAGTTGTCAACACAACGATATACTTTAGCCTTTGTTGTAGTATCTGTCACAATATTTTAATTTTGAAACTCTTTCAAATCCAGCATGGAACTTTCTTCCATCCTATTGTGCTACCCTTCATCACATATTTTAATTGAGATACTTGAATAAATGACAAGACTATTAGTGTAACATATTACAACTAATATTTTGTCATTACTATATAGGAAAACATATCCTTAGCATTTCTAAAATGACACAAGGATCTCTCCCACTGTTGTCTAATCATCATATGAATTATCCTACTATAACATTTTATAGCATAGGACTCATCTGGTTGTGTACATAGCATGGAAACATGACTTAGAAATCTCAATTTCAATGATGCTCATCATGTGTCAAAACACATGAATCTTGCTCAATTATTTTCCATGTGACAAGAACTCCTTCTTGTCATTTTCATATTGACTTACTTCAATATTTCATCTATGTAATTTGGCTTCAATCATATCAGGTGCGTCAATCCATCTTTTATAGATATCGATGCCCAATATCTTCTAAGCCTTTCATCAATATGAAAATCTTAACCGTGTTAATTTAAAATACATATTTTCCAATCAACCATATGTCATCTACATAAAGTATTGGAAATATGTCATAGCGCTCCCACTTAATTTCTTGTAACTTTACAAGCATCTTTATCGTTCATGATGGAATCAAACTCTTTTGATAACTTCATTAAGGTAAAGATTTCAACTTCGTTATGCTAACTTCAACCATTGAAGTGTGCATACCTTTCTAGCAACCTTTTTGAATTTTACAAAACTCTCAGATTGTGTCAAGTACACATCCTTGATAAAACTTCCTTGAGAGGAGAGTTGGTTTTGTTATTCAACTACCATATCATAATATGTAACTTTGCTAGAACTATCTGCAAAGACTAAGCATCACTACGGAAGATCAAAATCTTGTAGTAGTGAACTCTTTGAACTTCGTCGAAAACAACTTTTCTATAAGTACAACTTTCAAAGGATGTAAAATCCATGTCTTTGTCGCTATATAGACCCTTTTGCTATCGTTAGGCATCATGCCTATCGAAAGGACTACCAAGTCACATACTTGATATTCATACAAGGATATTATGGCGGATATAATGACTCATAGTCAATTTTACGAAGTCAGGGCCCATCATTTGCTTCCTTTATAAGGTCCAGGTCCTTTTGTTGTCAAAACAACACTTTACACTTAAACCACAAGTTGTTCTAAGTACAAAGTTTTTTGGACTTTTCTGGTACAGTTCGCAAACTCATTTGAAGTATCTACAACATTTGTAGTGTCTTCAACTTAGTCAAAATAGTAAACCCCGGAACAACTTCCAGTGTTGCGCTACTCTTGACATGATAACGAAGATTCTCTAATCTCGTTGAGTTTGTACTGTGCTCCCACTCACTTGTTTTGCAAGAACTACTTTCTCGAGAAATCAACCCTTTCCGACAAACAACATTTGTCTTTTGGTTCGGTGATAGGAGAAATACCCAATGTTTTATTTGGGATAACCTTATAAACATATATTTATCCTATTTTGGTTGTGAACATTTTACACATGCTATGCATACCAAAACTTAAGAAAAATGACAATTCGGGTCACTACCCAAACCATATCTTATATGTTGTCAATTTCAACGGATCATGATGGTGCTCTTTTGAGTGTAAAAGCGGTTGTCCTTAATGTATAAACTACAAAATTATAATGGCAATTTTATTAATCTTACCATGTCAAACAGGGTTTGATTTTGTCTTTTGAATACTCCAATCTAATGTGGGGTATTCGAGAAGTATAAGTTGTAGAACAATTCTGCAACTTCTCAGATGTTTTTGCTAAACTTGTAACTCAAACTTTATCCTTTATGATCCAATCATAAATACTTGATTATCTTGTTACATTGATTTTAACTTCATATTAACAACCTTTTGAACCAATTCAAAATGTCAAACTCTGTTCCCTTTAAATAGATATACTCACATATCTACTTAAATCATCGACAGAATTTTATGAAGGAAAAATTAATCCACCATACATGACTACACATAATGGACTATATACATCAATACGTATAATCTCCACTAAATTAGTCGTCCATTCTACTTTGGCCTAAGAACGGAATTCTAGTCATCTTTTGGAAGAGGTCTCACAAGCGTCAATAAAATGACTCCGGAAGTCCATCAATATGGAATTCCTTCATGTTTTCCTTTCCGATATGAACTAAAATGGTGGTGTCACAATTTAAGTGAAAATCTTTTACGTCTTGCAACGTTTAGCATTCAGTCTTATAGATTTTTTACTTTACCAACATGATTTATATTAACATATCCATCAATTATGGAATATGGTCATCGTTTGAACAATCTCATTTGTTCTCACAAAAGACTAGAACAAAATAACAAATTATTAAGTTCTTCAAATAAATCTTGACTGGTTGGTTTGATACGACAATGAACACAATAACACTTTATTTATGTTCTTGTCATAATCGATTCCACATCTATTACTAGTTCCTTTTAAGCCCTTGTATTTCTTTCATTGCGTTGCTTTGTATGACAACTCATACCAACCAATGTGGTATCAAAATACCAAAAATACTTTGTTAACTAGTAATACATCTATAACTTGTATATCAAGTATATACTCCTGAGCTGGACTTTTCCAGTTATCTTCTTTTCTGCCATATATCTATTTGTAATTCTATTTTCAATATTCCCTTTCCTTTACAGAAGAATCATTCAACATCAAACAATGCTAGTCTTACTAGCTCATTTTCTTTGGCGTGTTAGTCATATACTATCACCCATTGAGTCATACTTTGAGTTTGATTGTTCTACTAATATCACCATATTAATAGCATTCTTCTAGATTCCACTCTTAGCAATTTCAAAGTAAGGTAAACTACTTTACCCATACTTCTAATCCATTCCCTCATAACAATTTTATGATTAAGCTACTATAGCTCGAAGGAAGGGATTTAGAGGATAATTTTGAGCGCCCAACTTCTTGGAATATTCAAACGCCTAGCGTCTTCAATCATTGCATATATTCAGATAATATAAGCAAACATTGTCACGCTAAATTTGCATATATTCAGATAATATAAGCAAACATTGTCACGCTAAATTATACTCAGTCATGTTGCTACAAATAAGTTTCTAGATATCAATATATCTTTCACTTGAATGTTTCTGAAAACAACTCTTTTCAGTTCCAAAATCACCTTGATCAACAAAACATTCTTTTGAAGATAAAGTAATACGGAAGCAACCATGACTCTGGATTCTAAGTAGGAATTATTTGCTCTCTAGATTAATCAATCATTAACCATATGGAGCTAGGTAGGAAATACCAAAAAATCTACAATAGGACTCAATTTTAAATATCACTAATACGGTACCAATCTTAAATGGTATTTACCAGATCATAACAGTTATATCTCAATTAACAATCTAAGTGTAAGGTAATTATAGATGCCAATGAATACTACAATTTGTGCAAATTCACTTTGATTTGTTGTTCATGATAAATAAGTTCAAGTTAATTCAAAAAATTAAACCATGAACTCCCACTCAAAAACAACATCCCTCTTAGTCGTCTTTAGTGATTACACGAACCAAATTCACTACACCAAAACCGATCATCACGTGAGATGATGTAGCTTCAAAGGCGAACATCTACATGTTCATCATATCATCCATATGACTCATGCTTTACCTTTCGGTTACGTGTTCCGAGGCCATGTCTGTACATGCTAGGCTCGCCAAGTAGAACCGTAGTATTGCGTGTGTTTCAAGGCCATGTCTGTACATGCTAGGCTTGAAAACACCCGTTGTATGCGAACGTTGAGTCTGTCACACCCGATCATCACGTGGTGTCTCGAAACGACGAACTTTCTTAACGGTGCATACTTAAGGAAGAACACATTATTATCTTGATATTAAGTGAGAGGGATCATCTTATAATGCTACCGTCGCTATCTAAGCAAAACAAGATGCATAAAAGTATTAACATCACATACATCACATGTAAGGATAACGTGATATGATATGGTCCTCCTTGCACTTGATCTCCATCATGTGCATTATGGTATGATCTCAATCATTCCACCGGCGTGGTACCAAGTACCACGGTACCCCAAACTTGATTGTCCATCAATAAGAAGACAACCATATGGATACCTTCCGGTATATCAATAATTTACAAAATAGATCATCTCATAATCAAATTTGTAATATTGACCATATCACATCACATGCCCAGCAAAAACTAGTTAGACGCTTCTAATTTATTTTTGCATATTTTACGTGGCTTAGGGCTTTCGAGGATAGAACCGTTCATACCTACGAACATCAACCACAACGTTGATAAACATATTTTTAGCAACCCTTTGTAGATTAGATCTTAACTATAGTAGGAGAAACAGACACCCGCAAGCCACTTATGCAATACAAGTTGCATGTCAGTTGTGGAACAAGTTTCATGTACGTGGACATGTAAGGTTAGTCCGGGCCGCTTCATCCCACTATGCCACTAAGATCATAAAATAGTCAAGGAGGTAATAACATGATCATCAACGCCCACATACACCTATGTGTTCTACCCGTACAAAACATCTACGCATAGATCCGGCTCTGATACCACTGAAGGGTTCGTTGCATAGAAAACAAAAATTTTCCTACACGAGAGACACCCGAAAGGCCAAGATCTAATCTAGGAGACGAAGTGCAACGGGCAACGAGAGGGTTAAGGAGAACACATACCCTTGAAGACTCAAAGTGGTACGAGATCAAATCTCGTTGTTGGCGTAGTCGTACTCACACCGATCCCGATGGCGAGAAGATGAGCACCGCAATCCGGCGGTGCATCCGTGATTGGTCACACGTACGGTTGATGACGACCTCCGTTCCCTCGTTCCAGCGGGGCGCGGAAGTAGAGGATCCCTCGGAACTCCAGCAGCACGACGGCGTGGTGTGGTGGAGAAAAACATTGCTCAGGGCTTCGCCAAGCGCACGAACAAGTGGTGGAGCAGCGGCAGGAGGGAGGAAGAGATGACACAAGTGTGTGTGTGTGGGGGGGAGAGGGAGCTCTCACCCCTCCTTTTATAGGAGGGGATGGCAGCCACGAATTTTTGGCTGCCTCCACCTCTCCCTCATCATGTGAGTGGAGTCTCCACTCAACCCACTCATTCTTCCATTAATTCCCACTCAAAATCCCAAGGGTTTTCTTTAATAAATAAATAAAACAATTTTATTTCTTTATTTTAATATTTGTTAATTCCATTAACAAACATTAACATATAACCCCTTGAGTTAGTTGTTAAATCTATTAACAACCATTTGATAAGAATCCCCTTGAACTATTTCAAAATTACTCGAAACAATTTCGGTGACTATTTCAATATTCCCCGAAACAATTTCGGTGCTGTCCAAACTTTTCTCTGATATTCCGTATCCTCTCAAATGCGTCATCGAACCTTAAGTGTGTCACCCTACGGTTCGCGAATAAGATAGACATGATCGAGACTCCTCTCCGATCAATAATCAACAGCGGGATCTGGAGATCCGTGATGACTCCTATATATTCAACGATGACTCTCGTGATCGTGTGAACCAACAACGTCGTGAACTATTCCCTTTGTCTCGCGATATTTTACTTGTCCGAGATTCGATCATTGGTATCAACCATACCTTGTTCAATCTCGTTACCGACAAGTACTCTTTTCTCGTTCCCGTGATATAACATCCTTGTGATCATATCACGTGCTTGCAAGCGGTTTCGATGTGATATCACCGAGAGGGCCCAGAGTATATCTCTCCGTCATTTGGATGGACAAATTCCACTCTTGATCCATGATCCTCAACTAATACTTTCCGAATACTTAACGACACCTTTATAGTCACCCTGTTACGGTGTGACGTTTGATGCCATCAAAGCACTCTTCCAATATCAGCGATTGACATGATCTCATGGTCTAAGGAATAAGTTACTTCGTATGTTTGATATAACAATGTAAACTAAATGACTTGATCGCATTGCTATATTCTCTTTGGGTATATGTTCATCACATCATTCTTCTAATGACATGACCCCGTTATTAATAACATCCAATGTTCATGATCAGGAAACCTTGATCATCTATTAATCAACGAGCTAGTTAAAAGAGAGGCTTTACTAGGAACCATTGTTTGTTTATTAAGCACACATGTATCAACGTTTCCGGTTAATACAATTCTAGCATGAGAAATAAACATTCATCATAAACAAGGAATAAGATAATAACCATTTTATTATTGCCTCTCGGGCATATTCCCTTCAGTTGAATTATTGATATACCGGAAGGTATCCATATGGTTGTCTTCTTATTGATGGACAATCAAGTTTGGGGTACCGTGGTACTTGGTACCACGCCGGTGGAATGATTGAGATCATACCATAATGCACATGATGGAGATCAAGTGCAAGGAGGACCATATCATATCACGTTATCCTTACATGTGATGTATGTGATGTTAATACTTTTATGCATCTTGTTTTGCTTAGATAGCGACGGTAGCATTATAAGATGATCCCTCTCACTTAATATCAAGATAATAATGTGTTCTTCCTTAAGTATGCACCGTTAAGAAAGTTCGTCGTTTCGAGACACCACGTGATGATCGGGTGTGACAGACTCAACGTTCGCATACAACGGGTGTTTTCAAGCCTAGCATGTACAGACATGGCCTTGAAACACACGCAATACTACGGTTCTACTTGGCGAGCCTAGCATGTACAGACATGGCCTCGGAACACGTAACCGAAAGGTAAAGCATGAGTCATATGGATGATATGATGAACATGTAGATGTTCGCCTTTGAAGCTACATCATCTCACGTGATGATCGGTTTTGGTGTAGTGAATTTGGTTCGTGTAATCACTAAAGACGACTAAGAGGGATGTTGTTTTTGAGTGGGAGTTCATGGTTTAATTTTTTGAATTAACTTGAACTTATTTATCATGAACAACAAATAAAAAGTGAATTTGCACAAATTGTAGTATTCATTGGCATCTATAATTACCTTACACTTAGATTGTTAATTGAGATATAACTGTTATGATCTGGTAAATACCATTTAAGATTGGTACCGTATTAGTGATATTTAAAATTGAGTCCTATTGTAGATTTTTTGGTATTTCCTACCTAGCTCCATATGGTTAATGATTGATTAATCTAGAGAGCAAATAATTCCTACTTAGAATCCAGAGTCATGGTTGCTTCCGTATTACTTTATCTTCAAAAGAATGTTTTGTTGATCAAGGTGATTTTGGAACTGAAAAGAGTTGTTTTCAGAAACATTCAAGTGAAAGATATATTGATATCTAGAAACTTATTTGTAGCAACATGACTGAGTATAATTTAGCGTGACAATGTTTGCTTATATTATCTGAATATATGCAAATTTAGCGTGACAATGTTTGCTTATATTATCTGAATATATGCAATGATTGAAGACGCTAGGCGTTTGAATATTCCAAGAAGTTGGGCGCTCAAAATTATCCTCTAAATCCCTTCCTTCGAGCTATAGTAGCTTAATCATAAAATTGTTATGAGGGAATGGATTAGAAGTATGGGTAAAGTAGTTTACCTTACTTTGAAATTGCTAAGAGTGGAATCTAGAAGAATGCTATTAATATGGTGATATTAGTAGAACAATCAAACTCAAAGTATGACTCAATGGGTGATAGTATATGACTAACACGCCAAAGAAAATGAGCTAGTAAGACTAGCATTGTTTGATGTTGAATGATTCTTCTGTAAAGGAAAGGGAATATTGAAAATAGAATTACAAATAGATATATGGCAGAAAAGAAGATAACTGGAAAAGTCCAGCTCAGGAGTATATACTTGATATACAAGTTATAGATGTATTACTAGTTAACAAAGTATTTTTGGTATTTTGATACCACATTGGTTGGTATGAGTTGTCATACAAAGCAACGCAATGAAAGAAATACAAGGGCTTAAAAGGAACTAGTAATAGATGTGGAATCGATTATGACAAGAACATAAATAAAGTGTTATTGTGTTCATTGTCGTATCGAACCAACCAGTCAAGATTTATGTGTGGGGAGAGGGAGCTCTCACCCCTCCTTTTATAGGAGGGGATGGCAGCCACGAATTTTTGGCTGCCTCCACCTCTCCCTCATCATGTGAGTGGAGTCTCCACTCAACCCACTCATTCTTCCATGAATTCCCACTCAAAATCCCAAGGGTTTTCTTTAATAAATAAATAAAACAATTTTATTTCTTTATTTTAATATTTGTTAATTCCATTAACAAACATTAACATATAACCCCTTGAGTTAGTTGTTAAATCTATTAACAACCATTTGATAAGAATCCCCTTGAACTATTTCAAAATTACTCGAAACAATTTCGGTGACTATTTCAATATTCCCCGAAACAATTTCGGTGCTGTCCAAACTTTTCTCCGATATTCCGTATCCTCTCAAATGCGTCATCGAACCTTAAGTGTGTCACCCTACGGTTCGCGAATAAGATAGACATGATCGAGACTCCTCTCCGATCAATAATCAACAGCGGGATCTGGAGATCCGTGATGACTCCTATATATTCAACGATGACTCTCGTGATCGTGTGAACCAACAACGCCGTGAACTATTCCCTTTGTCTCGCGATATTTTACTTGTCCGAGATTCGATCATTGGTATCAACCATACCTTGTTCAATCTCGTTACCGACAAGTACTCTTTTCTCGTTCCCGTGATATAACATCCTTTGTGATCATATCACGTGCTTGCAAGCGGTTTCGATGTGATATCACCGAGAGGGCCCAGAGTATATCTCTCCGTCATTTGGATGGACAAATCCCACTCTTGATCCATGATCCTCAACTAATACTTTCCGAATACTTAACGACACCTTTATAGTCACCCTGTTACGGTGTGACGTTTGATGCCATCAAAGCACTCTTCCAGTATCAGTGATTGACATGATCTCAAGGTCTAAGGAATAAGTTACTTCGTATGTTTGATATAACAATGTAAACTAAATGACTTGATCGCATTGCTATATTCTCTTTGGGTATATGTTCATCACATCATTCTTCTAATGACATGATCCCGTTATTAACAACATCCAATGTTCATGATCAGGAAACCTTGATCATCTATTAATCAACGAGCTAGTTAAAAGAGAGGCTTTACTAGGAACCATTGTTTGTTTATTAAGCACACATGTATCAACGTTTCCGGTTAATACAATTCTAGCATGAGAAATAAACATTCATCATAAACAAGGAATAAGATAATAACCATTTTATTATTGCCTCTCGGGCATATTCCCTTCAGTCTCCCACTTGCACTAGAGTCAATAATCTAGTCTGTAAGCACTTAACACATATGGCGTACCAGTGTTATTACCATGCTTCGCATGTGGTAAACATTATCAAAAAGATCTGAACTGTTCAGGTCCTATTGTATTTGCATGTTCTTTGCGTCTACACGCATCACTCATTCTCTAATGAGATGGCTTTGTATATATATGGTCAATTGGTGAAAACTTAATTCCTCAGCTTAAACTGATGTCACTAACATTGTGAAAATGTAGCTTCATAGTGTTAGCATTCTTGGAAACTCACCAAGTTCCGGTGATACCTTAATTCCTCAGCTTAAACTGATGTTACTAACATTGTGAAAATGTAGCTTCATAGTTTCAGCATTCTTGGAAATTCACCAAGTTCAATAAAGAACTCCTTGACACAAAATACGCTTATAATCAGTTGTCAACACAACGATATACTTTAGCCTTTGTTGTAGTATCTGTCACAATATTTTAATTTTGAAACTCTTTCAAATCCAGCATGGAACTTTCTTCCATCCTATTGTGCTACCCTTCATCACATATTTTAATTGAGATACTTGAATAAATGACAAGACTATTAGTGTAACATATTACAACTAATATTTTGTCATTACTATATAGGAAAACATATCCTTAGCATTTCTAAAATGACACAAGGATCTCTCCCACTGTTGTCTAATCATCATATGAATTATCCTACTATAACATTTTATAGCATAGGACTCATCTGGTTGTGTACATAGCATGGAAACATGACTTAGAAATCTCAATTTCAATGATGCTCATCATGTGTCAAAACACATGAATCTTGCTCAATTATTTTCCATGTGACAAGAACTCCTTCTTGTCATTTTCATATTGACTTACTTCAATATTTCATCTATGTAATTTGGCTTCAATCATATCAGGTGCGTCAATCCATCTTTTATAGATATCGATGCCCAATATCTTCTAAGCCTTTCATCAATATGAAAATCTTAACCGTGTTAATTTAAAATACATATTTTCCAATCAACCATATGTCATCTACATAAAGTATTGGAAATATGTCATAGCGCTCCCACTTAATTTCTTGTAACTTTACAAGCATCTTTATCGTTCATGATGGAATCAAACTCTTTTGATAACTTCATTAAGGTAAAGATTTCAACTTCGTTATGCTCACTTCAACCATTGAAGTGTGCATACCTTTCTAGCAACCTTTTTGAATTTTACAAAACTCTCAGACTGTGTCAAGTACACATCCTTGATAAAACTTCCTTGAGAGGAGAGTTGGTTTTGTTATTCAACTACCATATCATAATATGTAACTTTGCTAGAACTATCTGCAAAGACTAAGCATCACTACGGAAGATCAAAATCTTGTAGTAGTGAACTCTTTGAACTTCGTCGAAAACAACTTTTCTATAAGTACAACTTTCAAAGGATGTAAAATCCATGTCTTTGTCGCTATATAGACCCTTTTGCTATCGTTAGGCATCATGCCTATCGAAAGGACTACCAAGTCACATACTTGATATTCATACAAGGATATTATGGCGGATATAATGACTCATAGTCAATTTTACGAAGTCAGGGCCCATCATTTGCTTCCTTTATAAGGTCCAGGTCCTTTTGTTGTCAAAACAACACTTTACACTTAAACCACAAGTTGTTCTAAGTACAAAGTTTTTTGGACTTTTCTGGTACAGTTCGCAAACTCATTTGAAGTATCTACAACATTTGTAGTGTCTTCAACTTAGTCAAAATAGTAAACCCCGGAACAACTTCCAGTGTTGCGCTACTCTTGACATGATAACGAAGATTCTCTAATCTCGTTGAGTTTGTACTGTGCTCCCACTCACTTGTTTTGCAAGAACTACTTTCTAGAGAAATCAACCCTTTCCGACAAACAACTTTTGTCTTTTGGTTCGGTGATAGGAGAAATACCCAATGTTTTATTTGGGATAACCTTATAAACATATATTTATCCTATTTTGGTTGTAAACATTTTACACATGCTATGCATACCAAAACTTAAGAAAAATGACAATTCGGGTCACTACCCAAACCATATCTTATATGTTGTCAATTTCAACGGATCATGATGGTGCTCTTTTGAGTGTAAAAGCGGTTGTCCTTAATGTATAAACTACAAAATTATAATGGCAATTTTATTAATCTTACCATGTCAAACAGGGTTTGATTTTGTCTTTTGAATACTCCAATCTAATGTGGGGTATTCGAGAAGTATAAGTTGTAGAACAATTCTGCAACTTCTCAGATGTTTTTGCTAAACTTGTAACTCAAACTTTATCCTTTATGATCCAATCATAAATACTTGATTATCTTGTTACATTGATTTTAACTTCATATTAACAACCTTTTGAACCAATTCAAAATGTCAAACTCTGTTCCCTTTAAATAGATATACTCACATATCTACTTAAATCATCGACAGAATTTTATGAAGGAAAAATTAATCCACCATACATGACTACACATAATGGACTATATACATCAATATGTATAATCTCCACTAAATTAGTCGTCCATTCTACTTTGGCCTAAGAACGGAATTCTAGTCATCTTTTGGAAGAGGTCTCACAAGCGTCAATAAAATGACTCCGGAAGTCCATCAATATGGAATTCCTTCATGTTTTCCTTTCCGATATGAACTAAAATGGTGGTGTCACAATTTAAGTGAAAATCTTTTACGTCTTGCAACGTTTAGCATTCAGTCTTATAGATTTTTACTTTACCAACATGATTTATATTAACATATCCATCAATTATGGAATATGGTCATCGTTTGAACAATCTCATTTGTTCTCACAAAAGACTAGAACAAAATAACAAATTATTAAGTTCTTCAAATAAATCTTGACTGGTTGGTTCGATACGACAATGAACACAATAACACTTTATTTATGTTCTTGTCATAATCGATTCCACATCTATTACTAGTTCCTTTTAAGCCCTTGTATTTCTTTCATTGCGTTGCTTTGTATGACAACTCATACCAACCAATGTGGTATCAAAATACCAAAAATACTTTGTTAACTAGTAATACATCTATAACTTGTATATCAAGTATATACTCCTGAGCTGGACTTTTCCAGTTATCTTCTTTTCTGCCATATATCTATTTGTAATTCTATTTTCAATATTCCCTTTCCTTTACAGAAGAATCATTCAACATCAAACAATGCTAGTCTTACTAGCTCATTTTCTTTGGCGTGTTAGTCATATACTATCACCCATTGAGTCATACTTTGAGTTTGATTGTTCTACTAATATCACCATATTAATAGCATTCTTCTAGATTCCACTCTTAGCAATTTCAAAGTAAGGTAAACTACTTTACCCATACTTCTAATCCATTCCCTCATAACAATTTTATGATTAAGCTACTATAGCTCGAAGGAAGGGATTTAGAGGATAATTTTGAGCGCCCAACTTCTTGGAATATTCAAACGCCTAGCGTCTTCAATCATTGCATATATTCAGATAATATAAGCAAACATTGTCACGCTAAATTTGCATATATTCAGATAATATAAGCAAACATTGTCACGCTAAATTATACTCAGTCATGTTGCTACAAATAAGTTTCTAGATATCAATATATCTTTCACTTGAATGTTTCTGAAAACAACTCTTTTCAGTTCCAAAATCACCTTGATCAACAAAACATTCTTTTGAAGATAAAGTAATACGGAAGCAACCATGACTCTGGATTCTAAGTAGGAATTATTTGCTCTCTAGATTAATCAATCATTAACCATATGGAGCTAGGTAGGAAATACCAAAAAATCTACAATAGGACTCAATTTTAAATATCACTAATACGGTACCAATCTTAAATGGTATTTACCAGATCATAACAGTTATATCTCAATTAACAATCTAAGTGTAAGGTAATTATAGATGCCAATGAATACTACAATTTGTGCAAATTCACTTTGATTTGTTGTTCATGATAAATAAGTTCAAGTTAATTCAAAAAATTAAACCATGAACTCCCACTCAAAAACAACATCCCTCTTAGTCGTCTTTAGTGATTACACGAACCAAATTCACTACACCAAAACCGATCATCACGTGAGATGATGTAGCTTCAAAGGCGAACATCTACATGTTCATCATATCATCCATATGACTCATGCTTTACCTTTCGGTTACGTGTTCCGAGGCCATGTCTGTACATGCTAGGCTCGCCAAGTAGAACCGTAGCATTGCGTGTGTTTCAAGGCCACGTCTGTACATGCTAGGCTTGAAAACACCCGTTGTATGCGAACGTTGAGTCTGTCACACCCGATCATCACGTGGTGTCTCGAAACGACGAACTTTCTTAACGGTGCATACTTAAGGAAGAACACATTATTATCTTGATATTAAGTGAGAGGGATCATCTTATAATGCTACCGTCGCTATCTAAGCAAAACAAGATGCATAAAAGTATTAACATCGCATACATCACATGTAAGGATAACGTGATATGATATGGTCCTCCTTGCACTTGATCTCCATCATGTGCATTATGGTATGATCTCAATCATTCCACCGGCGTGGTACCAAGTACCACGGTACCCCAAACTTGATTTTCCATCAATAAGAAGACAACCATATGGATACCTTCCGGTATATCAATAATTTACAAAATAGATCATCTCATAATCAAATTTGTAATATTGACCATATCACATCACATGCCCAGCAAAAACTAGTTAGACGCTTCTAATTTATTTTTGCATATTTTACGTGGCTTAGGGCTTTCGATGATAGAACCGTTCATACCTACGAACATCAACCACAACGTTGATAAACACATTTTTAACAACCCTTCATAGATTAGATCTTAACTATAGTAGGAGAAACAGACACCCGCAAGCCACTTATGCAATACAAGTTGCATGTCAGTTGTGGAACAAGTCTCATATACGTGGACATGTAAGGTTAGTCCGGGCCGCTTCATCCCACTATGCCACTAAGATCATAAAATAATCAAGGAGGTAATACCATGATCATCAACGCCCACATACTCATATGTGTTCTACCCGTACAAAACATCTACGCATAGATCCGGCTCTGATACCACTGAAGGGGTCGAAAACAACTTTTCGATAAGTACAATTTTAATAAGATGTAAAATCCATGTCTTTGTCGCTATATAGACCCTTTTGCTATCGCTAGGCATCATGCCTATCGAAAGGACTACCAAGTCACATACTTGATATTCATACAAGGATACTATGGCGGATATACTGACTCATAGTCAATTTTACGAAGCCAGGGCCCATCATTTGCTTCCTTTATAAGGTCCAGGTCCTTTTGTTGTCAAAACAACACTTTACACTTTAAACCACAAGTTGTTCTAAGTACAAAGTTTTTGGACTTTTCTGGTACAGTTCGCAAACTCATTTGAAGTATCTACAACATTTGTAGTGTCTTCTACTTAGTCAAAATAGTAAACCCCGGAACAACTTCCAGTGCTGCGCTACTCTTGACATGATAACGAAGATTCTCTAATCTCGTTGAGTTTGTACTGTGCTCCCACTCACTTGTTTCGCAAGAACTACTTTCTCGAGAAATCAACCCTTTCTGACAAACAACATTTGTGTTTTGGTTCGGTGATAGGAGAAGTACCCAATGTTTTATTTGGGATAACCTTATAAACATACATTTATCCTATTTTGGTTGTAAACATTTTACACATGCTATGCATACCAAAACTTAAGAAAGTGACAATTCGGGTCACTACCCAAACCATATCTTATATGTTGTCAATTTCAACGGATCATGATGGTGCTCTTTTCAGTGGAAAAACGGTTGTCACTAATGTATAAACTACAAAATTATAATGGCATTTTTTTTATATTAATCTTACCATGTCAAACAAGGTTTGATTTTGTCTCTTGAATACTCCAATCTAATGTGGGGTATTCGTGAAGCATAAGTTGTAGAACAATTCTGCAACTTCTCAGATGTTTTGCTAAACTTGTAACTCAAAATTTATTCTTTATGATCGAATCATAAATACTTGATTATCTTGTTACAATGATTTTTACTTCATATTAACAACCTTTTGAACCAATTCAAAATGTCGAACTCCGTTCCCTTTAAATAGATATACTCACATATCTACTCAAAACATCGACAAAATTTTTTGAAGGAAAAAATTAATCCACCATACATGACTACACATAATGGACTATATACATCAATATGTATAATCTCCACTAAATTAGTCCTCCATTCTACTTTGGCCTATGAACGGAATTCTAGTCATCTTTTGGAAGAGGTCTCACAAGCGTCAATTTATTCAAAACAAAATGACTCTGGAAGTTCATCAATATGGAGTTCCTTCATGTTTTCCTTTCCGATATGAACTAAAATGGTGGTGTCACAATTTAAGTGAAACTCTTCCACGTCTTGCAACGTTTAGATTTTAGTTTTATAGATGTTTACTTTACCAACACGATTTATACTAACATATCCATCAATTATGGAATATGGTTATAGTTTGAACAATCTCATTTGTTCTCACAAAAGACTAGAACAAAATAACAACTTACTAAGTTCTTAAAATAAATCTTGAATGTTTGGTTCGATACTACAATGAACACAATAACACTTTATTTATGTTCTTGTCATAATCGATTCCACATCTATAACTAGTTCCTTTTAGGACCTTGTATTTCTTTCATTGCGTTGCTTTGTATGACAACTCATACCAACCAATGTGGTATCAAAATACCCAAAAATACTTTGTTAACTAGTAATACATCTTTAACTTGTAAATCAAGCATATACTCCTGAGCTGGACTTTCCAGTTATCTTCTTTTTCTGCCATATATCTTTTTGTAATTCTATTTTCAATATTCCCTTTCCTTTATAGAAGAATCATTCAACATCAAACAATGCTAGTCGTACTAGCTCATTTTCTTTGGCGTGTTAGTCATATACTATCACCCATTGAGTCATACTTTGAGTTTGATTTGTTCTACTAATATCACCATATTATAGCATTCTTCTATATTCCACTCTTAGCAATTTCCAAGTAAGGTAAACTACTTTACCCATACTTCTAATCCATCCCATCATAACAATTTTATGATTAACCTACTATAGCTCGAAGGAAGGAATTTAGAGGATAATTTTTAGCGCCCAACTTCTTGGAATATTCAAACGCCTAGCGTCTTCAATCATTGCATATATTCAAATAATATAAGCAAACATTGTCACGCTAAATTTGCATATATTCAGATAATATAAGCAAACATTGTCACGCTAAATTATACTCAGTCATGTTGCCACAAATAAGTTTCTAGATATCAATATATCTTTCACTTGATTGTTTCTGAAAACAACTCTTTTCAGTTCCTAAATCACCTTGATCAACAAAACATTCTTTTGAAGATAAAGTAATACGGAAGCAACCATGACTCTGGATTCTAAGTAGGAATTATTTGCTCTCTAGATTAATCAATCATTAAACACATGGAGCTAGGTAGGAAATACCAAAAATCTACAATAGGACTCAATTTTAAATTTCACTAATACGGTACCAATCTTAAATGGTATTTACCAGATCATAACAGTTATATCTCAATTAACAATCTAAGTGTAAGGTAGTTATGTGGATGCCAATGAATACTACAATTTGTGCAAATTCACTTTGATTTGTTGTTCATGATAAATAAGTTCAATTTAATTCAAAAATTAAACCATGAACTCCCACTCAAAAACAACATCCCTCTTAGTCGTCTTTAGTGATTACACGAACCAAATTCACTACACCAAAACCGATCATCACGTGAGATGATGTAGCTTCAAAGGCGAACATCGACATGTTCATCATATCATCCATATGACTCATGCTTTACCTTTCGGTTACGTGTTCCGAGGCCATGTCTGTACATGCTAGGCTCGCCAAGTAGAACCGTAGTATTGCGTGTGTTCCAAGGCCATGTCTGTACATGCTAGGCTTGAAAACACCCGTTGTATGCGAACGTTGAGTCTATCACACCCGATCATCACGTGGTGTCTCGAAACGACGAACTTTCTTAACGGTGCATACTTAAGGAAGAACACATTATTATCTTGATATTAAGTGAGAGGGATCATCTTATAATGCTACCATCGTTATCTAAGCAACACAAGATGCATAAAAAGGATTAACATCACAGACATCACATGAAAGGATAACGTGATATGATATGGTCCTTCTTGCACTTGATCTCCATCATGTGCATTATGGTATGATCTCAATCATTCCACCGGCGTGGTACCAAGTACCACGGTACCCCAAACTTGATTGTCCATCAATAAGAAGACAACCATATGGATACCTTCCGGTATATCAATAATTTACAAAATAGATCATCTCATAATCAAATTTGTAATATTGACCATATCAATTCACATGCCCAGCAAAAACTAGTTAGACGCTTCTAATTTATTTTTGCATATTTTACGTGGCTTAGAGCTTTCGAGGATAGAACCGTTCATACCTACGAACATCAACCACAACGTTGATAAACACATTTTTAACAACCCTTCATAGATTAGATCTTAACTATAGTAGGAGAAACAGACACCCGCAAGCCACTTATGCAATACAAGTTGCATGTCAGTTGTGGAACAAGTCTCATGTACGTGGACATGTAAGGTTAGTCCGGGCCGCTTCATCCCGCTATGCCACTAAGATCATAAAATAGTCAAGGAGGTAATAATATGATCATCAACGCCCACATACACCTATGTGTTCTACCCGTACAAAACATCTACGCATAGATCCGGCTCTGATACCACTGAAGGGTTCGTTGCATAGAAAACAAAAATTTTCCTACGCGAGAGACACCCGAAAGGCCAAGATCTAATCTAGGAGACGAAGTACAACGGGCAACGAGAGGGTTAAGGAGAACACATACCCTCGAAGACTCAAAGTGGTACGATATTAAATCTCATTGTTGGCGTAGTCATACTCACACCGATCCCGATAGCGAGAAGATGGGCACCGCAATCCGGCGGTGCATCCGTGATCGGTCACACGTACGGTTGATGACGACCTCCGTTCCCTCGTTCCAGCGGGGCACGGAAGTAGAGGATCCCTCGGAACTCCAGCAGCACGACGGCGTGGTGTGGTGGAGAAAAACATTGCTCAGGGCTTCGCCAAGCGCACGAACAAGTGGTGGAGCAGCGGCAGGAGGGAGGAAGAGATGACACAAGTGTGTGTGTGGGGGAGAGGGAGCTCTTACCCCTCCTTTTATAGGAGGGGATGGAAGCCACGAATTTTTGGCTGCCTCCACCTCTCCCTCATCATGTGAGTGGAGTCTCCACTCAACCCACTCATTCTTCCATTAATTCCCACTCAAAATCCCAAGGGTTTTCTTTAATAAATAAATAAAACAATTTTATTTCTTTATTTTAATATTTGTTAATTCCATTAACAAACATTAACATATAACCCCTTGAGTTAGTTGTTAAATCTATTAACAACCATTTGATAAGAATCCCCTTGAACTATTTCAAAATTACTCGAAACAATTTCGGTGACTATTTCAATATTCCCCGAAACAATTTCGGTGCTGTCCAAACTTTTCTCCGATATTCCGTATCCTCTCAAATGCGTCATCGAACCTTAAGTGTGTCACCCTACGGTTCGCGAATAAGATAGACATGATCGAGACTCCTCTCCGATCAATAATCAACAGCGGGATCTGGAGATCCGTGATGACTCCTATATATTCAACGATGACTCTCGTGATCGTGTGAACCAACAACGTCGCGAACTATTCCCTTTATCTCGCGATATTTTACTTGTCCGAGATTCGATCATTGGTATCAACCATACCTTGTTCAATCTCGTTACCGACAAGTACTCTTTTCTCGTTCCCGTGATATAACATCCTTGTGATCATATCACGTGCTTGCAAGCGGTTTCGATGTGATATCACCGAGAGGGCCCAGAGTATATCTCTCCGTCATTTGGATGGACAAATTCCACTCTTGATCCATGATCCTCAACTAATACTTTCCGAATACTTAACGACACCTTTATAGTCACCCTGTTACGGTGTTACGTTTGATGCCATCAAAGCACTCTTCCAATATCAGCGATTGACATGATCTCATGGTCTAAGGAATAAGTTACTTCGTATGTTTGATATAACAATGTAAACTAAATGACTTGATCGCATTGCTATATTCTCTTTGGGTATATGTTCATCACATCATTCTTCTAATGACATGACCCCGTTATTAATAACATCCAATGTTCATGATCAGGAAACCTTGATCATCAATTAATCAACGAGCTAGTTAAAAGAGAGGCTTTACTAGGAACCATTGTTTGTTTATTAAGCACACATGTATCAATGTTTCCGGTTAATACAATTCTAGCATGAGAAATAAACATTCATCATAAACAAGGAATAAGATAATAACCATTTTATTATTGCCTCTCGGGCATATTCCCTTCAGTCTCCCACTTGCACTAGAGTCAATAATCTAGTCTGTAAGCACTTAACACATATGGCGTTCCAGTGTTATTACCATGCTTCGCATGTGGTAAACTTTATCAAAAAGATCTGAACTGTTCAGGTCCTATTGTATTTTCATGTTCTTTGCGTCTACACGCATCACTCATTCTCTAATGAGATGGCTTTGTATATATATGGTCAATCGGTGAAAACTTAATTCCTCAGCTTAAAATGATGTCACTAACATTGTGAAAATGTAGCTTCATAGTGTTAGCATTCTTGGAAATTCACCAAGTTCCGGTGATACCTTAATTCCTCAGCTTAAACTGATGTTACTAACATTGTGAAAATGTAGCTTCATAGTTTCAGCATTCTTGGAAATTCACCAAGTTCAATAAAGAACTCCTTGACACAAAATACGCTTATTATCAGTTGTCAACACAACGATATACTTTAGCCTTTGTTGTAGTATCTGTCACAATATTTTAATTTTGAAACTCTTTCAAATCCAGATTGGAACTTTCTTCCATCTTATTGTGCTACCCTTCATCACATATTTTAATTGAGATAAAATTTCTTGAATAAATGACAAGACTATTAGTGTAACATATTACAACTAATATTTTTTCATTACTACATAGCAAAACATATCCTTAGCATTTCGAAAATGACACAAGGATCTCTCCCACTATTGTCTAAATCATCATATGAATTATCCTGCTAAAACATTTTATAGCATAGGACTCATCTGGTTGTATACATAGCATGGAAACATGACTTAGAAATCTCAATTTCAATGATGCTCATCATGTGTCAAAACACATGAATCTTGCTCAATTATTTTCCATGTGACAAGACTCCTTCTTATCATTTTTATATTGACTTACTTCAATATTTCATCTATGTAATTTGGCTTCAATCATATCAGGCGCTTCAATCCATCTTTTATAGATATCGAAGCCCAATATCTTCTAAGCCTTTCATCAATATGAAATCGAAAATCTTAACCGTGTTAATTTAAAATACATATTTTCCAATTAACCATATGTCATCTACATAAAGTATTGGAAATATGTCATAGCGCTCCCACTTAATTTCTTGTAACTTTACAAGCATCTTTATCGTTCATGATGGAATCAAACTCTTTTGATAACTTCATTAAGGTAAAGATTTCAACTTCGTTATGCTCACTTCAACCATTAAAGTGTGCATGCCTTTCTAGCAACCTTTTGAATTTTACAAAACTCTCAGACTGTGTCAAGTACACATCCTTGATCAAACTTCCTCGAGAGGAGAGTTGGTTTTGTTATTCAACTTCCATATCATAATATGTAACCTTTTGCTAGAACTATCCGCAAAGACTAAAGCATCACTACGGAAGATAAAAATCTTGTAGTAGTCAACTCTTTGTACTTCGTCGAAACAACTTTTCAATAAGTACAACTTTCAAAGGATGTAAAATCCATGTCTTTGTCACTATATAGACCCTTTTGATATCGTTAGGCATCATGCCTATCGAAAGGACTACCAAGTCACATACTTGATATTCATACACGGATACCATGGCGGATATAATGACTCATAGTCAATTTTACGAAGTCAGGGCCCATCATTTTCTTCCTTTATAAGGTCCAGGTCCTTTTGTTGTCAAAACAACACTTTACACTTAAACCACAAGTTGTTCTAAGTACAAAGTTTTTGGACTTTACTGGTACAGTTCGCAAACTCATTTGAAGTATCTACAACATTTGTAGTGTCTTCTACTTAGTCAAAATAGTAAACCCCGGAACAACTTCCAGTGCTGCGCTACTCTTGACATGATAACGGAGATTATGTAATCTTGTTGAGTTTATACCGTGCTCCCACTCACTTGTTTCGCAAGAACTACTTTCTCGAGAAATCAACCCTTTCTGACAAACAACATTTGTCTTTTGGTTCGGTGATAGGATAAATACCCAATGTTTTATTTGGGATAACCTTATAAACATATATTTATCCTATTTTGGTTGTAAACATTTTACACATGCTATGCATACCAAAACTTAAGAAAAATGACAATTCAGGTCATTACCCAAACCATATCTTATATGTTGTCAATTTCAACGGATCATGATGGTGCTCTTTTCAGTGTAAAAGCGGTTGTCCTTAATGTATAAACTACAAAAAAGATAATGGCAATTTTATTAATCTTACCATGTCAAACAGGGTTTGATTTTGTCTTTTGAATACTCCAATCTAATGTGGGGTATTCGAGAAGTATAAGTTGTAGAACAATTTTGCAACTTCTCAGATGTTTTGCTAAACTTGTAACTCAAACTTTATCCTTTATGATCCAATCATAAATACTTGATTATCTTGTTACATTGATTTTAACTTCATATTAACAACCTTTTGAACCAATTCAAAATGTCAAACTCTGTTCCCTTTAAATAGATATACTCACATATCTACTTAAATCATCGACAGAATTTTATGAAGGAAAAATTAATCCACCATACATGACTACACATAATGGACTATATACATCAATATGTATAATCTCCACTAAATTAGTCGTCCATTCTACTTTGGCCTAAGAACGGAATTCTAGTCATCTTTTGGAAGAGGTCTCACAAGCGTCAATAAAATGACTCCGGAAGTCCATCAATATGGAGTTCCTTCATGTTTTCCTTTCCGATATGAACTAAAATGGTGGTGTCACAATTTAAGTGAAACTCTTCAACGTCTTGCAATGTTTAGCATTTAGTCTTATAGATGTTTACTTTACCAACATGATTTATATTAACATATCCATCAATTATGGAATATGATCATAGTTTGAACAATCTCATTTGTTCTCACAAAATACTAGAACAAAATAACAAATTATTAAGTTCTTCAAATAAATCTTGACTGGTTGGTTCGATACGACAATGAACACAATAACACTTTATTTATGTTCTTGTCATAATCGATTCCACATCTATTACTAGTTCCTTTTAGGCCCTTGTATTTCTTTCATTGCGTTGCTTTGTATGACAACTCATACCAACCAATGTGGTATCAAAATACCAAAAATACTTTGTTAACTAGTAATACATCTATATCTTGTATATCAAGTATATACTCCTGAGCTGGACTTTTCCAGTTATCTTCTTTTCTGCCATTTATCTATTTGTAATTCTATTTTCAATATTCCCTTTCCTTTATAGAAGAATCATTCAACATCAAACAATGCTAGTCTTACTAGCTCATTTTCTTTGGCGTGTTAGTCATATACTATCACCCATTGAGTCATACTTTGAGTTTGATTGTTCTACTAATATCACCATATTAATAGCATTCTTCTAGATTCCACTCTTAGCAATTTCCAAGTAAGGTAAACTACTTTACCCATACTTATAATCCATCCCATCATAACAATTTTATGATTAAGCTACTATAGCTCGAAGGAAGGAATTTAGAGGATAATTTTTAGCATCCAATTTCTTGGAATATTCAAACGCCTAGCGTCTTCAATCATTGCATATATTCAGATAATATAAGCAAACATTGTCACGCTAAATTATACTCAGTCATGTTGCCACAAATAAGTTTCTAGGTATCAATATATCTTTCACTTGATTGTTTCTGAAAACAACTCTTTTCAGTCCCTAAATCACCTTGATCAACAAAACATTCTTTTGAAGATAAAGTAATACGGAAGCAACCATGACTCTGGATTCTAAGTAGGAATTATTTGCTCTCTAGATTAATCAATCATTAACCACATGGAGCTAGGTAGGAAATACCAAAAATCTACAATAGGACTCAATTTTAAATTTCACTAATACGGTACCAATCTTAAATGGTATTTACCAGATCATAATAGTTATATCTCAATTAACAATCTAAGTGTAAGGTAGTTATGAGGATGCCAATGACTACTACAAGTTGTGCAAATTCACTTTGATTTGTTGTTCATGATAAATAAGTTCAAGTTAATTCAAATTAAGCCATGAACTCCCACTCAAAAACAACATCCCTCTTAGTCGTCTTTAGTGATTACACGAACCAAATTCACTACAACAAAACCGATCATCACGTGAGATGATGTAGCTTCAAAGGCGAACATCGACATGTTCATCATATCATCCATATGACTCATGCTTTACCTTTCGGTTACGTGTTCCGAGGCCATGTCTGTACATGCTAGGCTCGCCAAGTAGAACCGTAGTATTGCGTGTGTTTCAAGGCCATGTTTGTACATGCTAGGCTTGAAAACACCCGTTGTATGCGAACGTTGAGTCTATCACACCCGATCATCACGTGGTGTCTCGAAACGACGAACTTTCTTAATGGTGCATACTTAAGGAAGAACACATTATTATCTTGATATTAAGTGAGAGGGATCATCTTATAATGCTACCAACGTTATCTAAGCAAAACAAGATGCATAAAAAGGATCAACATCACAGACATCACATGAAAGGATAACGTGATATGATATGGTCCTTCTTGCACTTGATCTCCATCATGTGCATTATGGTATGATCTCAATCATTCCACCGGCGTGGTACCAAGTACCACGGTACCCCAAACTTGTTTGTCCAACAATAAGAAGACAACCATATGGATACCTTACGGTATATCAATAATTTACAAAATAGATCATCTCATAATCAAATTTGTAATATTGACCATATCACATCACATGCCCAGCAAAAACTAGTTAGACGCTTCTAATTTATTTTTGCATATTTTACATGGCTTAGGGCTTTCGAGGATAGAACCGTTCATACCTACGAACATCAACCACAACGTTGATAAACACATTTTTAACAACCCTTCATAGATTAGATCTTAACTATAGTAGGAGAAACAGACACCCGCAAGCCACTTATGCAATACAAGTTGCATGTCAGTTGTGGAACAAGTCTCATGTACGTGGACATGTAAGGTTAGTCCGGGCCGCTTCATCCCACTATGCCACTAAGATCATAAAATAATCAAGGAGGTAATAACATGATCATCAACGCCCACATACACCTATGTGTTCTACCCGTACAAAACATCTACGCATAGATCCGGCTCTGATACCACTGAAGGGTAACGTAGCATAGAAAACAAAAATTTTCCTACGCGAGAGATACCCGAAAGGCCAAGATCTAATCTAGGAGACGAAGTGCAACGGGCAACAAGAGGGTTAAGGAGAACACATACCCTCGAAGACTCAAAGTGGTACGAGATCAAATCTCGTTGTTGGCGTAGTCGTACTCACACCGATCCCGATAGCGAGAAGATGGCACCGCAATCCGGCGGTGCATCCGTGATCGGTCACACGTACGGTTGATGACGACCTCCGTTCCCTCGTTCCAGCGGGGAGCGGAAGTAGAGGATCCCTCGGAACTCCAGCAGCACGACGGCGTGGTGTTGTGGAGAAAAACAATGCTCAGGGCTTCGCCAAGCGCACGAACAAGTGGTGGAGCAGCGGCAGGAGGGAGGAAGAGATGACACAAGTGTGTGTAGGGGGAGAGGGAGCTCTCACCCCTCCTTTTATAGGAGGGGATGGCAGCCACGAATTTTTGGCTGCCTCCACCTCTCCCTCATCATGTGAGTGGAGTCTCCACTCAACCCACTCATTCTTCCATGAATTCCCACTCAAAATCCCAAGGGTTTTCTTTAATAAATAAATAAAACAATTTTATTTCTTTATTTTAATATTTGTTAATTCCATTAACAAACATTAACATATAACCCCTTGAGTTAGTTGTTAAATCTATTAACAACCATTTGATAAGAATCCCCTTGAACTATTTCAAAATTACTCGAAACAATTTCGGTGACTATTTCAATATTCCCCGAAACAATTTCGGTGCTGTCCAAACTTTTCTCCGATATTCCGTATCCTCTCAAATGCGTCATCGAACCTTAAGTGTGTCACCCTACGGTTCGCGAATAAGATAGACATGATCGAGACTCCTCTCCGATCAATAATCAACAGCGGGATCTGGAGATCCGTGATGACTCCTATATATTCAACGATGACTCTCGTGATCGTGTGAACCAACAACGCCGTGAACTATTCCCTTTGTCTCGCGATATTTTACTTGTCCGAGATTCGATCATTGGTATCAACCATACCTTGTTCAATCTCGTTACCGACAAGTACTCTTTTCTCGTTCCCGTGATATAACATCCTTTGTGATCATATCACGTGCTTGCAAGCGGTTTCGATGTGATATCACCGAGAGGGCCCAGAGTATATCTCTCCGTCATTTGGATGGACAAATCCCACTCTTGATCCATGATCCTCAACTAATACTTTCCGAATACTTAACGACACCTTTATAGTCACCCTGTTACGGTGTGACGTTTGATGCCATCAAAGCACTCTTCCGGTATCAGTGATTGACATGATCTCATGGTCTAAGGAATAAGTTACTTCGTATGTTTGATATAACAATGTAAACTAAATGACTTGATCGCATTGCTATATTATCTTTGGGTATATGTTCATCACATCATTCTTCTAATGACATGACCCCGTTATTAATAACATCCAATGTTCATGATCAGGAAACCTTGATCATCTATTAATCAACGAGCTAGTTAAAAGAGAGGCTTTACTAGGAACCATTGTTTGTTTATTAAGCACACATGTATCAACGTTTCCGGTTAATACAATTCTAGCATGAGAAATAAACATTCATCATAAACAAGGAATAAGATAATAACCATTTTATTATTGCCTCTCGGGCATATTCCCTTCAGTCTCCCACTTGCACTAGAGTCAATAATCTAGTCTGTAAGCACTTTAACACATATGGCGTACCAGTGTTATTACCATGCTTCGCATGCGGTAAACATCATCAAAAAGATCTGAACTGTTCAGGTCCTATTGTATTTGCATGTTCTTTGCGTCTACACGCATCACTCATTCTCTAATGAGATGGCTTTGTATATATATAGTCAATTCGTGAAAACTTAATTCCTCAGCTTAAACTGATGTCACTAACATTGTGAAAATGTAGCTTCATAGTGTTAGCATTCTTGGAAACTCACCAAGTTCCGGTGATACCTTAATTCCTCAGCTTAAACTGATGTTACTAACATTGTGAAAATGTAGCTTCATAGTTTCAGCATTCTTGGAAATTCACTAAGTTCAATAAAGAACTCCTTGACACAAAATACGCTTATAATTAGTTGTCAACACAACGATATACTTTAGCCTTTGTTGTAGTATCTGTCACAATATTTTAATTTTGAAACTTTTTCAAATCCAGCATGGAACTTTCTTCCATCCTATTGTGCTACCCTTCATCACATATTTTAATTGAGATAAAATTACTTGAATAAATGACAAGACTATTAGTGTAACATATTACAACTATTATTTTGTCATTACTATATAGGAAAACATATCCTTAGCATTTCTAAAATGACACAAGGATCTCTCCCACTGTTGTCTAATCATCATATGAATTATCCTACTATAACATTTTATAGCATAGGACTCATCTGGTTGTGTACATAGCATGGAAACATGACTTAGAAATCTCAATTTCAATGATGCTCATCATGTGTCAAAACACATGAATCTTGCTCAATTATTTTCCATGTGACAAGAACTCCTTCTTATCAATTTTATATTGACTTACTTCAATATTTCATCTATGTAATTTGGCTTCAATCATATCAGGCGCTTCAATCCATCTTTTATAGATATCGATGCCCAATATCTTCTAAGCCTTTCATCAATATGAAATCTTAACCGTGTTAATTTAAAATACATATTTTCCAATCAACCATATGTCATCTACATAAAGTATTGGAAATATGTCATAACGCTCCCACTTAATTTCTTGTAAGTCTACAAGCATCTTTATCATTCATGATGGAATCAAACTCTTTTGATAACTTCATTAAGGTAAAGATTTCAACTTCGTTATGCTCACTTCAACCATTGAAGTGCGCATGCCTTTCTAGCAACCTTTTGAATTTTACAAAACTCTCAGACTGTGTCAAGTACACATCCTTGAACAAACTTCCTCGAGAGGAGAATTGGTTTTGTTATTCAACATCCATATCATAATATGTAACTTTGCTAGAACTATCTGCAAAGACTAAGCATCACTACGGAAGATCAAAATCTTGTAGTAGTGAACTCTTTGAACTTCGTCGAAAACAACTTTTCGATAAGTATCCATGTCTTTGTCGCTATATAGACCCTTTTGCTATCGTTAGGCATCATGCCTATTGAAAGGACTACCAAGTCACATACTTGATATTCATACAAGGATACTATGGTGGATATAATGACTCATAGTCAATTTTACGAAGTCAGTTCCCATCATTTGCTTCCTTTATAAGGTCCAGGTCCTTTGTTGTCAAAACAACACTTTATACTTAAACCACAAGTTGTTCAAAGTACAAAGTTTTTGGACTTTTCTGGTACAGTTCGCAAACTCATTTGAAGTATCTACAACATTTGTAGTGTCTTCTACTTAGTCAAAATAGTAAACCCCGGAACAACTTCCAGTGCTGCGCTACTCTTGACATGATAACGGAGATTATGTAATCTTGTTGAGTTTATACCGTGCTCCCACTCACTTGTTTCGCAAGAACTACTTTCTCGAGAAATCAACCCTTCAGTGGTATCACTCGAATAAAACAAGGTGATACCACTGAAGGGGAACGTAGCATAGAAAACAAAAATTTTCCTACACGAGTGACACCCGAAAGGCCAAGATCTAATCTAGGAGACGAATTGCAACGGGCAACAAGAGGGTTAAGGAGAACACATACCCTCGAAGACTCAAAGTGGTACGAGATCAAATCTCGTTGTTGGCGTAGTCGTACTCACACCGATCCCGATAGCGAGAAGATGGCACCGCAATCCGGCGGTGCATCCGTGATCGGTCACACGTACGGTTGATGACGACCTCCGTTCCCTCGTTCCAGCGGGGCGCGGAAGTAGAGGATCCCTCGGAACTCCAGCAGCACGACGACGTGGTGGTGGTGAAGAATCCCACGGTCAGGGCTTCGCCAAGCCGGAGACCATGAAATGGAGCAGCGGGTGGAGGGAAAGGGAAGTGGCCAAGTGTGTGGAGGAGGGAGAGCTCTCACCCTCCTTTTATAGGAGAGGGGGGAGGCAGCCCAAGGGGGGTGCGGCCAGCCCCATGGTGTGCCCCCACCTCTTCCCTCATGATGTGAGTGGACACTCCACTCACACCCACTCATTTTCCTTTAAACCCCACTTAGAAAATCCAAGAGTTTTTTCTTTAATAAATCAATAAAACATTTTTATTTCTTTATTTCAGCATTTGTTAATTCTATTAACAAACATTTGCATAAAGCACCTCGAATCATTTGTTAATTCTATTAACAACCATTCGACGAAAAACCCCTTGAACTATTTCAATTTTCCCCGAAACAATTTCGGTGCTGTCCAAAATATTCTTCGATATTCCGTATCCTCTCAAACGCGTCATCGAACCTTAAGTGTGTCACCCTACGGTTCGCGAATAAGATAGACATGATCGAGACTCCTCTCCGATCAATAATCAACAGCGGGATCTGGAGATCCGTGATGACTCCTATATATTCAACGATGACTCTCGTGATCGTGTGAACCAACAACGCCGTGAACTATTCCCTTTGTCTCGCGATATTTTACTTGTCCGAGATTCGATCATTGGTATCAACCATACCTTGTTCAATCTCGTTACCGACAAGTACTCTTTTCTCGTTCCCATGATATAACATCCTTGTGATCATATCACGTGCTTGCAAGCGGTTTCGATGTGATATCACCGAGAGGGCCCAGAGTATATCTCTCCGTCATTTGGATGGACAAATCCCACTCTTGATCCATGATCCTCAACTAATACTTTCCGAATACTCAACGACACCTTTATAGTCACCCTGTTACGGTGTGACGTTTGATGCCATCAAAGCACTCTTCCGGTATCAGTGATTGACATGATCTCAGGGTCTAAGGAATAAGTTACTTCGTGTGTTTGATATAACAATGTAAACTAAATGACTTGATCGCATTGCTATATTCTCTTTGGGTATATGTTCATCACATCATTCTTCTAATGACATGACCCCGTTATTAATAACATCCAATGTTCATGATCAGAAAACCTTGATCATCTATTAATCAACGAGCTAGTTAAAAGAGAGGCTTTACTAGGAACCATTGTTTGTTTATTAAGCACACATGTATCAACGTTTCCGGTTAATACAATTCTAGCATGAGAAATAAACATTCATCATAAACAAGGAATAAGATAATAACCATTTTATTATTGCCTCTCGGGCATATTCCCTTCAGTCTCCCACTTGCACTAGAGTCAATAATCTAGTCTGTAAGCACTTTAACACATATGGCGTACCAGTGTTATTACCATGCTTCGCATGCGGTAAACATCATCAAAAAGATCTGAACTGTTCAGGTCCTATTGTATTTGCATGTTCTTTGCGTCTACACGCATCACTCATTCTCTAATGAGATGGCTTTGTATATATATATGGTCAATTGATGAAAACTTAATTCCTCAGCTTAAACTGATGTCACTAACATTGTGAAAATGTAGCTTCATAGTGTTAGCATTCTTGGAAACTCACCAAGTTCCGGTGATACCTTATTTCCTCAGCTTAAACTGATGTTACTAACATTGTGAAAATGTAGCTTCATAGTTTCAGCATTCTTGGAAATTCACCAAGTTCAATAAAGAACTCCTTGACACAAAATACGCTTATAATCAGTTGTTAACACAACGATATACTTTAGCCTTTGTTGTAGTATCTGTCACAATATTTTAATTTTGAAACTCTTTCAAATCCAGCATGGAACTTTCTTCCATCCTATTGTGCTACCCTTCATCACATATTTTAATTGAGATAAAATTACTTGAATAATTGACAAGACTATTAGTGTAACATATTACAACTAATATTTTGTCATTACTATATAGGAAAACATATCCTTAGCATTTCTAAAATGACACAAGGATCTCTCCCACTGTCGTCTAATCATCATATGAATTATCCTACTATAACATTTTATAGCATAGGACTCATCTGGTTGTGTACATAGCATGCAAACATGACTTAGAAATCTCAATTTCAATGATGCTCATCATGTGTCAAAACACATGAATCTTGCTCAATTATTTTCCATGTGACAAGAACTCCTTCTTGTCATTTTCATATTGACTTACTTCAATATTTCATCTATGTAATTTGGCTTCAATCATATCAGGTGCGTCAATCCATCTTTTATAGATATCGATGCCCAATATCTTCTAAGCCTTTCATCAATATGAAACCGAAATTTTTAACCGTGTTAATTTAAAATACATATTTTCCAATCAACCATATGTCATCTACATAAAGTATTGGAAATATGTCATAGCGCTCCCACTTAATTTCTTGTAACTCTACAAGCATCTTTATCATTCATGATGGAATCAAACTCTTTTGATAACTTCATTAAGCTAAAGATTTCAACTTCGCTATGCTCACTTCAACCATTGAAGTGTGCATACCTTTCTAGCAACCTTTTGAATTTTCCAAAACTCTCAGACTATGTCAAGTACACATCCTTGATCAAACTTCCTCGAGAGGAGAGTTGGTTTTGTTATTCAACTGCCATATCATAATATGTAACCTTTTGCTAGAACTATCCGCAAAGACTAAAGCATCACTACGGAAGATCAAAATCTTGTAGTAGTTAACTCTTTGAACTTCGTCGAAAACAACTTTTCGATAAGTACAATTTTAATAAGATGTAAAATCCATGTCTTTGTCGCTATATAGACCCTTTTGCTATCGCTAGGCCTCATGCCTATCGAAAGGACTACCAAGTCACATACTTGATATTCATACAAGGATACTATGGCGGATATAATGACTCATAGTCAATTTTACGAAGTCAGGGCCCATCATTTGCTTCCTTTATAAGGTCCAGGTCCTTTGTTGTCAAAACAACACTTTACACTTAAACCACAAGTTGTTCTAAGTACAAAGTTTTTGGACTTTTCTGGTACAGTTCGCAAACTCATTTGAAGTATCTACAACATTTGTAGTGTCTTCTACTTAGTCAAAATAGTAAACCCCGGAACAACTTCCAGTGCTGCGCTACTCTTGACATGATAACGAAGATTCTCTAACCTTGTTGAGTTTGTACTGTGCTCCCACTCACTTGTTTCGCAAGAACTACTTTCTCGAGAAATCAACCCTTTTTGACAAACAACATTTGTCTTTTGGTTCGGTGATAGGAGAAATACCCAATGTTTTATTTGGGACAACCTTATAAACATATATGTATCCTATTTTGGTTGTAAACATTTTACACATGCTATGCATACCAAAACTTAAGAAAGTGACAATTCGGGTCACTACCCAAACCATATCTTATATGTTGTCAATTTCAGCGGATCATGATGGTGCTCTTTTCAGTGGAAAAACGGTTGTCACTAATGTATAAACTACAAAATTATAATGGCAATTTTATTAATCTTACCATGTCAAACAGGGTTTGATTTTGTCTTTTGAATACTCCAATCTAATGTGGGGTATTCGAGAAGTATAAGTTGTAGAACAATTCTGCAACTTCTCAGATGTTTTGCTAAACTTGTAACTCAAACTTTATCCTTTATGATCCAATCATAAATACTTGATTATCTTGTTACATTGATTTTAACTTCATATTAACAACCTTTTGAACCAATTCAAAATGTCAAACTCTGTTCCCTTTAAATAGATATACTCACATATCTACTTAAATCATCGACATAATTTTATGAAGGAAAAATTAATTCACCATACATGACTACATATAATGGACTATATACATCAATATGTATAATCTCCACTAAATTAGTCGTCCATTCTACTTTGGCCTAAGAACGGAATTCTAGTCATCTTTTGGAAGAGGTCTCACAAGCGTCAATTTATTCAAAATAAAATGACTCCGGAAGTCCATCAATATGGAGTTCCTTCATGTTTTCCTTTCCGATATGAACTAAAATGGTGGTGTCACAATTTAAGTGAAACTCTTCAACGTCTTGCAACGTTTAGCATTTAGTCTTATAGATGTTTACTTTACCAACATGATTTATATTAACATATCCATCAATTATGGAATATGATCATAGTTTGAACAATCTCATTTGTTCTCACAAAAGACTAGAACAAAATAACAAATTATTAAGTTCTTCAAATAAATCTTGACTGGTTGGTTCGATACGACAATGAACACAATAACACTTTATTTATGTTCTTGTCATAATCGATTCCACATCTATTACTAGTTCCTTTTAGGCCCTTGTATTTCTTTCATTGCGTTGCTTTGTATGACAACTCATACCAACCAATGTGGTATCAAAATACCCAAAAATACTTTGTTAACTAGTAATACATCTATAACTTGTATATCAAGCATATACTCCTGAGCTGGACTTTCCAGTTATCTTCTTTTTCTGCCATATATCCTTTTGTAATTCTATTTTCAATATTCCCTTTCCTTTATAGAAGAATCATTCAACATCAAACAATGCTAGTCTTACTAGCTCATTTTCTTTGGCGTGTTAGTCATATACTATCACCCATTGAGTCATACTTTGAGTTTGATTGTTCTACTAATATCACCATATTAATAGCATTCTTCTAGATTCCACTCTTAACAATTTCCAAGTAAGGTAAACTACTTTACCCATACTTCTAATCCATCCCATCATAACAATTTTATGATTAAGCTACTATAGCTCGAAGGAAGGAATTTAGAGGATAATTTTTAGCATCCAATTTCTTGGAATATTCAAACGCCTAGCGTCTTCAATCATTGCATATATTCAGATAATATAAGCAAACATTGTCACGCTAAATTATACTCAGTCATGTTGCCACAAATAAGTTTCTAGATATCAATATATCTTTCACTTGATTGTTTCTGAAAACAATTCTTTTCGGTTCCTAAATCACCTTGATCAACAAAACATTCTTTTGAAGATAAAGTAATACGGAAGCAACCATGACTTTGGATTCTAAGTAGGAATTATTTGCTCTCTAGATTAATCAATCATTAACCACATGGAGCTAGGTAGGAAATACCAAAAATCTACAATAGGACTCAATTTTAAATTTCACTAATACGGTACCAATCTTAAATGGTATTTACCAGATCATAACAGTTATATCTCAATTAACAATCTAGGTGTAAGGTAATTATAGATGCCAATGAATACTACAATTTGTGCAAATTCACTTTGATTGGTTGTTCATGATAAATAAGTTCAAGTTAATTCAAAAATTAAACCATGAATTCCCACTCAAAAACAACATCCCTCCTAGTCGTCTTTAGTGATTACACGAACCAAATTCACTACACCAAAACCGATCATCACGTGAGATGATGTAGTTTCAAAGGCGAACATCGACATGTTCATCATATCATCCATATGACTCATGTTTTACCTTTCGGTTACGTGTTCCGAGGCCATGTCTGTACATGCTAGGCTCGCCAAGTAGAACCGTAGTATTGCGTGTGTTTCAAGGCCATGTCTGTACATGCTAGGCTTGAAAACACCCGTTGTATGTGAACGTTGAGTCTGTCACACCCGATCATCACGTGGTGTCTCGAAACGACGAACTTTCTTAACGGTGCATACTTAAGGAAGAACACATTATTATCTTGATATTAAGTGAGAGGGATCATCTTATAATGCTACCAACGTTATCTAAGCAAAACAAGATGCATAAAAAGGATCAACATCACAGACATCACATGAAAGGATAACGTGATATGATATGGTCCTTCTTGCACTTGATCTCCATCATGTGCATTATGGTATGATCTCAATCATTCCACCGGCGTGGTACCAAGTACCATGGCACCCCAATCTTGATTGTCCATCAATAAGAAGACAACCATATGGATACCTTCCGGTATATCAATAATTTACAAAATAGATCATCTCATAATCAAATTTGTAATATTGACCATATCACATCACATGCCCAGCAAAAACTAGTTAGACGCTTCTAATTTATTTTTGCATATTTTACGTGGCTTAGGGCTTTCGAGGATAGAACCGTTCATACCTACGAACATCAACCACAACGTTGATAAACATATTTTTTAGCAACCCTTCATAGATTAGATCTTAACTATAGTAGGAGAAACAGACACCCGCAAGCCACTTATGCAATACAAGTTGCATGTCAGTTGTGGAACAAGTCTCATGTACGTGGACATGTAAGGTTAGTCCGGGCCGCTTCATCCCACTATGCCACTAAGATCATAAAATAGTCAAGGAGGTAATAACATGATCATCAACGCCCACATACACCTATGTGTTCTACCCGTACAAAACATCTACGCATAGATCCGGCTCTGATACCACTGAAGGGGAACGTAGCATAGAAAACAAAAAATTTCCTACGCGAGAGATACCCGAAAGGCCAAGATCTAATCTATGAGACGAAGTGCAACGGGCAACAAGAGGGTTAAGGAGAACACATACCCTCGAAGACTCAAAGTGGTACGAGATCAAATCTCGTTGTTGGCGTAGTCGTACCCACACCGATCCCGATAGCGAGAAGATGGCACCGCAATCCGGCGGTGCATCCGTGATCGGTCACACGTACGGTTGATGACGACCTCCGTTCCCTCGTTCCAGCGGGGCGCGGAAGTAGAGGATCCCTCGGAACTCCAGCAGCACGATGACGTGGTGGTGGTGAAGAATCCCACGGTCAGGGCTTCGCCAAGCCGGAGACCATGAAATGGAGCAGCGGGTGGAGGGAAAGGGAAGTGGCCAAGTGTGTGGAGGAGGGAGAGCTCTCACCCTCCTTTTATAGGAGAGGGGGGAGGCAGCCCAAGGGGGGTGCGGCCAGCCCCATGGTGTGCCCCCACCTCTTCCCTCATGATGTGAGTGGACACTCCACTCACACCCACTCATTTTCCTTTAAAACCCCACTTAGAAAATCCAAGAGTTTTTCTTTAATAAATCAATAAAACATTTTTATTTCTTTATTTCAGCATTTGTTAATTCTATTAACAAACATTTGCATAAAGCACCTCGAATCATTTGTTAATTCTATTAACAACCATTCGACGAAAAACCCCTTGAACTATTTCAATTTTCCCCGAAACAATTTCGGTGCTGTCCAAAATATTCTTCGATATTCCGTATCCTCTCAAACGCGTCATCGAACCTTAAGTATGTCACCCTACGGTTCGCGAATAAGATAGACATGATCGAGACTCTTCTCCGATCAATAATCAACAGCGGGATCTGGAGATCCGTGATGACTCCTATATATTCAACGATGACTCTCGTGATCGTGTGAACCAACAACGCCGTGAACTATTCCCTTTGTCTCGCGATATTTTACTTGTCCGAGATTCGATCATTGGTATCAACCATACCTTGTTCAATCTCGTTACCGACAAGTACTCTTTTCTCGTTCCCGTGATATAACATCCTTGTGATCATATCACGTGCTTGCAAGCGGTTTCGATGTGATATCACCGAGAGGGCCCAGAGTATATTTCTCCATCATTTGGATGGACAAATCCCACTCTTGATCCATGATCCTCAACTAATACTTTCTGAATACTTAACGACACCTTTATAGTCACCCTGTTACGGTGTGACGTTTGATGCCATCAAAGCACTCTTCCGGTATCAGTGATTGACATGATCTCAAGGTCTAAGGAATAAGTTACTTCGTATGTTTGATATAACAATGTAAACTAAATGACTTGATCGCATTGCTATATTCTCTTTGGGTATATGTTCATCACATAATTCTTCTAATGACATGACCCTGTTATTAATAACATCCAATGTTCATGATCAGGAAACCTTGATCATCTATTAATCAACGAGCTAGTTAAAAGAGAGGCTTTACTAGGAACCATTGTTTGTTTATTAAGCACACATGTATCAACGTTTCCGGTTAATACAATTCTAGCATGAGAAATAAACATTCATCATAAACAAGGAATAAGATAATAACCATTTTATTATTGCCTCTCGGGCATATTCCCTTCAGTCTCCCACTTGCACTAGAGTCAATAATCTAGTCTGTAAGCACTTTAACACATATGGCGTACCAGTGTTATTACCATGCTTCGCATGCGGTAAACATCATCAAAAAGATCTGAACTGTTCAGGTCCTATTGTATTTGCATGTTCTTTGCGTCTACACGCATCACTCATTCTCTAATGAGATGGCTTTGTATATATATATGGTCAATTGATGAAAACTTAATTCCTCAGCTTAAACTGATGTCACTAACATTGTGAAAATGTAGCTTCATAGTGTTAGCATTCTTGGAAACTCACCAAGTTCCGGTGATACCTTAATTCCTCAGCTTAAACTGATGTTACTAACATTGTGAAAATGTAGCTTCATAGTTTCAGCATTCTTGGAAATTCACCAAGTTCAATAAAGAACTCCTTGACACAAAATACGCTTATAATCAGTTTTTAACACAACGATATACTTTAGCCTTTGTTGTAGTATTTGTCACAATATTTTAATTTTGAAACTCTTTCAAATCCAGCATGGAACTTTCTTCCATCCTATTGTGCTACCGTTCATCACATATTTTAATTGAGATAAAATTACTTGATTAAATGACAAGATTATTAGTGTAACATATTACAACTAATATTTTGTCATTACTATATAGGAAAACATATCCTTAGCATTTCTAAAATGACACGAGGATCTCTCCCACTGTTGTCTAATCATCATATGAATTATCCTACTATAACATTTTATAGCATAGGACTTATCTGGTTGTGTACATAGCATGGAAACATGACTTAGAAATCTCAATTTCAATGATGCTCATCATGTGTCAAAACACATGAATCTTGCTCAATTATTTTCCATGTGACAAGAACTCCTTCTTATCAATTTTATATTGACTTACTTCAATATTTCATCTATGTAATTTGGCTTCAATCATATCAGGCGCTTGAATCCATCTTTTATAGACATCGATGCCCAATATCTTCCAAGCCTTTCATGAATATGAAAATCTTAACCGTATTAATTTAAAATACATATTTTCCAATCAACCATATGTCATCTACATAAAGTATTGGAAATATGTCATAGCGCTCCCACTTAATTTCTTGTAACTTTACAAGCATCTTTATCGTTCATGATGGAATCAAACTCTTTTGACAACTTCATTAAGATAAAGATTTCAACTTCGTTATGCTCACTTCAACCATTGAAGTGTGCATACCTTTCTAGCAACCTTTTTGAATTTTACAAAACTCTCAGACTGTGTCAAGTACACATCCTTGATAAAACTTCCTTGAGAGGAGAGTTGGTTTTGTTATTCAACTGCCATATCATAATATGTAACCTTTTGCTAGAACTATCCGCAAAGACTAAAGCATCACTACGGAAGATCAAAATCTTGTAGTAGTTAACTCTTTGAACTTCGTCGAAAACAACTTTTCGATAAGTAAAATTTTAATAAGATGTAAAATCCATGTCTTTGTCGCTATATAGACCCTTTTGCTATCGCTAGGCATCATGCCTATCGAAAGGACTACCAAGTCACATACTTGATATTCATACAAGGATACTATGGCGGATATAATGACTCATAGTCAATTTTACGAAGTCAGGGCCCATCATTTGCTTCCTTTATAAGGTCCAGGTCCTTTTGTTGTCAAAACAACACTTTACACTTAAACCACAAGTTGTTCTAAGTACAAAGTTTTTGTACTTTTCTGGTACAGTTCGCAAACTCATTTGAAGTATCTACAACATTTGTAGTGTCTTCTACTTAGTCAAAATAGTAAACCCCGGAACAACTTCCAGTGCTGCGCTACTCTTGACATGATAACGAAGATTCTCTAACCTTGTTGAGTTTGTACTATGCTCCCACTCAATTGTTTCGCAAGAACTACTTTCTCGAGAAATCAACCCTTTCTGACAAACAACATTTGTCTTTTGGTTTGGTGATAGGAGAAATACCCAATGTTTTATTTGGGATAACCTTATAAACATATATTTATCCTATTTTGGTTGTAAACATTTTACACATGCTATGCATACCAAAACTTAAGAAAGTGACAATTCGGGTCACTACCCAAACCATATCTTATATGTTGTCAATTTCAGCGGATCATGATGGTGCTCTTTTCAGTGGAAAACGGTTGTCACTAATGTATAAACTACAAAATTATAATGGCAATTTTATTAATCTTACCATGTCAAACAGGGTTTGATTTTGTCTTTTGAATACTCCAATCTAATGTGGGGTATTCGAGAAGTATAAGTTGTAGAACAATTCTGCAACTTCTCAGATGTTTTGCTAAACTTGTAACTCAAACTTTATCCTTTATGATCCAATCATAAATACTTGATTATCTTGTTACATTGATTTTAACTTCATATTAACAACCTTTTGAACCAATTCAAAATGTCAAACTCTATTCCCTATAAATAGATATACTCACATATCTACTTAAATCATCGACAGAATTTTATGAAGGAAAAATTAATCCACCATACATGACTACACATAATGGACTATATACATCAATATGTATAATCTCCACTAAATTAGTCGTCCATTCTACTTTGGCCTAAGAACGGAATTCTAGTCATCTTTTGGAAGAGGTCTCACAAGCGTCAATAAAATGACTCCGGAAGTCCATCAATATGGAGTTCCTTCATGTTTTCCTTTCCGATATGAACTAAAATGGTGGTGTCACAATTTAAGTGAAACTCTTCAACGTCTTGCAACGTTTAGCATTTAGTCTTATAGATGTTTACTTTACCAACATGATTTATATTAACATATCCATCAATTATGGAATATGATCATAGTTTGAACAATCTCATTTGTTCTCACAAAAGACTAGAACAAAATAACAAATTATTAAGTTCTTCAAATAAATCTTGACTGGTTGGTTCGATACGACAATGAACACAATAACACTTTATTTATGTTCTTGTCATAATCGATTCCACATCTATTACTAGTTCCTTTTAGGCCCTTGTATTTCTTTCATTGCGTTGCTTTGTATGACAACTCATACCAACCAATGTGGTATCAAAATACCCAAAAATACTTTGTTAACTAGTAATACATCTATAACTTGTATATCAAGCATATACTCCTGAGCTGGACTTTCCAGTTATCTTCTTTTTCTGCCATATATCCTTTTGTAATTCTATTTTCAATATTCCCTTTCCTTTATAGAAGAATCATTCAACATCAAACAATGCTAGTCTTACTAGCTCATTTTCTTTGGCGTGTTAGTCATATACTATCACCCATTGAGTCATACTTTGAGTTTGATTGTTCTACTAATATCACCATATTAATAGCATTCTTCTAGATTCCACTCTTAACAATTTCCAAGTAAGGTAAACTACTTTACCCATACTTCTAATCCATCCCATCATAACAATTTTATGATTAAGCTACTATAGCTCGAAGGAAGGAATTTAGAGGATAATTTTTAGCATCCAATTTCTTGGAATATTCAAACGCCTAGCGTCTTCAATCATTGCATATATTCAGATAATATAAGCAAACATTGTCACGCTAAATTATACTCAGTCATGTTGCCACAAATAAGTTTCTAGATATCAATATATCTTTCACTTGATTGTTTCTGAAAACAATTCTTTTCGGTTCCTAAATCACCTTGATCAACAAAACATTCTTTTGAAGGTATGGTTGTACCCTCTCGTTGCCCGTTGCACTTCGTCTCCTAGATTAGATCTTGGCCTTTCGGGTGTCTCTCGTGTAGGAAAATTTTTGTTTTCTATGCTACGTTCCCCTTCATTGGCATCTATAATTACCTTACACTTAGATTGTTAATTGAGATATAACTGTTATGATCTGGTAAATACCATTTAAGATTGGTACCGTATTAGTGAAATTTAAAATTGAGTCCTATTGTAGATTTTTGGTATTTCCTACCTAGCTCCATGTGGTTAATGATTGATTAATCTAGAGAGCAAATAATTCCTACTTAGAATCCAGAGTCATGGTTGCTTCCGTATTACTTTATCTTCAAAAGAATGTTTTGTTGATCAAGGTGATTTAGGAACTGAAAAGAGTTGTTTTCAGAAACAATCAAGTGAAAGATATATTGATATCTAGAAACTTATTTGTGGCAACATGACTGAGTATAATTTAGCGTGACAATATTTGCTTATATTATCTGAATATATGCAAATTTAGCGTGACAATGTTTGCTTATATTATCTGAATATATGCAATGATTGAAGACGCTAGGAGTTTGAATATTCCAAGAAGTTGGGCGCTAAAAATTATCCTCTAAATCCCTTCCTTCGAGCTATAGTACCTTAATCATAAAATTGTTATGATGGGATGGATTATAAGTATGGGTAAAGTAGTTTACCTTACTTGGAAATTGCTAAGAGTGAAATCTAGAAGAATACTATTAATATGGTGATATTAGTAGTACAATCAAACTCAAAGTATGGTGGGTGATAGTATATGACTAACACGCCAAAGAAAATGAGCTAGTAAGACTAGCATTGTTTGATGTTGAATGATTCTTCTATAAAGGAAAGGGAATATTGAAAATAGAATTACAAATAGATATATGGCAGAAAAGAAGATAACTGGAAAAGTCCAGCTCAGGAGTATATACTTTATATACAAGTTATAGATGTATTACTAGTTAACAAAGTATTTTTTGGTATTTTGATACCACATTGGTTGGTATGAGTTGTCATACAAAGCAACGCAATGCAAGAAATACAAGGGCCTAAAAGGAACTAGTAATAGATGTGGAATCGATTATGACAAGAACATAAATAAAGTGTTATTGTGTTCATTGTCGTATCGAACCAAACAGTCAAGATTTATTTCAAGAACTTAATAATTTGTTATTTTGTTCTAGTCTTTTGTGAGAACAAATGAGATTGTTCAAACTATGACCATATTCCATAATTGATGGATATGTTAATATAAATCATGTTGGTAAAGTAAACATCTATAAGACGAAATGCTAAACGTTGCAAGACGTAAAAGAGTTTCACTTAAATTGTGGCACCACCATTTTAGTTCACATCGGAAAGGAAAACATGAAGGAACTCCATATTAATGGACTTCCGGAGTCATTTTGTTTTGAATAAATTGACGCTTGTGAGACCTCTTCCAAAAGATGACTAGAATTCCGTTCATAGGCCAAAGTAGAATGGACGACTAATGTAGTGGAGATTATACATGTTGATGTATATAGTCCATTATGTGTAGTCATGTATGGTGGATTAATTTTTCCTTCATAAAATTCTGTCGACGACTTGAGTAGATATGTGAGTATATCTATTTAAAGAAAACGGAGTTTGACATTTTTGAATTGGTTCAAAAGGTTGTTAATATGAAGTAAAAATCATTGTAACAAGATAATCAAGTATTTATGATTCGATCATAAAGAATAAAGTTTGAGTTACAAGTTTAGCAAAACATCTGAGAAGTTGCAGAATTGTTCTACAACTTATACTTCTCGAATACACCACATTAGATTGGAGTATTCAAGAGACAAAAATCAAAACTTGTTTGACATGGTAAGATTAATAAAAATGCCATTATAATTTTGTAGTTTATACATTAGTGACAACCGTTTTTCCACTGAAAAGAGCACCATCATGATCCGCTGAAATTGACAACATATAAGATATGGTTTGGGTACTGACCCGAATTGTCACTTTCTTAGGTTTTGGTATGCATAGCATGTGTAAAATGTTTACAACCAAAATAGGATAAATATATGTTTATAAGGTTATCCCAAATAAAACATTGGGTATTTCTCCTATCACCGAACCAAAAGACAAATGTTGTTTGTCAGAAAGGGTTGATTTCTCGAGAAAGTAGTTCTTGCGAAACAAGTGAGTGGGAGCACAGTATAAACTCAATGAGATTAGAGAATCTTCGTTATCATGTCAAGAGTAGCGCAGCACTGGAAGTTGTTCCGGGGTTTACTATTTTGACTGAGTAGAAGACACTACAAATGTTGTAGATACTTCAAATGAGTTTGCGAATTGTACCAAAAAAGTCCAAAAACTTTGTACTTAGAACAACTTGTGGTTTAAGTATAAAGTGTTGTTTTGACAACAAAGGACCTGGACCTTATAAAGGAAGCAAATGATGGGCCCTGACTTCGTAAAATTGACTATGAGTCATTATATCCGCCATTGTATCCTTGTATGAATATCAAGTATGTGACTTGGTAGTCCTTTCGATAGGCATGATGCCTAACGATAGCAAAAGGGTCTATATAGCGACAAAGACATGGATTTTACATCTTTGAAAGTTGTACTACTTGAAAAGTCATTTCCGGATAGTTCTAGCAAAGTTACATATTATGATATGGAAGTTGAATAACAAAACGAACTCTCCTCTCGAGGAAGTTTTATCAAGGATGTGTACTTGACACAGTCTGAGAGTTTTGTAAAATTCAAAAAGGTTGCTAGAAAGGTATGCACACTTCAATGGTTGAAGTGAGCATAACGAAGTTGAAATCTTTACCTTAATGAAGTTATCAAAAGAGTTTGATTCCATCATGAACGATAAAGATGCTTGTAAAGTTACAAGAAATTAAGTGGGAGCGCTATGACATATTTCCAATACTTTATGTAGATGACATATGGTTGATTGGAAAATATGTATTTTAAATTAACACGGTTAAGATTTTCATATTGATGAAAGGCTTAGAAGATATTGGGCATCGATATCTATAAAAGATGGATTGAAGCGCCTGATATGATTGAAGCCAAATTACATAGATGAAATATTGAAGTAAGTCAATATAAAATTGATAAGAAGGAGTTCTTGTCACATGGAAAATAATTGAGCAAGATTCATGTGTTTTGACACATGATGAGCATCATTGAAATTGAGATTTCTAAGTCATGTTTCCATGCTATGTATACAACCAGATGAGTCCTATTCTATAAAATGTTATAGCAGGATAATTCATATGATTATTAGACAACAGTGGGAGAGATCCTTGTGTCATTTTAGAAATGCTAAGGATATGTTTTCCTATGTAGTAATGACAAAATATTAGTTGTAATATGTTACACTAATAGTCTTGTCATTTATTCAAGAAATTTTATCTCAATTAAAATATGTGATGAAGGGTAGCACAATAGGATGGAAGAAAGTTCCATGCTGGATTTGAAAGAGGTTCAAAATTAAAATATTATGACAGATACTACAACAAAGGCTAAAGTATATCGTTGTGTTGACAACTGATAATAAGTGTATTTGTGTCAAGGAGTTCTTTATTGAACTTGGTGAATTTCCAAGAATGCTGAAACTATGAAGCTACATTTTCAAAATGTTAGTAACATCAGTTTAAGCTGAGGAATTAAGGTATCACGGAACTTGGTGAGTTTCCAAGAATGCTAACACTATGAAGCTACATTTTCACAATGTTAGTGACATCAGTTTAAGCTAAGGAATTAAGTTTTCACCAATTGACCATATATATACAAAGCCATCTCATTAGAGAATGAGTGATGCGTGTAGACGCAAAGAACATGCAAATACAATAGGACCTGAACAGTTCAGATCTTTTTGATGATGTTTACCGCATACGAAGCATGGTAATAACACTGGTGCGCCATATGTGTTAAAATGCTTACAGACTAGATTATTGACTCTAGTGCAAGTGGGAGACTGAAGGGAATATGCCCGAGAGGCAATAATAAAATGGTTATTATCTTATTCCTTGTTTATGATGAATGTTTATTTCTCATGCTAGAATTGTATTAACCGGAAACGTTGATACATGTGTGCTTAATAAACAAACAATGGTTCCTAGTAACGCCTCTCTTTTAACTAGCTCGTTGATTAATAGATGATCAAGGTTTCCTGATCATGAACATTGGATGTTATTAATAACGGGATCATTTCATTAGAAGAATGATGTGATGAACATATACCCAAAGAGAATATAGCAATGCGATCAAGTCATTTAGTTTACATTGTTATATCAAACATACGAAGTAACTTATTCCTTAGACCTTGAGATCATGTCAATCACTGATACTGGAAGAGTGCTTTGATGGCATCAAACGTCACACCGTAACAGGGTGACTATAAAGGTGTCGTTAAGTATTCGGAAAGTATTAGTTGAGGATCATGGATCAAGAGTGGGATTTGTCCATCCAAATGACGGAGAGATATACTCTGGGCCCTCTCGGTGATATCACATCGAAACCGCTTGCAAGCATGTGATATGATCACAAGGATGTTATATCACGGGAACGAGAAAAGAGTACTTGTCGGTAACGAGATTGAACAAGGTATGGTTGATACCAATGATCGAATCTCGGACAAGTAAAATATTGCGAGACAAAGGGAATAGTTCACGGCGTTGTTGGTTCACACGATCACGAGAGTCATCGTTGAATATATAGGAGTCATCACGGATCTCCAGATCCCGCTGTTGATTATTGATCGGAGAGGAGTCTCGATCATGTCTATCTTATTCGCGAACCGTAGGGTGACACACTTAAGGTTCGATGACGCATTTGAGAGGATACGGAATATCGGAGAAAAGTTTGGACAGCACCGAAATTGTTTCGGGGAATATTGAAATAGTCACCGAAATTGTTTCGAGTAATTTTGAAATAGTTCAAGGGGATTCTTATCAAATGGTTGTTAATAGATTTAACAACTAACTCAAGGGGTTATATGTTAATGTTTGTTAATGGAATTAACAAATATTAAAATAAAGAAATAAAATTGTTTTATTTATTTATTAAAGAAAACCCTTGGGATTTTGAGTGGGAATTCATGGAAGAATGAGTGGGTTGAGTGGAGACTCCACTCACATGATGAGGGAGAGGTGGAGGCAGCCAAAAATTCGTGGCTGCCATCCCCTCCTATAAAAGGAGGGGTGAGAGCTCCCTCTCCCCCTACACACACTTGTGTCATCTCTTCCTCCCTCCTGCCGCTGCTCCACCACTTGTTCGTACGCTTGGCGAAGCCCTGAGCAATGTTTTTCTCCACCACACCACGCCGTCGTGCTGCTGGAGTTCCGAGGGATCCTCTACTTCCGCGCCCCGCTGGAACGAGGGAACGGAGGTCGTCATCAACCGTACGTGTGACCGATCACGGATGCACCGCCGGATTGCGGTGCCCATCTTCTCGCTATCGGGATCGGTGTGAGTACGACTACGCCAACAACGAGATTTGATCTCGTACCACTTTGAGTCTTCGAGGGTATGTGTTCTCCTTAACCCTCTTGTTGCCCGTTGCACTTCGTCTCCTAGATTAGATCTTGGCCTTTTGGGTGTCTCTCGCGTAGGAAAATTTTTGTTTTCTATGCAACGAACCCTTTAGTGGTATCAGCCGGATTGCGGTGCTCTTCTTCTCGCTCGGGATCGGCGTGAGAACGACTACGCCAACCACGAGATCTTTTCTCGTACCACTTTGAGTCTTCGAGGGTATGTTATCTCAAGACTCTCTTTCTCCCCGTTGCCTTTCATCTCATAGATTAGATCTTGGCCATTTGGGTTTATCGCGTGTAGGAAAATTTTTGTTTTCTATGCTACGTTCCCCTTAACCCGCGAGGTATGGTTGAACCGTGGGATTCTTCACCACCACCACGTCGTCGTGCTGCTGGAGTTCCGAGGGATCCTCTACTTCCGCGCCCCGCTGGAACGAGGGAACGGAGGTCGTCATCAACCGTACGTGTGACCGATCACGGATGCACCGCCGGATTGCGGTGCCATCGTCTCGCTATCGGGATCGGTGTGAGTACGACTACGCCAACAACGAGATTTGATCTCGTACCACTTTGAGTCTTCGAGGGTATGTGTTCTCCTTAACCCTCTTGTTGCCCGTTGCACTTCATCTCCTAGATTAGATCTTGGCCTTTCGGGTGTCTCTCGCGTAGGAAAATTTTTGTTTTCTATGCTACGTTCCCCTTCACCTCCGTTCCCTCGTTCCAGCGGGGCGCGGAAGTAGAGGATCCCTCGGAACTCCAGCAGCACGACGACGTGGTGGTGGTGAAGAATCCCACGGTCAGGGCTTCGCCAAGCCGGAGACCATGAAATGGAGCAGCGGGTGGAGAGAAATGGAAGTGGCAAAGTGTGTGAAGGAGGGAGAGCTCTCACCCTCCTTTTATAGGAGAGGGGGGAGGCAGCCCAAGGGGGTGCGGCCAGCCCCATGGTGTGCCCCCACCTCTTCCCTCATGATGTGAGTGGACACTCCACTCACACCCACTCATTTTCCTTTAAACCCCACTTAGAAAATCCAATATTTTTTCTTTAATAAATCAATAAAACATTTTTATTTCTTTATTTCAGCATTTTTTAATTCTATTAACAAACATTTGCATAAAGCACCTCGAATCATTTGTTAATTCTATTAACAACCATTCGACGAAAAACCCCTTGAACTATTTCAATTTTCCCTGAAACAATTTCGGTGATGCCCAAAATATTCTTCGATATTCCGTATCCTCTCAAACGCGTCATCGAACCTTAAGTGTGTCACCCTACGGTTCGCGAATAAGATAGACATGATCGAGACTCCTCTCCGATCAATAATCAACAGCGGGATCTGGAGATCCGTGATGACTCCTATATATTCAACGATGACTCTCGTGATCGTGTGAACCAACAACGCCGTGAACCATTCCCTTTGTCTCGCGATATTTTACTTGTCCGAGATTCGATCATTGGTATCAACCATACCTTGTTCAATCTCGTTACCGACAAGTACTCTTTTCTCGTTCCCGTGATATAACATCCTTGTGATCATATCACGTGCTTGCAAGCGGTTTCGATGTGATATCACCGAGAGGGCCCAGAGTATATCTCTCTGTCATTTGGATGGACAAATCCCACTCTTGATCCATGATCCTCAACTAATACTTTCCGAATACTCAACGACACCTTTATAGTCACCCTGTTACGTTGTAACGTTTGATGCCATCAAAGCACTCTTCCGGTATCAGTGATTGACATGATCTCATGGTCTAAGGAATAAGTTACTTCGTGTGTTTGATATAACAATGTAAACTAAATGACTTGATCGCATTGCTATATTCTCTTTGGGTATATGTTCATCACATCATTCTTCTAATGACATGACCCCGTTATTAATAACATCCAATGTTCATGATTAGGAAACCTTGATCATCTATTAATCAACGAGCTAGTTAAAAGAGAGGCTTTACTAGGAACCATTGTTTGTTTATTAAGCACACATGTATCAACGTTTCCGGTTAATACAATTCTAGCATGAGAAATAAACATTCATCATAAACAAGGAATAAGATAATAACCATTTTATTATTGCCTCTCGGGCATATTCCCTTCAGTGGCAATGGATGTTGTGTAATTATGTGCTGCAGAACAGGACATGTGAACAAAAGAAAATATAATTGGTGCAGTAAAAGAAAATATTGACTGGTAGCTACCTGTAGGTATCTAGGATCATTATCTGCTTCATGTGCAATTTCTTGTTGGCCTTCTTGTTGATTTATTTCTTCTTGGGCTTCTTGCATTCTAAGAATGTATGCATCATGTCCTTTCTTATTGTGGTCTGGTTTCTTACAAATGGAGGAATGCATGGTTAGGCCATGTCTGCTAAGGCTTGGTGCACCTTTCTTAACCTTTTCTTCTGGAGCCTTCTTCCTGTTTCTCCTGGGCCTGCCCATGACCTTTGTGTACAAAGGTGGGTGCACCTTCACAAGATTAAGCTTTTTTTTAGAACTCCCTTCCTCTTAGTGGATGCAAATTGTACTGATATGCTCTCTTGTATGTCTCTATGCTGTAACAGCTGTGCACAAGGGACTCTAGGTCAATTCTGTCATTTCTGCAACAAGCTAGAGCATGATGGCAAGGAATGCCAGATAGTTGCCATCTTCTACAATCACATGACCTAGTTTTCAAATCAATTGTATATTCCCTCTCTGCTTCTCAAGAAGACACCTTGTATTCTCCTTGACCACAAGATACAACCATGCAATATGAGCTCCATTCAATGAACTTGTCTAGTTTCTTTCTAATGTTAGGACAAATAGTCCCTGTCCATTTCTCTGCCTCTTCCTGCTTGCTCTGAATCCTATGGACAATCTTATAAAATATTGCTTTTGCATTGACAGCATAGGCATTTCTCTAGGTTCTAAAATGTAGCTGCATATAAGAATAAAGTGGATTAAAAAGGATAAAATTGGATGAACACTCACATTTCATATTAATTCAAACATGCTTACCTATTGAATACTTCACAGTGTTTGTTGAGAAGCATATCACATTTAGAAAACTCACTGAAAAATGCCTTTACCCAAGTATTGGATACAAGTTCTTGTACCCAATCATAGGCAGCAGCACTGTCAGTTTTCATCTTGTCAAGGGAGTTATTGTACTTAACTAGATTTGTGGACCTGGCAATGGCCCACATTTGATTCTTCAAAACTTCACCTTTGTGGCCAGCCTTTTGGAAATTTTGATGCAAATGTCTCACACAGAACTTGTGTTCTGCATCTGGGAATATCTTTTGGACAACATTGATAAGCCCCTGTTATTGAAGCACAAGTTTCATAAGTACCACTTTAGATGCAATGATAACTACAAACGAGTGGTTGTCGTCGAGTAGTCGACGACAACCACTTTAGATGCAATGATAACTACAAATGAGTGGTTGTCGTCGACTATTCGACGACAACCACTTTAGATGCAATGATAACTAAAAATGAGTGGTTGCCGTCGACTAGTCGACGACAAGCACTTTAAATGCAATGATAACTACAAATGAGTTGAATGACACCTTCAAGTACTACAAAACAGTAAGCACGGTTCATATAATAGAAGAGGAAGCAAGCAATTAGTACCTTTTGTTTATCACTCATAATTGTCCATGGTGCACTATTTGTGATATTCAAATCATCCCTAAGAGTTGTCAAGAACCACTCCCAAGAGTTGGTGCATTCCACTTCAACTAGCCCCATGGCAATAGGATATATACAATCATTTGGATCAATTCCCACAGCAGTCAACAAGACTCCTTTGTACTTGGTTTTCACATGGCATCCATCCACACATATGAAAGGCCTACACCCTTCCAAGAACCCCCTTTTGCAGACATCATAGGACCAATACAATGTAGCTTGGTGTTTTTTGGATCTTCATCTGTGGCATCTTTTACTTTATTAGTGGACAGGTAGAACTTGGATCCAGGATTGGATCTCCTCAGCTCCTCACCATAGTCCCACAACTGACTAAATTGGGCATCTTCATCACCATGAATTTGTAGGAGAGCTTCTTTCCTTGCCCTTCCATGTTTCCATCTGTTAGGGCACATGTTGAACTCTCTTTGTACTTTAGCTGCAAAACTAGCCAAATCCATTTTCCTGTTGTCTCTGAACTCATTTATGAATGTATCACAGAGATAGGAAGCTGTCAATGCCTTGACCTCCCACTTTTGGTACAGGTGTGCTTGCTTACATATGTCCCAACAGTAAATGCATTATTCCTGCTTGTCTTTAGATGCTCTGAGCTGCCAAGTGCATCCAGGCTTGCACACTGCATGGATTCTACCTGGCTCATTCTTTTTCTTGTGTACCTTCACCCTGTTCCTAATGCTATAGTTCTGAAGAGCTTTCCTTATTTCCTTGACATCACTAAAAACCATACCCAATTTGAACTCTGGATTCTTCATGTCAACCTGAGCATTGAAGGCTCTAAAACTGTTCTTCAAATGCCCCTGCACTTCTTCTACCAAATTCAAGTCTTCATCATCAAGAAGTGCATCATCTTCTATATCTGGCACTTCCACATGTTCATTGTTGTCTTGGACATCCAAGTCCACATTGTCAACAAACAAGTCATCATCACCATCAGCTTCTTCATAATCACTGTCCACCCACTCTGAATCTTCACTTTCTTCTGAATTTTGTTCAGCACGAGCAAAGTCTTCATACGTATCTGAATGTCTCCTCTGTGCTCTGCTAGATGATTCCACATGTGCACTAGATGTGCCTTCCTGTCAAACAACACCATTGGCAATGCATGTTTTTTCTTTGGCAACTTTGTTTGGGTAATAACTGCTCGCAGTGGTGGACCAGTGATAACCACATCATCTCTGAAGAACTCAAGAAAATTATTGTGATCAACAAATATTACAACTGTTCTGTCTATGCTAACAGATTCACACATTGCAATGATGTCAGCATCTTCCTCTATGCAAACAAGCCCATCTTCTAACCTTTTCCCAGGTGGACTCCAGTACACTTTCATTCTCCCATCCCTCTCATAATCCACCTGCTTCGAGAGGTCATTTATGCAATGAATTGACCAAGTGTCAGTACAACAATGATTCCAATGCTCAACACTGCCAGATACATAATCTAGTTGTTCTGTTGCTCTTAATCCATCAAAGAACCCATTGTGATGTAACTCAACATTAAATAAAGTCTCATCACTTCTGCAATTGCATATGTAAAAGAATTAAAATTTTGAAACTGAAATCACCAATTCTGCTATAAAACAGGGCATGGGTTCAGAACAAGGAAATTCCACGGGCGTAAACACTCACAAATTTACACCTACACTGCATGTGTCCTTCTCTACAGCATATACAACAACTTAGGAGACCTAATCCTACGTTCAGAACAGGGAAATTCCAAAAAAAATCATCGATTAAGCTACTCGAACGGCACGTTCAGAACAGGTATAATCCACGGCCTGCAAATCATCACAAATTGGCACCTGCAGCTGCATTCCTCCTTCTCTACGACATATAAACCAACAAAGAAGACCTAATCCATGGTTTGTTTGACCCTCTTATCACTGCCACTAACCCTCCCTAAAACCCTACCCTGCCCAGCGGAAATCAAACAGGGGAGGTCAAATTCGTCGACGTACCGTACTCAGGGGGGTACTCCAGGAAAGGGCGGAGGTGCGGGTCGGGCGGCATGGCAAAGGAATCGACGGCGTCGCCGCCGTTGTGCTCGAGGTGGGAGGACGGACATGATCGGAGGAGAGAGAGCACTCCCGCTATGCTCGAGGTTGGACACGAACAGACAAGGGCTTCTCCGCTATTAACGAGTACTGCTACGGAGGGCCTCCAACCGTTTTCCCCATACTGCCAGGGGTCTAAATGAAAAAAATGAATACGAGGCCCCTACTAGCGTGTCGTCCAAATGGGCTGAATTGCACCCGCCTACCAAGTTTCTGGTCCAGTGGACCACACCACACGACTTGTTGGGTGTGTCTGCACAGCGCGGCCAAGTTCGTGGGCTTCCAGTGTTATTAGCTCCCCTTTCTGGTAGGCCAAGTTTCGAGTAGAACATTTTTTTTCCTTGTGCGGGAGAAGCGCCCGCGTCAGTTGGGATTATCCACATTTCCGTGGCTCGCTTGCTTCTGTATGGGCTGAAACTAGCTGCGAGCACTTTGCAAATGTTCCGCTCGGCGCAGGCAGACCGCTCGGAAGTGGTCGGGGTCGCCTCTGTGCTCATTTTGTGATCAAGTTGAAACAAGCTTGCATCTGTTCTTCACTTGTAAAGTTGCCAGAATATTTTGGGTTGTATGGGTAAGACAATCGGGGCGAAATGTTTTCCTAATTCTTTGTGTCAAACTTTTGCTTGGTTTTATACTCCTTCCGTCTCAAAATAATTGTCTCAAACTTGGACAAAATGGATGCATCTATCTCAAACTTGGACAAAAGTGGATGTATCTAGACATGTTTTAATTGTCTCAAACTTGAACAAAAGTGGATGTATCTAGACATGTTTTAGTGTTAGATGCATCCACTTTTGTCCAAGTTTAGGACAATTAATATGAGACGAAGGGAGTACATTGGGCTGTGCTTTAGTGTCCCCCTCCCCCAATTTGGTGGGAGGGCATGATCGATATTTTACATTTAAAATTTATTTTTTATTCTAATATGGTGTACCGTCTATGCCCGTATTCGCTGTATTATGTATGGTACGCAGGGGCGGACCTACGTCCAGGGCAGCTAGGGCTACAGCCCTGGTCTTGGCCCGTGTAGTCCCTTGCTCGCCCTTACATATTTCGCAGAAATATAAGGGTTCCCCTATACAGCGCCCGGCAGCGAGCGCTATAATGCCTCGCCTGTGCGCGCGTGTTAATGGGCCGGCCTATTAGGATTTGCTACAAATCTGACAAGTTTAGGGTCTCCTCTGTACATAGGGCCTAATCTTTATTTGCATTAGTTTTTTCTCTGAAATATGAAAACTATTTTTAATTTTGAACAAATTTTTAGTTTGAACAATTTTAAAAAATAAACGATTTTAAACATGAACAATTCTCAAATTTGAACAGATTTTAAGTTCGTGATTTGAATTTGAACAAATTTTTTACCGAACAAATTTCTAATTTGAAAACACAGAAATTTGAACATTTTAAAGTTTGAAAAAAAGGATAAAACGGAAAAAAAATGAAAAAATTAAAACAAAAGAAAAAACAATATAAAAGTATTAAAAAGAGAAGTATGTACATATAACAAGTTGTAGCCTACTGGCTGCGCTCCTTCATTTGAAGCCGGAGATCGTAGGTTCGAGTCCTGGTATTCTTCTCCTTTCGCTTCTTTTCTACTCTTTCCTCCCAACTATTGGGTCGGCCCGTTAAGACACAATATACGTGGGAGTCGGTACTCCAACACGCAATAAGCATCATATAGTGGCTGCGGAAATATAAGGCTACATGCAGTCTAGCCCGTGTCCTGGGCTAGAAAGATCCGGGCTATACAAAGCTGAAAACCCAACAAAGCAGGACGAATAATGGACCTTCGGCCGGGACACAGCATTTGTATTTTTTTCCTGATGGATTGATCGATCAATCCATTAGCTAGCTAGATCTCGATAGGAAAAACGGTTCGCCCCTGACCATGCTCCTTCCTCTTCCAATCGGGGCAAGTCGCGGAACCGCCGTACATCGGCCACATCGCGTCGCCGCCCGTCCGTGCGCAACGCTGCCGAGGTCCGCCACGACGGCTACCGGCTGCCGCCCGCCTGTGACACGCTCTCCTCGACCACGATGTCGCTGGCGCCGACTGATCTCTCGACGACTTGACCTACGGAACCACGCCGCACTGGTACAAAATAGGCCTTTCATACGCCCCCATTAGTCACCAAAATAATCGAACCGCGACCAAAGGGGTCTTTAGTCGCGGTTCGGGAGGAGACCCGCGACCAACTGTCTGGGCCCGACGCGCTCGGTCCACAGCGGGCGGACGGGAGGGGTTTTAGTCGCGGTTGGCCTGGCCAACCGGGACTAAAGGTCCTCAGGCTGGCCCGAAGGCCTTTAGTCGCGGTCGGCCAGGCCAACCGGGACTAAAGGCCCATCCCTATATAGGACTCAGCTCACTGCACTTAGCCACATTTGGTGCCACTTCTATGCTTTTGGTTCACAATGGGGTGGTGGGTTTGCTTTTGGTTCCTCCTATGCACACAAGGTGTTCGATGAAATGCCCGAGAGCATGAAACACACATGATATGAAGTGTCTGAGCCACACTTGAGCTTTGTCATTTATTTTTCCTCCGCGATCGCGGTTAGCAACTTGAACCTTTCATGATTTGTATTATTTCTAGCTAGTTATTTTAACAAATGCATGACGTTTAATTATATAGTTTATATAATAATAATGCAGATGAATCGGCAATGGATGTACGGTAACCGACTCTCCGGCGAGTTCACTACGAGTTTGAAAGATTTCCTCATAGTGGCAAATGCAAACAAGCACCGAGGTTTTATTATCTGTCTATGTGCTGAATGTAAGAATCAGAAGGGTTACTCCTCCTCAAGAGTCGTTCACATGCACCTGCTTCGGCACGGTTTCATGCCAAGCTATAATTGTTGGACCAAGCATGGAGAAAGAGGGGTTAGAATGGAAGAAGATGAAGAAGGGGATGATATCGATGTCAACTATCATGAGGCTTTCGGTGATACTTTCATGGAGGATGATGCTGAAGATGGGAAAGGGTTTGGTGAAGGTGAATAAGAGGCACATGATGAGCCTGCTGATGATCTTGGTCGGACCATTGCTGATGCATAGAGACGCTGCGAAACTGACAAGGAGAGTGAGAATTTGGATCGCATGTTAGAGGATCACACGAAGTCGCTGTACCCAGGATGCGATAATAGTCTGAAAAAGCTGGGATGCACACTGGATTTGCTGAAATGGAAGGCACGTGAAGGTGTAGCTGACTCATCATTTGAAAATTTGCTGAAAATGTTGAAGAATATGTTTCCGAAGAATAACGAGTTGCCCACCAGTACGTACGAAGCAAAGAAGGTTGTCTGCCCTCTAGGTTTAGAGGTTCTGAAGATACATGCATGCATTAATGACTGCATCCACTACCGCGGTGAATACGAGAATTTGAATGAATACCCTGTATGCACTGCATTGCGTTATAAGATCAGAGGCGATGACCCTGGTGACGATGTTGAGGGCGAGAAACCCAGGAAGAGGGTTCCCGCCAAGGTGATGTGGTATGCTCCTATAATACCACGGTTGAAACGTCTGTTCAGGAACAAAGAGCATGTCAAGTTGTTGTGATGGCACAAAGAGGACCGTAAGTCCGACGGGGAGTTGAGACACCCCGCTGATGGAACGCAATGGAGAAAGATCGACAGAGAGTTCAAAGATTTTGCAGCTGACGCAAGGAACATAAGATTTGGTCTAAGTACTGATGGCATGAATCCTTTTGGCGAGCAGAGCTCCAGCCATAGCACCTGGCCCGTGACTCTATGCATCTAAAACCTTCCTCCTTGGTTGTGCATGAAGCGGAAGTTCATTATGATGCCAGTGCTTATCCAAGGTCCGAAGCAACCCGGAAACGACATCGATGTGTACCTAAGGCCATTAGTTGATGAACTTTTGCAGTTGTGGGGCGGACCTGGTGTACGTGTGTGGGATGAGCACAAAGAAGAGGAATTTGACCTACGAGCGTTGCTTTTTGTAACCATCAACGATTGGCCTGCTCTCAGTAACCTGTCGGGACAGACAAATAAGGGATACAAAGCATGCACGCACTGCTTACATGAGACTGAAAGTGTATTTTTGGATAATTGTAGGAAGAACGTGTACCTGGGTCATCGTCGATTTCTTCCCCGAAATCATAACGTAAGAAAGAAAGGCAAGCATTTCAACGGCAAGGCAGATCACCGGCCGAAGCCTGCGGAACGTACTGGTGCTGAGATATTTGATATGGTCAAGGATTTGAAAGTCGTCTTTGGAAAGGGTCCTGGCGGACAATCAGTTCCGCTGGAAGTTGACGGGCACGCACCCATGTGGAAGAAGAAATCTATATTTTGGGAGCTACAGTATTGGAAAGTCCTAGATGTCCGCTCTGCAATCGACGTGATGCATGTTACGAAGAATATTTGCGTGAACCTGCTAAGCTTCTTGGGCGTGTATGGGAAGACAAATGATACAAAGGAAGCACGGCAGGACCAACAACTTTTGAAAGACCCAGATGACCGGCATCCGGAATGGTTTCAAGGTCGTGCCAGCTACGCTCTTACCAAAGAAGAGAAGGTCATTTTTTTGAATGCCTGAGCAGTATGAAGGTCCCGTCTGGCTTCTCGTCGAATATAAAGGGAATAATAAACATGGCGGACAAAAAGTTCCAAAACCTGAAGTCTCACGACTGCCACGTGATTATGACGCAATTGCTTCCGATTGCTTTGAGGGGGCTCCTACCGGAAAATGTTCGAGTAGCCATTGTGAAGCTATGTGCATTCCTCAATGCAATCTCTCAGAAGGTAATCAGTCCAGAAGATCTACCACGGTTACAGAACGATGTGGTCCAATGTCTTGTCAGTTTCGAGTTGGTGTTTCCACCATCCTTCTTCAATATTATGACGCACCTCCTGGTCCACCTAGTCGAAGAGATTTCCATTCTCGGTCCTGTATTTCTACACAATATGTTCCCCTTTGAGAGGTTTATGGGAGTATTAAAGAAATATGTTCGTAACCATGCTAGGCCAGAAGGAAGCATCGTAAAGGGCTATGGAAATGAGGAGGTAATTGAGTTCTGTATTGACTATGTTCCTGACCTTAAGCCGATTGGTATTCCTCAATCGCGGCACGAGGGGAGACTAAGTGGAAAAGGCACGATCGGAAGGAAATCAACGATATGTATGGACGGTCATTCTATGACTGAAGCACACCACACAGTTCTGCAAAATTCGAGCTTGGTGGCTCCGTACTTCGAGCAACACAAGAATATTTTACGCTCGGACAACCCGGGGAAGCCTGAATCATGGATTAGAAAGGCCCACATGGAGACTTTCGGCAGTTGGTTGCGAAAACATTTAATGAATGACAATGATGTTGGAGATCAGCTGTACATGTTGGCCAAGACACCATCTTCGACTATAACGACTTTCCAAGGGTACGAGATTAATGGGAATACATTTTACACGATCTCCCAAGATAAAAAGAGCACCAACCAAAACAGTGGTGTCCGCTTTGATGCAGCAACCGAGAATGGGCAAAAGGTCACATATTATGGTTACATAGAGGAGATATGGGAACTTGACTATGGACCCTACTTTAAGGTCCCTTTGTTCCGGTGCAAATGGTTCAAGCTAACAGGAGGTGGGGTAAAGGTGGACGAGCAATACGGAATGACAATGGTGGATTTCAACAATCTTGGTTACCTTGACGAACCATTCGTCCTAGCCAAAGATGTCGCTCAGGTTTTCTATTTGAAGGACATGAGTACAAACCGAGGAAACGGAAAGATAAGAAAACGATCAGTACATCATGCGATGATCCAAAGCGCCACATTGTTCTTTCAGGGAAAAGAAACATCGTGGGAGTGGAGGACAAGACAGACATGTCAGAAGATTATAATATGTTTGGTGAAATTCCGCCCTTCAAAGTGAACACTGACCCAAGCATTAAGTTAAATGATGAGGATGCTCCATGGATACGACACAATCGTAAGAAAGCAGGGACACAAGGGAAGAATTGATGTGTAATAATTTATTGTACCAAACTTTGTTGAATGGATCATGTGAATTCTATTATCTATGATGTGTTTAAGACTAACTCCTTTGCAAAATATTTGAGAAAACGAGTGGAAAACATGGAAAACAGAAGGTTACTTAAATGTCTCAAAACCTTGTGAGATAAAATATCTAATTTCATAACTTTTATTAAAAACAGAAAACAGACGCGCTAGCGCGTCGCAGTGTCGCTGGAATAAAAATTCTTTTATTAAAAACAGAAAACAGACGAACACTAATCCTCGTCGTCGTCGTCGGGGAACTCGTCGGTGACCTCCTCCGGGTCATCGTCGTTGTCGAACTCGTCGGTGACCTCCTCGTCGTCGTCGGAGGTGCATGATGGTATGTCCGAGATAGGCCCCCACCTCGGATCGTCGGAGGCCCAGACTTCGCCGGCGTGGTCGGCCCGACGAAGATCTTGCAGCGCCTTCGTCCTCGCCTCCCGAGCGGCATCTAACGCGAGGTGGCGTTCGAGGCGGCGCTCCGCCCGCTCAGCCGCACGGGTCTGCCAGAGCTCCTCGTCGGCGCTCTCCTCCCCCGGGTTGTTCCGGTAATACTGGCGGACGACGCAGTCGTCCCTGGCGTCGACTAGGCCCTGAAACGCGTGGTGGCGGAGGTGGAGGTGGTCGGCGGCAGTGACGATCTGCGGCTTCGGCGCCCTGGCCTCCGCTTCCCAGACGGTGTGGCAGTCGTTGAAGTTCATCAGCGACCGCGGGCGGTTGAGGCGCCAGGCCGCCGCGTCCCAGGCGCGGGCGGCCTCCGCCGCCGTCGCAAAGGAGCCGAGGGGGATGCGGTCGTCCCCCCAGCGGATATCTGTGCTGAACATTCCGTTCCGCCGTGCTCGGACGCCGCGGAAGCCGGTGGTGCTGTTCCTCCTCGGAGGCATGGTGGAAGCGCGACGGTGCGTGGAGAGGAGTGGGCGCGTGGAGAGGAGAAGACGCGCTCGAGGCGCGGCAGTTTATACCGCGCCCTCCTGGCCACGCGTCACAACTCCCGCGCCACGCGTCACAACTCCCGCGCCACGCGCCACCCTAACACAACCAAGCAAATAGTTGCACATTACTACCCACTCCGAGCTCAAAGTGAACACTGACCCAAGCATGGATTGATGTGTTAAAGGGGGGGTGTAGAACAAAACAGTCGGTATCACCATCATACAGCCCTACCGTGGCTTCTGGGTGCAATATGCATACCAAATGCACGGCAGGACGTATGATGGCGAATCCGGATGTTTTGTATTTGCTCGATGAACTGAATATATGATGTATCAAACCTTAAATGGGGATGTAGAACAAAACAATCGGTATCGCCATCATACAGCCCCACGGAGGCTACTGGGTGCATATATGCATACCAAATGCACGGCAGGACGTATGATGGTGAATCCGGATGTTTTGTATTTGGTCGATGAACTGACCGGTGTATGAAGGTAGGCTATATATAGGGTCCTCTGGCTCACAAAGTGTTGTGCTAGGGTTTTGATCCAACGGTTAAGAACCACCCTGATCCAACGGCTCACAACAGCTCGAAAGAAACACACCGTAGCCCTGATCGAACGGCTCACAACAGCTCGAAAGAAAGACACCCCGGATCCAACGACTCACAAGCGCTTGAAAGAAACACACGATCCGTGTGATTCTATCTGATTGGTCCAACGAAACACGAACCATTTAGTCACGGTTGGTGTCCCCAACCGGGACTAAAGGGATATGTTTTCTTCTCGCTATATATATGTATGCATTGCCACACCATTGGCATAAACACATACAGACTCACCACTCTCTCATGGCTTCTACCGTACCCACTCTAACATTCATCCAGGCGGAGGCACTTTCCGCCTCAAACTACCCCTGCCCGCCCGGCTACAGCGTTCCCGCTGGTTGGATGCTGAGCGCCGGAGGAGTGCCGGTACCTCCTCTTCCTCAAGGTGTGGCGCGTCGGGAGGCCATCACGAACCACTACTACCACGAGCTCACGCCGGAGCAGCGGAGGAATCCCAGTTGGAATCCTGACTACCGCCCTACTTGGGACGCCTTCTTCATTAATCGGCGTGAGAGTGCGCTCGCCAGGTACGAGGAGAACGGCCCGCCTCCTTCTAACTTCAACGAGGCCGGTCGTCGGCTGTGGTGGGGCGGCAGACGTACTCTTCAGAGCGTCATAAACTACATCAGGGCTGGCGATAACCCCCACCTGCGCTACCCTCACGCCCAGTTCTGGAGTCGTGACCCTCCGAGGGAGTGCAGAGCACCGTCCGACGATAGTGACGACGACGGCGGCGACTACGACGACTACGAGTCGGAGTAATATAGGCCTAGGCAGGAGTATGACTAGCAGATATCAGATCCACAGTCTTGCCATTATGTAGATCATCTATGCTCTCCGTTTAGGTTTAGATCCACTCTTGCCATTATGTACTGCCTTTTTTATCTTTATATATATCCAAGATGTGTGTGAATCTTTCTGATTGGAGGGAACAAAACCCTAACCATTTCGTCCAGGTTGGTAAAACATGCTGGGACTAAAGGGCTTTTATTTTTCTAAATTTTCTGATATATTATTTATATTTTTAAGATTTTAAAATGAATTAGTTTTATTTTTCTGAATTTTCTGATATATTATTTGTATTTTTAAGATTTTTAAAATGAATTAGTTTTATTATTCTGAATGTTTTGATATATTATTTGTATTTTTAAGATTTTAAAATGAATTAGTTTTATTTTTCTGAATTTTTTGATATATTATTTGTATTTTTAAGATTTTAAAATGAATTAGTTTTATTTTTCTGAATTTTTTAATATATTATTTGTATTTTAAGATTTTAAAATGAAGTAACTTTAAGATTTTAAAAAGAAAAGTATTTTAAAAAGCACCTTTAGTCGCGGTTGGTGTCACGAACCGCGACTAAAGGCACTTTCCGCGCGGGAACGAAAACGCCGCGAAAAAACCTTTAGTCGCGGTTCGTGACACCAACCGCGACTAAAGGAACCCCTTTAGTCCCGTTCATGGACACCAACCGCGACTAAAGGCCCGCGGATGGTACCCGGAGGGGGCCTTTAGTCGCGGTTGGTGTCCCCAACCGGGACTAAAGGCTGGCCTATATTTTTTGTGCCCCGAAATTTTTCTAAATCCCAAGCGCGACTCGAAATCTTCTAAGGACCGCTAGCGGAGAGACAGAGAGAGGACCGCGCCCGCCGATCTGCACCGTCGCCATCGTCGTCGCCGCCGATCTGCACCGTCGCCGTTCGCCGCCGATCTGCACCGCCCCCGCCCTGCTCTGCACCGCTTTGCTCCGGTAGGTTCCCCCGCGCTGCTCCGGTGAACTCCGGTGAAACCACGAACACGAACCGATGAACTCCGGTGAACTCCGCGTTGCTCCGGTGAACGACGGCGAACCACGCGCGCGGCCGGTGAGGACGACGGCGACCCACGCGCGCGGCCGGTGAGGTCGACGGCGAACCACGCGCGTGGCCGGTGAGGACAACGGTGAACCACGTGCGCGTGGCCGGTGAGGAAACAGAGGAAGGAGGGCGCTGACGGGTGGGGCCCACCCGTCAGCGAGCGCGAGAGAGAGCAGAGAGAAGGAGGGCGCTGACGGGTGGGGGCCACCCGTCAGCGAGCGAGAGAGAGAGAGCAGAGAGAGAGAGAGAAGGAGGGCGCTGACGGGTGGGGCCCACCCATCAGCGAGCGAGAGAGAGTGAGCAGAGAGAGAGAGCAGAGGGACTTAGCAGTTTCTGTTATAGATTCAAAAATCCATAACTAATTCATAAAATCTCTAATTTGAGTGATTCAAATTTCTATACATTCAGGAACTTGAGCAGTTTCTGTTTATAGAAAAAGTTCAACATGCTTCTTCAATAATGTTTGCACTAAATAATTAAATACAGAAAAGGGAACGAAAAATGGAAACTTGCAAAATTCATAACTTGAATTCTGTTAACCCAAATTGAGCAAACTTGAGCTCTAAAATTTTGTCTTAACATAATATACACAATGGTATTTTATTTTGGGAATGATTGTATAAATTTGACCAAAAAAACATCAATTTCCTGTTCTGGTCATAAAAGAAAAGGAAAAAGAAAATGGCATAACTAATTAAATAATTATCCAAAAATTATGTTTAATACCTCAAAATATTCAGTGAAACATTTGGCACATGTTTTCAACCTTATGCATGCAGTTTGACATCTAAAGTATTTCCTTTTTTGTTGTTTTCCAAAAATGGCTGAAATGAAAGCTAAAATTAATAGTTCTTAATCATTGTTTCCTTCATCCAAATATTATGGAAACTATACCAAATTGAAAAACACTTAAAGTAACATAAGAGAACATCATTTTCATGCATGTTGACAAATTAATTATTACTACATGCAGGAGTGACATATGGTGGACAATAGAGCCTTGGCGCTTACGGATCAGGAGGCTGAAGGTTATATAATGGGCATCATAAACAACGAGATCCCTTATGTGCCGGGCCCAGAAGATGAGTAAGAAGAGGATGTAGTCTCTTCTTTTCTGAACCTTGATGATCAAGAAGGTGAAGAAACGGACATTGTCGATGATCAAGAAGGTGAAGGAACGAACATTGTCGACGGAGGTCAACCGTCGACAAACGACGATCTCGAATTGCAAAGACCAACCACCTTCGGCGAGGTATATATATATACATTGAGCCTCTCATGATACAAACTTACTGAAATGTGAATACATATGCATTAACGCGCGCGATTCTCTTTCTTATTTTAGCCCTCGGCCGGATCGAGTACGACAAAGCGTGGAAAATCTAAGGCGATGAAACAAGGAGAAACATATACCATCGAATTAGTCGGTGAAACCGGCAAGCCTCTACAGCACACCACAAAGTTTATCAACCAATGCGGAGTCATTGTTAGAGACAACGTCCCGATCACCGTCCAGGAATGGAAGGAGCCAAAGAAGGCACGTCTTGGTTTCAGTTTTGTCGACAAGAGAACGAAAAAGGATTGCTGGAGAAAGCTTATGGTACATTTCATTCTACCTCCGGAATACAACAAAGTCGATGAATTCGGTAACGAGGTTCCGGGTGGACGTGAGAGGAGGAGGCTAGTCAAAGAGTTCTCTCTTCAGAAGATGGCCGAAGCATTCCGGAACTTCAAGAAAAATTTAACCCGTGAATATGTCAACAAGGGCAAGACTCCAATTTTCACTGGACAACATGAGAAACTGAAAGATGATTGGCCAGAATTTGTGAGGCAAAAGAAATCGGAGCATTTCCAGGAAATATCAAAAAAAATAAGGCTAATGCGGATAAGAAACAGTACCATCATGTTATGGGGCCAGGAGGATACCGCCTTTCGGCTCCTAAGTGGCAGAAGATGGAGGACGGCCTGAGGGCGCGAGGAATCCCTCTAGGTACAGAGGGATGGGACGAAAGAGCCAAAATGTGGTGGTACGGGCATGGGGGATCGCTAGACCCGGAGACAGGGGCGTGTGTTCATCGGAAGAAAACGTTTGCTCCCACCCAAGCCCTTATTGACGCAATGACCGAAGCTCAACAGGGCTTGATCACGTTCAACAGAGAGAAAGACGCACTGACAATAGCCCTCGGGAATGCTGAACACAGAGGACATGTACGAGGCAAAGGCAGAATGCCGTGGAAAGTAGGGTTTTCCCAGGACAATGACCCGTACTGTTACAGAAGCCGTAAGAGAAAGACGGACCGGGATGCAGATCTTTTGGCGAAGGTTGTATCGGAACTTAGTGAGTTGAAGCAGACGGTGCATGGACTTGTGAAAGAAAGATCGGCGCCTGCAGGGCCGCATGAAGATCATGCAGCAGATCTCGGAAGCCAGCAGCAGCGGAGAAGCAGCGTGGCTTCCACGGAGGCCCCGCCTGCAGGTGCTAATGCACTGATGATGGAGATTCGTGCACCGGAGCCTCACTACCCCGTGGATGATGTAAAGGAGATGAAAGAATGTGATCTGCATTATCCCGTGGGGAACATTTCGACGAAGGTAGCTACCGGCAGTGCTTTACCCTGTACACCTGGAGCACTCCACCACAACAACCCCATTCCATATGGCTATGCTCGTGTCACGGTGGAAGACATAGTCCAAGTGTTTGAGGACCTGGAGATTGACATAGCTACACCCGAAGGGGAGAGAAGACTTGGAAATGTCAAGCGCCGGTTCATTCTATGGAAAAAGAAGTACATAGTGTTTCCAGGCGAGGCGCCAAGGCTACCAAGTCCACCCCCTCCGATGGTGGTGGTGGTGGTGGTGGTGGTGGTGGTTCACCTACACCTCCTTCACGCCATTCGACGCCGCCCCCCCCCCCCGGGAAGCAGCCGCCGCCCCCCAATCCTCCGGCGGGTAAGCAGCCGCCGCCCCCCAATCCTCCTCCGGCGGGTAAGCAGCCGCCGCCCCCCATTCCTCCTCCGGCGAAGAAGCAGAAGCAGGCGGACAGCAAGGAAACCCGCTCCTGGAATATTAACCTGGAGCCTTATGTACCTAAGACCACACGGGTACCGGAGCCATCACTGAAGCCTATCCCCCCAAGGCCTTGGGAACTGAGTGAAGCTGAAACCAAATTGGCCGCGCATGCTGATTATGAGAAATGGAAGGCCAATCAGAATGCTAGAAAGGAGCCTAAGCCCAAGGAAGTATACACTCCGAAGGCAAAGAAGTGGGCTATGGGTTTTTTGACGCAACCGTCCCAAGCCGAGCTGAATATGCCTGACGACTATGGAAGTAAACTTCGTAGGCAAGCAGAAATATTGAAGGAGGAGAAAGAAGAAAGGAAAAAAAGCGGGAAACAAGTTGACCAGCTCGGGATGCAAAAGAAACAATCGATCCCCCCGCTCATAGTGAAAGCCGGTCCGGAACAGGACCCCGAGGTCATAGCAGCTGCGGCAGCAATTGGATTGACTGTAGCGAGTGCCATGAAAAATGCGTCCGAGATGAATTTGACTCTTCGTGCCTCGTTAGGCCTGGACGATGCGCCAGTAGGTGTGGTAGCATTACAATATGTGCCGAATGGGCCTCTCGTCGAGACTACGCAGGAAAAGAGTCTACCACCACAAATGCGAAATCTGCTACGTTGGTACAATAATTTCATATCATGGGCCGCCAAAGAATATGTTTATGCGGATGTTACAGAGCAGCATCACACTAAACGGTACTCTGTAACAGTTCATATGAGTGAATTGTTCCAGCTGTTCAATCTGCGCGAGCTCGACAAATCTATCCTGAGTTGCTACGTTCTGTAAGTGATTTATTTCTACCTCATCTCGTTCTTCATTGCCTGCACTATATATATATTGTCCTAACTATATTGTTGCGTACGCTATTATGCAGATTGAAGATTTGGGAATGCAAAATAAGAAACATCCATGATGTTGGGTTCATTGACCCACAAATCATTAATGGACATGTGTTACAAAATCACCCCGAAGACGTGGAGAAAGACTTGTACAACTTTCTTACAAAGCATCAATTCAAAAGTCATATTCCATTTCCTTACCATTTTGGGTGAGTGTTTCTCTCTTGTTCCTATTCTCTTTTGTTTACTCCATGCATGGTATGTCTAATCGATAAGTTATGCATGATTGTGCATGTAACGTGTCTGCAGGTTCCACTGGCTTCTGCTAAAAATTGAACTTCACACCTCCACAGTTTTTATCATGGACTCTATGAATTCGGATTCAAAGCTTTGAGCCGACATGAGAAAAATGTTGCAAAAGTAATTATTTTCAATCATTTGCGCTCTATATCGATCGGTCTCTTTTGTTCATTTCCTAATATGCAGTAGCTAATAACTCCCTTGTTCATTTAATTTTCTTTTCCCTGTAGAGTTTGGAGACGGTTCTCAGGAGAAATTAATTGTCAGTGAATTCAAACATCAGCTAGAATTTAGAAACTTAGTTAATGTGGATAAGCAGCCACCGGGGACCAATCTATGTGGATACTATGTTTGTGAGAACATCCGGAGAGAAACCTCTGAAAGGAAGATGGAGGATAGCTTGCGGAAGGCGACGGATAACTTGCGGAGGAAGCTTAGTCCAGAAGCTCGCTTCCGACCAATTCAAGAGGAATTACCAGGATTTTTCCTTAGGCATGTCATCGATCCTAAAGGAGAACACTATACGTCCGACGACGACCAATTCAAGAGGAATTAGTAGGATTTTTCCTTATGCATCTCCGAGATTGAAACTTGTTCGAAGTTGTGTATGGTCATCCATCGTAATTGTGTATGTAAACTTGTTCGAAGTTGTATATGGTCACCCGAGATTGAATATATATTATATATTCCTATTGAATTCTTCTTGTTTGAAATTTCATATGCATGTATATAGTAGCGTAGAATATATATGTGTACTGAAACTTCATCAAAATTAAAATAAAACACAAAATAAAATATAAAAGAAATAAAACAAAACAAATTAAAAAGAAACCAGGTTTAGGGGGGGCTAAAACCCTAAACCTGCGGAGGAGGCCTTTAGTCCCGGTTAGCCACGAGAACCGGGACTAAAGCTCACCCGCCCCGACGGACTCCTGGCGCCCAAGTGGACGGGCCTTTAGTCCCAGTTCGTAAGAGTCGCGACTAAAGGGGGGGTCTTTAGTCGCGCATATTTAGTACCGGTTGCACGGCCAGGATTAATGGCCTTTGCGAACCGGGACTAAAGGCCTATTTTCTACCAGTGCCGGCACACCGGAGTTGCCGCTGCCCGCTCGCCGTCGGACCAGCGCTTGCCGCTTGTGTTTCTTTCTCTTCGTCAGCTCATCGCATTAGGTACGAACTAATGAAACGGTATTTTCTCTTTTTGGTCAATTCCTAGAACTACTACAGAGTACCGATCCTAGAACTGCCACAGCGTACTAACTAATGAGTGCATACTACAATTATGTAGTTAGCTAGCTGTTTCAGAATTTTTACTAATTTAAATTGTTCTGGTTACACAGAAGATGAAGGAGACAAAGAGATCAATGCCATGTTCAGCAAGACCGGTGTCGTCCTATTTTCCGTCACTGTCACAACTTGCCAATTCAAACCAACCTCGTGTGAGTGCTGCCGAAAATTCCGATACAAATATCGATGGAAGTGGGACAGTTCTTGGACATGGAGAAGCTAGTATAATCCTGCAAAATTCAGCCACCGATCATCGGCAAGATAATTCCGATTCTCACAATGTTGCTAACCCAGAACATGATAACAATAGCATAGACGAAGAGAATGCTAGTGTTGAGCTTAATCCAAATGACATTGTGGCGGATCCGGGCCTTCGTAAACCGATTGAGGAGCTAGATGTAAACATCAGAGATGCTGCTAGGAGAGAGTATTTGGTAATGGGTCCATGCCAACCAATTGGTCATAAATTTCCTGCAAAATTAATTGAAAGCCAGATGCGGAGATTTCAGGATAAGTGGTTTAAAATGTATGATTGGTTGGAATATACTGTAGCAAAAGACGCTGCATTTTTTTCACCGTTTTCTCTTTAAGCAACCACGAGCAGAAAATTTTGATACAAAATCATTTACAAAGGTTGGCTTTAGCTATTGGAAGAATGGAATTGAAGCTTGTGATCTTCATGTTGGTAAGGATATGAATAGTGTTCACAACAAAGCTAGAAAATATTGTGAGGCTTTTATAAATCAGAGGCAAGGTGTGGATTATGTGTTCGCAGCTGCCACCAAGAAGGATGATGAAGAATATAAAGCTCGTGTTACAATTATGATAGGCATTGCAAAAAAAATTATATTGCAAGCTCTTGCTTTTCGTGGGCATGACGAGTCTCGTGGCTCAGACAATCAAGGTAATTTTCTTGAGATGCTGAAATGGTATAAAGGGAAAGATTAAAAGGCTGCACAATTGCATGACAATGCTCCTGGAAACCGTCAAATGATCTCACCAAAAATACAAAAACAGATTTGCAAAGCATGTGCTCAAGTTACCACCAAAGCTATTATTGATGACATTGGGGATAAAATGTTTGCGGTACTTATTAATGAGGCATGGGATGCATCTATTAAGGAACAAATGGCCATGGTTTTGAGGTTAGCCGCTACGTCATCTATATTGCTTCTACTTGAGTGAATCATAATTTTAAAGTATGCTAACTTTGTTTGTCTTGTATGTAGGTATGTCAACAATCAGGGACATGTGATAGAAAGATTTGTCGGTGTAAAGCATGTTCCGGACACGACATCTGCTTCACTGAAGATAGCTGTGGACGGTATGTTAAAATCTCTTGGTTTATCCATCTCTAGTGTCAGAGGTCAAGGTTATGATGGGGCATCAAATATGAGAGGACAATTTCATGGCTTGCAAAGACGCATATTAGATGAAAACCCATATTCCTTTTATGTCCATTGCTTTGCCCATCAGTTGCAGCTAGTGGTTGTGTCTGTTGCCAAGTGTTGTTCTTCTGTCTTGGACTTCTTTAATTATGTAACCATGATTGTCAACACAGTTAATGCTTCTTGTCATAGAAAAGAGAAATTGCTGCAAAGTCACCATGATGAGATTATGAACAAAATTGAGACTGGAGATATCTTCCCAGGGAGAGGAAAGAACCAAGAAACTAATCTTGCAAGGTCAGGGGATACTCATTGGGATCTCATCATAAAACCTTATATCGTCTTGTTCATATGTGGAAACCTGTCCTACATGTGTTAGATAATTTGAGTGATGATGCCATTAATGCAACACAAAAGACCACTGCTTCAGGTTTACTAGAAAAAATGGAAAGCTTTGAGTTTGTTTTTATAATGCATCTTGTGACAAGAATTCTTGGGAAGACCAATGACTTATCAGCATGCTTGCAAAAGAAAGATCAAAACATTGTTCGTGTTGTAGGTCTGATTGGTACTACATTGAAGGAAGTTGAGAATATAAGCCGGTTGGAATGAGATTTTTGAACAAACAGAGGGCTTTTGTCTTGAGCATAAAATTGTTGTGCCAAATATGCAAGATAAAATACCAGCTAGAGGTCGTTCGAGGGGTCGTGGCAGCCAGTTAGTAACTTATTATGATCATTTTCACCATGAAATATTTAATGTGGTGCTTGATCAAATTATTGTTGAGATGAATAATCGCTTTGCTGAAAGATCTACTCAATTATTGAGGTGCATAGCTTGTCTTGAACCACGGAATTCTTTTCCTGATTTTGATATTGACAAGTTAGTTGAACTTGCAAGAATGTATGCCGATGACTTCTCCCCGTATGAGTGTATAGTCCTCCGGGACCAACTTGGCACATTTATTGTTGATGCAAGATATGATTCGAGCTTTGCAAATTGTATTGATCTTGGGAACCTTGCTCTGAAGATGGTTCAATCTGAGAGAGACACGACCTTTCCATTGGTATACTGTATTATTGAGTTGGCCTTGATTTTGCCGGTTGCAACAGCGACAGTGGAAAGAGCATTCTCCGCCATGAAGATTATCAAGACAGATTTGAGGAACAAGATGAATGATGACTGGATGAATCATAGTATGTTATGCTATATTGAGCGAGATATATTTGCAGATATTGAAGATGAAAAGATTTTAGAACATTTCCAAAGTATGAGGTCGCGCAAAAGACAAATACCACGTGTAGCTAGTGGTACGTTACTTTCTTAGCAATACAATTAATGTATGTATTCATCCATTACTTTTTTTAATTAATTTTCTTGTCTTTGATGTATGTTCTGGTTCTTCTACGGTGATTGACGAGGAAATGGTGGGCTAAAGATAAGAGAAAAGTTTCATTCTGTAGGTATTAAAATGTGTCCTAATTATGCGATTATAAAACAATATATTCTTTGTGCTTTTCTAGTGTCATTTGGTTAAAAACTAAACATACTTTCACGTCAAAAGTTCATTTATGCGTTCTAGTTTGGTTTGACTTATATATTCTGATATGGATAGAAGATTATAAGGTAATTTTTTTGGGTAGTTTTTGGTCCATCACAACTTAGCCCCGGTCTTTGCCAATTTCTGGGTCCGCCGCTGATGGTACGCCCAGCGGCGGGCCCAGGATTTTAGACGGAAGGCTCGAAATGAGCCCGGCATTGAATTAACGAAGCCAACAACCGGGTAGGAGTACAAGTATTACAACACCACGCTAAGGTTACCAGCTACACATACAGGCACAAAGTACAACTCAAAAGACTGCAAAAGATGCAGGAAACAAGCAGCACTAACTTAAGCTAATAAGGAGCTCGCTTGTTCCTGGCGATGTAGCCTTGTCTTCAGTTGCACGTGAGAGGCATCGACTCCGATCGAAAGCAACAAACCCCACTTGAATCCACAACACACACGTAACAGGCAAGACAGAGTCGTCGGAGAGGGGCTTCGAGCAACGCCTCCAGGAATGCGAACGCGCCAAGCGGCGTCGTCGTCGGCGGCACAAACCAAGGTCTTGTAAAGCTTTCGCCATGCTCCAGACCAATGACCCATCGAGCACGAACGAACGACCAAGCGGGCGGAAGAGACGTGAACTGGCAGATCGGAAGAGGAAGGCATCAACATGACGCCCCAAGAGGGTATACGGCGCACATCGGCGTCGTCGTCATGGGCAGGGGAACCTGCACAGCTTTTGCTGGTGCATCTCTCCCGCAGATAGCCGACCACCGTCATGGGGACGCGGAGAAGACCGAGGATTAAAGACCTCTCGACCTCCCAGCCAAAGGAGCGCAGTGGCCTGACCCCTACCGGGCACACCGGCGGCACGCACGTCAGACGACACCAAGCACGAGCCGCAAACCACCAAAACCTAGATCTGGCCATCGACCCAACGGTGCCAAAATCCAGCTTACCTACGGCCGCAAGCCTCTGGCCATCAGACTCTCCGTCACGACGCGCGTCGAGGGGCGCGGCGCCACCACCGAGATGTCTCCAGTCCGCAGCGTCCGGGCCAGCCGACCCCTCAGATCCACCCTTGGATCTGGCAGAGCCCGCACACCCGAGTGGGGCATGGTTGCTGGCCACAAGGAGCGCAGGCGGAGGAGCGTACCACGGGGAGGAGCAGAGCCGGACAGAGAGGCGAGGCAAGGTTGGCCATGGCGGCGGCGGGAGCGAGGTATCATGTGCAGGGGAGGCTGGGGCGTGCAAGGTGGAGGCGAGTGAGCGGAAGATACCGAGATTTTTATGCGGCGTATTCAAAATTTCAAAGAGGGCAAAAAAAAATATTGACAGTCATGTTTTGGCGTGTATAATTGATTATCGCTACATATAGTCCCACCATATAATGTATGTATGTATAGAAGATGACACAATAATATGAGCATAATATCCTAAATTTATATAACAAATCAGACATCAAATAATTTAAATCATCTTCTGATGATTCTTCAATCTCCGGATCTTTACTAAAAGGTCTCTCTGGTACCTCTGGTTCAGGTTCTAGTGGCATGCTTGTCCTAGTGTCACTGCCCTTAGAATAACACAAGTTGCATATTATTCCCCTGATTTTCATTCTGCTTTTCAGTTTGCTCTTCTTTGCAGCAGCTCTTTCCGAGAAATTCTTCAAACCAACAACAGGGCCACGTTTTCTCTTCATTTTAATTTTCAAACAGAACAACCTATGCAATCTGACAAACAAAAACAAAATTTAGGTCTTATGAATTGTAGCATCCCAACTTTTAATAAAGATGGAATACCTGTGTTATTGTGCTAGTCCCTGGATCAATTGCTAGCACCACAATACAAAATGAAATATCATGCAAATGCATCAAATTCTATTACATCGCATGATCCAGTTTTTACAAAATAGGATTACAACTTGCATAGTCTTAGAAGACTAGCAGAAAACAAAGAATTACAGCGGAAAACATAGTACAACATTGAGCCCATCTTCTTCATGTGCCACAGGCAAAACATGTTGGCGATAGTCTCGAGATCCTAAACGAAATCCTCACTCGTCTTCAGAAACATCTGCAATATGGAATATGCAGCCACAAGGGAGTCAATACAATTTAATGTATTGGCAAGTAACACTATGGTGGATATAAATGGCAAGACTAATACTACATGCTTATTTGGCTGAGTGGAGTTTAGGCTAAGTTTGCATAAAGCCAGTTTTCTCCTATCACTTTTGTAAAACAAACTTTTCTTTTCAAAGGGTGGCAACATTGGATTAAGATCCAAGCACCACAACTACTGTTCACTTGGTCAAAATTTTACTTATTGAAATTGATGATGAGATTCTTCCGTCAATCCTTGTCCAGCTGCTCATAATTGTCCATAACCGGGGACACGGCTAAGATCTTAGTTTCTAACTCTACAGAGGTTGTGCACTTTCACCCTTTGTCTTCAATTAGCCCAAACATCCTATACACCCGGAGTGCATCATGGAAAGGAGAGAATTGAGACGAGATCTTTCAGAAGAAGAATTCAAACCCACCGGCAAGACCCGTTCCACCTATAATTTTGCTACATCTGCTTGTCAAGCCTGGGCTGAACCCTCACAACTTAATTGATCAAGACAGAGCCCATAATGTCAAAAGGCTGCACGGGAAGCTACTAGATTTAGAGGGACATAGTAATCTCTTTGTTCCTGGGTGGCCATCCTCAAGTGACAACCTCAAGTGGAATAACCCTTAGATAAGGGCCCTGAGGAAACACTCAACATAACCCAATCTTACCACTTCCACCCAGGTGGTTCATTCATTAGTTATACTTAGGATTTTTCCTCAACATCTAGTAAAACAATTTGTAACATTGCATAGCACCTATTAAATTCTAAGGCTATCAAAATAACAAGGTAAAAGGGATGGCTACACACTACTAGGATAATAGCATAGCATAGGATAACTTAGTAAAATTTCCTATCATGCATACTACTCAAAATCAACTAATGCATATAGAAAATAATGGGTAGTTGATGGTGTGTTACTTGCCTTGTTGAAGTTGGTGAAGAAATCACACTCTCTTCACAAAAGATCGTTGCTCTCCGTACAATCTATTCATTGAAAACACAATAACAAAATAAACAAACATTCTACCAAACAATCATACAAGTGTATAAAACATACATAGCAAACTAACATATCAAAAGGGGCTTAACCAAGTTGGTTAGGACAAGGTCTAGGTTTGAGTTGAAAGATTCATTCACTAGGGGTCTCATCTTGTTAAGGAAATTCCAATGGTTTACTTGGGAAGGACTAGGTTGAGCTTGATGTGATCTAACTTTATTATAACCATACTTGTGGGGGAAGTTCCAAGAGTTCACTTAGAATAAACATACTACTTCTTCGACTAAAGTAATACATTGTAAACACTTGGTCATATTCACCTTCAAAAATATTAAAGTGACTATGTTAGTATTTTCCATTGTGGTTAGGGTAGGTCTACTAACTTCATCATCAAAGGGAAAATATTACTAAGTCTTGGGTTTTCCATTTGGGTCAATGGTTGGACAAAATAACTTGTTATTCTTCAACTTGTATGGATTGCTTCTAGGCCTCATGTGATTGCCTTCTTGAAGATCATCATCATGCCATCTAAGTTGTTTCCTTCCTTGGTGTGGTGCTTCTCTTGGTCTTGATAGTCTTCATGGTTTTCACTTCACTAATTGGTTTGGTTATAGGATGGGCACATATACCACTAAGTCAATTTGGAAAGAAAAATAAGAAGAAAGATAGAAAGAGAGAGGGAGATGCTTTCTACTGAATTTCTTCACACTTGTACTTCTTGAGTTGCTTCTAGTTGTTGTGGAGTCTAAGTCTTCTCTTCAAAACTTCTTCATTGATCTTCCTTGTAGCTCATGTTGCCACCAGGTTGAAAGGAGAAAAATAGAAAAGGGAAGGAAAAAGACTTAGAGAGAAAGGGTGTTAGTCCTCTAGAAGTTTCTCTGGTTTTCTTCTAGTGCTTCCACTTCTTGGATATGCTTATGAAGTTTGTTTTATTTTCCAAGTCCTTCAATGGTCTTCTATCTTCATGTTGCAAAATCTCTAGATGGTTAAGTCCTCCATTGCACTTCATGGTTCTCACAAATCCCAATTTGATGATATCTTGAAGCATGAAAGGGGAGTGGAGAAGTAGATAGCAAACTAAATTTCACTATTTGGTACTATATGTGATTGACACATTCTAAGGACTTGGCTTGGCTCCACTTAGACATAACATCAAGGAAAAACAGTTGAAAACAATTCCTAAGACATGGTAAAGATGGATGAATCACTAGGTTGGGTTTTTGGTCAAAAACACATGGCCATGGTCCAAGGATGTCCAAAATGGTTGGGCAAGGTTTTACTGTTCCAAGGTTGTCATATGGAACAACTTTACAAAAGGAACTATATTGAAAATATTTATAGAAATTAATCTATGTCAAAAATACTCAAATAGACAACTAAATTCTAAATTCAATTTTAATTTGTTCAATTATTATTTTGGGACAGAGGATATGAAAGTACACATCCTAAGGTTTCCAGATATATTTTATTTACAATTTTTGGATTTGTAGAATTTGAATTATGCCTAATTTCACCAAACAAGCATATTTGAATTTGAACAAATTTAAGTTTGTCCAATTTGAATTTGGACAGTGCCAAAAGTTTCTAGATGTCAAGGGCTTTTCAAAAAGTCCAAGATTGCTAAATTTGGCTAAGTGGTTTAAAAGATATGATGGTTCAAAGTTCTAGGGGTTTTTCTGCAAAATCTTATTTTCATTTTCTATTCCGGAAGGAAAAAAAACAGAAAATGGGCTGCTATTTGCTGCGCTGGGCGACAGATAAGTGGTGGGCCTGGGCCGGTTACGCGCTGCGTTGAGCGACGGGTAAGCTATCTGCGCGTGGCTGACTGGCGCTGAGGTGGCGACATATGATTGGAGGATACCGATTCGTTAAGTGATCTAATCGTAGCGCTTGGATCAAGATCGAACGGTGGAAAAGCTAGGGTTACCTCAGGAGCGCGGGAGGTCGCCAGAGAATGGTTGGACGGCGGCCGGCGATGCAGCGTTTGACGGAGTTGGCGCTCCGGTGGCCTTCCTGCTCAACGGAGATGATGAATCGATGCAGAGGACCACGTCGAGGAAGATGGTGTCGGTGGAGTGGACTCGGGCCTCCTGGAACTGCAGCCCGACGTGGATGCTCATGACGGCCACTCCGGCGAAGTTCTGCGAGCTCGGCGCAGCGGTACAGATGCAAAAAAAAAACAACAAGAATGCATCAGGGAGGTGCGCACGGTCACAGGGAAAAGATAGGTGAGCAAAAGGGAGGCATCGGGTGGCTACATTGGTCGGAGACGAAGAATTACGGCGGCGGAAACAACGATCTCCGGTGAGTAATTTCTCCCGAATAGAGGCATCAAATGAGGGGGAAAGGGAGGGGAAATGGAAAGGTGGATGAGGGCTATAAGGCAGATTGAAGATTTGGGAATGCAAAATAAGAAACATCCATGATGTTGGGTTCATTGACCCACAAATCATTAATGGACATGTGTTACAAAATCACCCCGAAGACGTGGAGAAAAACTTGTACAACTTTCTTACAAAGCATCAACTCAAAAGTCATATTCCATTTCCTTACCATTTTGGGTGAGTGTTTCTCTCTTGTGCCCATTCTGTTTTGTTTACTCCATGCATGGTATGTCTAATCGATAAGTTATGCATGACTGTGCATGTAACGTGTCCGCAGGTTCCACTGGCTTCTGCTAAAAAATGAACTTCACACCTCCACAGTTTTTATCATGGACTCTATGAATTCGGATTCAAAGCTTTGAGCCGACATGAGAAAAATGCTGCAAAAGTAATTATTTTCAATCATTTGCGCTCTATATCGATCGGTCTCTTTTGTTCATTTCCTAATATGCAGTAGCTAATAACTCCCTTGTTCATTTAATTTTCTTTGACCTGTAGAGTTTGGAGACGGTTCTCAGGAGAAATTAATTGTCGGTGAATTCAAACATCAGCTAGAATTTAGAAACTTAGTTAATGTGGATAAGCAGCCACCGGGGACCAATCTATGTGGATACTATATTTGTGAGAACATACGGAGAGAAACCTCTGAGAGGAAGATGGAGGATAGATTGCGGAAGGCGACGGATAACTTGCGGAGGAAGCTTAGTCCAGAAGCTCGCTTCCGACCAATTCAAGAGGAATTAGCAGGATTTTTTCTTAGGCATGTCATCGATCCTAAAGGAGAACACTATACGTCCGACGACGACCAATTCAAGAGGAATTAGCAGGATTTTTCCTTATGCATCTCCAAGATTGAAACTTGTTCGAAGTTGTGTATGGTCATCCATCGTAATTGTGTATGTAAACTTGTTCGAAGTTGTATATGGTCACCCGAGATTGAATATATATTATATATTCCTATTGAATTCTTCTTGTTTGAAATTTCATATGCATGTATATAGTAGCGTAGAATATATATGTGTACTGAAACTTCATCAAAATTAAAATAAAACACAAAATAAAATATAAAAGAAATAAAACAAAACAAATTAAAAAGAAACCAGGTTTAGGGGGGGCTAAAACCCTAAACCTGCGGAGGAGGCCTTTAGTCCCGGTTAGCCACGAGAACCGGGACTAAAGCTCACCCGCCCCGACGGACTCCTGGCGCCCAAGTGGACGGGTCTTTAGTCCCGGTTCGTAAGAGTCGCGACTAAAGGGGGAGGGGCCTTTAGTCGCGCATATTTAGTCCCGGTTGCACGGCCGGGATTAATGGCCTTTGCGAACCGGGACTAAAGGCCTATTTTCTACCAGTGCCGGCACACCGGAGTTGCCGCTGCCCGCTCGCCGTCGGACCAGCACTTGCCGCTTGTGTTTCTTTCTCTTCGTCAGCTCATCGCATTAGGTACGAACTAATGAAACAGTATTTTATCTTTTTGGTCAATTCCTAGAACTACTACAGAGTACCGATCCTAGAACTGCCACAGCGTACTAACTAGTGAGTGCATACTACAATTATGTAGTTAGCTAGCTGTTTCAGAATTTTTACTGATTTAAATTGTTCTGGTTACACAGAAGATGAAGGAGACAAAGAGATCAATGCCATGTTCAGCAAGACCGGTGTCGTCCCATTTTCCGTCACTGTCACAACTTGCCAATTCAAACCAACCTCGTGTGAGTGCTGCCGAAAATTCCGATACAAATATCGATGGAAGTGGGACAGTTCTTGGACATGGAGAAGCTAGTATAATCTTGCAAAATTCAGCCACCGATCATCGGCAAGATAATTCCGATTCTCACAATGTTGCTAACCCAGAACATGATAACAATAGCATAGACGAAGAGAATGCTAGTGTTGAGCTTAATCCAAATGACATTGTGGCGGATCCGGGCCTTCGTAAACCGATTGAGGAGCTAGATGTAAACATCAGAGATGCTGCTAGGAGAGAGTATTTGGTAATGGGTCCATGCCAACCAATTGGTCATAAATTTCCTGCAAAATTAATTGAAAGCCAGATGCGGAGATTTCAGGATAAGTGGTTTAAAATGTATGATTGGTTGGAATATACTGTAGCAAAAGACGCTGCATTTTTTTCACCGTTTTCTCTTTAAGCAACCACGAGCAGAAAATTTTGATACAAAATCATTTACAAAGGTTGGCTTTAGCTATTGGAAGAATGGAATTGAAGCTTGTGATCTTCATGTTGGTAAGGATATGAATAGTGTTCACAACAAAGCTAGAAAATATTGTGAGGCTTTTATAAATCAGAGGCAAGGTGTGGATTATGTGTTCGCAGCTGCCACCAAGAAGGATGATGAAGAATATAAAGCTCGTGTTACAATTATGATAGGCATTGCAAAAAAAAATTATATTGCAAGCTCTTGCTTTTCGTGGGCATGACGAGTCTCGTGGCTCAGACAATCAAGGTAATTTTCTTGAGATGCTGAAATGGTATAAAGGGAAAGATTAAAAGGCTGCACAATTGCATGACAATGCTCCTGGAAACCGTCAAATGATCTCACCAAAAATACAAAAACAGATTTGCAAAGCATGTGCTCAAGTTACCACCAAAGCTATTATTGATGACATTGGGGATAAAATGTTTGCGGTACTTATTAATGAGGCATGGGATGCATCTATTAAGGAACAAATGGCCATGGTTTTGAGGTTAGCCGCTACGTCATCTATATTGCTTCTACTTGAGTGAATCATAATTTTAAAGTATGCTAACTTTGTTTGTCTTGTATGTAGGTATGTCAACAATCAGGGACATGTGATAGAAAGATTTGTCGGTGTCAAGCATGTTCCGGACACGACATCTGCTTCACTGAAGATAGCTGTGGACGGTATGTTAAAATCTCTTGGTTTATCCATCTCTAGTGTCAGAGGTCAAGGTTATGATGGGGCATCAAATATGAGAGGACAATTTCATGGCTTGCAAAGACGCATATTAGATGAAAACCCATATGCCTTTTATGTCCATTGCTTTGCCCATCAGTTGCAGCTAGTGGTTGTGTCTGTTGCCAAGTGTTGTTCTTCTGTCTTGGACTTCTTTAATTATGTAACCATGATTGTCAACACAGTTAATGCTTCTTGTCATAGAAAAGAGAAATTGCTGCAAAGTCACCATGATGAGATTGTGAACAAAATTGAGACTGGAGATATCTTCCCAGGGAGAGGAAAGAACCAAGAAACTAATCTTGCAAGGTCAGGGGATACTCGTTGGGATCTCATCATAAAACCTTATGTCGTCTTGTTCATATGTGGAAACCTGTCCTACATGTGTTAGATAATTTGAGTGATGATGCCATTAATGCAACACAAAAGACCACTGCTTCAGGTTTACTAGAAAAAATGGAAAGCTTTGAGTTTGTTTTTATAATGCATCTTGTGACAAGAATTCTTGGGAAGACTAATGATTTATCAGCATGCTTGCAAAAGAAAGATCAAAACATTGTCCATGTTGTAGGGCTGATTGGTACTACATTGAAGGAAGTTGAGAGTATAAGCCGGTTGGAATGAGATTTTTGAAAAAACAGAGGGCTTTTGTCTTGAGCATAAAATTGTTGTGCCAAATATGCAAGATAAAATACCAGCTAGAGGTCGTTCGAGGGGTCGTGGCAGCCAGTTAGTAACTTATTATGATCATTTTCACCATGAAATATTTAATGTGGTGCTTGATCAAATTATTGTTGAGATGAATAATCGCTTTACTGAAAGATCTACTCAATTATTGAGGTGCATAGCTTGTCTTGAACCACGGAATTCTTTTGTTGATTTTGATATTGACAAGTTAGTTGAACTTGCAAGAATGTATGCCAATGACTTCTCCCCGTATGAGTGTATAGTCCTCCGGGACCAACTTGGCACATTTATTGTTGATGCAAGAGATGATTCGAGCTTTGCAAATTGTATTGATCTTGGGAACCTTGCTCTGAAGATGGTTCAATCTGAGAGAGACACGACCTTTCCATTGGTATACTGTATTATTGAGTTGGCCTTGATTTTGCCGGTTGCAACAGCGACAGTGGAAAGAGCATTCTCCGCCATGAAGATTATCAAGACAGATTTGAGGAACAAGATGAATGATGACTGGATGAATCATAGTATGTTATGCTATATTGAGCGAGATATATTTGCAGATATTGAAGATGAAAAGATTTTAGAACATTTCCAAAGTATGAGGTCGCGCAAAAGACAAATACCACGAGTGGTACGTTACTTTCTTAGCAATACAATTAATGTATGTATTCATCCATTACTTTTTTTTAATTAATTTTCTTGTCTTTGATGTATGTTCTGGTTCTTCTACGGTGATTGACGAGGAAATGGTGGGCTAAAGATAAGAGAAAAGTTTCATTCTGTAGGTATTAAAATGTGTCCTAATTATGCGATTATAAAACAATATATTCTTTGTGCTTTTCTAGTGTCATTTGGTTAAAAACTAAACATACTTTCACGTCAAAAGTTCATTTATGCATTCTAGTTTGGTTTGACTTATATATTCTGATATGAATAGAAGATTATAAGGTAATTTTTTTGGGTAGTTTTTGGTCCATCACAACTTAGCCCCGGTCTTTGCCAATTTCTGGGTCCGCCGCTGATGGTACGCCCATCAGCGGGCCTAGGATTTTAGACGGAAGACTCGAAATGAGCCCGGCTTTGAATTAACGAAGCCAACAACCGGCTAGGAGTACAAGTATTACAACACCACGCTGAGGTTACCAGCTACACATACAGGCACAAAGTACAACTCAAAAGACTGCAAAAGATGCTGGAAACAAGCAGCACTAACTTAAGCTAATAAGGAGCTCGCTTGTTCCTGAAGATGTAGCCTTGTCTTCAGTTGCACGTGAGAGGCATCGACTCCGGTCGAAAGCAACAAACCCCACTTGAATCCACAACACACACGTAACAGGCAAGACAGAGTCGTCGGAGTGGGGCTTCGAGCAACGCCTCCAGGAATGGGAACGGCGCCAAGCAGCGTCGTCGGCGGCGGCACAAACCAAGGTCTTGTAAAGCTTTCGTCATGCCCCAGACCAATGACCCATCGAGCACGAACGAACGACCAAGCGGGCAGAAGAGACGTGAACTGGCAGATCGGAAGAGGAAGGCATCAACATGACGCCCCAAGAGGGTATACGGCGCGCATCGGCGTCGTCGTCATGGGCAGGGGAACCTGCACAGCTTTTGCTGGTGCGTCTCTCCCGCAGATAGCCGACCACCGTCATGGGGACGCGGAGAAGACCGAGGATTAGAGACCTCTCGACCTCCCAGCCAAAGGAGCGCAGTGGCCTGACCCCTACCGGGCACACCGGCGGCACGCACGTCAGACGACACCAAGCACGAGCTGCAAACCACCAAAACCTAGATCTGGCCATCGACCCAACGGTGCCAAAATCCAGCTTACCTACCGCCGCAAGCCTCTGGCCATCAGACTCTCCGTCACGACGCGCTTCGGGGGGTGCAGCGCCACCACCGAGATGTCTCCAGTCCGCGGCGTCCGGGCCAGCCGACCCCTCAGATCCACCCTTGGATCTGGCAGAGCCCGCACACACGAGTGGGGCATGGTTGCTGGCCACAAGGAGCGCAGGCGGAGGAGCGTACCACGGGGAGGAGCAGAGCCGGACAGAGAGGCGAGGCAAGGTTGGCCATGGCGGCAGCGGGAGCGAGGTATCGTGTGCAGGGGAGGCTGGGGCGTGCAAGGTGGAGGCGAGTGAGCGGAAGATACCGAGATTTTTATGCGGCGTATTCAAAATTTCAAAGAGGGCAAAAAAAAATATTGACAGTCATGTTTTGGCGTGTATAATTGATTATCGCTACATATAGTCCCGCCATATAATGTATGTATGTATAGAAGATGACACAATAATATGAGCATAATATCCTAAATTTATATAACAAATCAGACATCAAATAATTTAAATCATCTTCTGATGATTCTTCAATCTCCGGATCTTTACTAAAAGGTCTCTCTGGTACCTCTGGTTCAGGTTCTAGTGGCATGCTTGTCCTAGTGTCACTGCCCTTAGAATAACACAAGTTGCATATTATTCCCCTGATTTTCATTCTGCTTTTCAGTTTGCTCTTCTTTGCAGCAGCTCTTTCCGAGAAATTCTTCAAACCAACAACAGGGCCACGTTTTCTCTTCATTTTAATTTTCAAACAGAACAACCTATGCAATCTGACAAACAAAAACAGAATTTAGGTCTTATGAATTGTAGCATCCCAACTTTTAATAAAGATGGAATACCTGTGTTATTGTGCTAGTCCCTGGATCAATTGCTAGCACCACAATACAAAATGAAATATCATGCAAATGCATCAAATTCTATTACATCGCATGATCCAGTTTTTACAAAATAGGATTACAACTTGCATAGTCTTAGAAGACTAGCAGAAAACAAAGAATTACAGCGGAAAACATAGTACAACATTGAGCCCATCTTCTTCATGTGCCACAGGCAAAACATGTTGGCGATAGTCTCGAGATCCTAAACGAAATCCTCACTCGTCTTCAGAAACATCTGCAATATGGAATATGCAGTCACAAGGGAGTCAATACAATTTAATGTATTGGCAAGTAACACTATGGTGGATATAAATGGCAAGACTAATACTACATGCTTATTTGGCTGAGTGGAGTTTAGGCTAAGTTTGCATAAAGCCAGTTTTCTCCTATCACTTTTGTAAAACAAACTTTTCTTTTCAAAGGGTGGCAACATTGGATTAAGATCCAAGCACCACAACTACTGTTCACTTGGTCAAAATTTTACTTATTGAAATTGATGATGAGATTCTTCCGTCAATCCTTGTCCAGCTGCTCATAATTGTCCATAACCGGGGACACGGCTAAGATCTTAGTTTCTAACTCTGCAGAGGTTGTGCACTTTCACCCTTTGTCTTCAATTAGCCCAAACATCCTATACACCCGGAGTGCATCATGGAAAGGAGAGAATTGAGACGAGATCTTTCAGAAGAAGAATTCAAACCCACCGGCAAGACCCGTTCCACCTATAATTTTGCTACATCTGCTTGTCAAGCCTGGGCTGAACCCTCACAACTTAATTGATCAAGACAGAGCCCATAATGTCAAAAGGCTGCACGGGAAGCTACTAGATTTAGAGGGACATAGTAATCTCTTTGTTCCTGGGTGGCCATCCTCAAGTGACAACCTCAAGTGGAATAACCCTTAGATAAGGGCCCTGAGGAAACACTCAACATAACCCAATCTTACCACTTCCACCCAGGTGGTTCATTCATTAGTTATACTTAGGATTTTTCCTCAACATCTAGTAAAACAATTTGTAACATTGCATAGCACCTATTAAATTCTAAGGCTATCAAAATAACAAGGTAAAAGGGATGGCTACACACTACTAGGATAATAGCATAGCATAGGATAACTTAGTAAAATTTCCTATCATGCATACTACTCAAAATCAACTAATGCATATAGAAAATAATGGGTAGTTGATGGTGTGTTACTTGCCTTGTTGAAGTTGGTGAAGAAATCACACTCTCTTCACAAAAGATCGTTGCTCTCCGTACAATCTATTCATTGAAAACACAATAACAAAATAAACAAACATTCTACCAAACAATCATACAAGTGTATAAAACATACATAGCAAACTAACATATCAAAAGGGGCTTAACCAAGTTGGTTAGGACAAGGTCTAGGTTTGAGTTGAAAGATTCATTCACTAGGGGTCTCATCTTGTTAAGGAAATTCCAATGGTTTACTTGGGAAGGACTAGGTTGAGCTTGATGTGATCTAACTTTATTATAACCATACTTGTGGGGGAAGTTCCAAGAGTTCACTTAGAATAAACATACTACTTCTTCGACTAAAGTAATACATTGTAAACACTTGGTCATATTCACCTTCAAAAATATTAAAGTGACTATGTTAGTATTTTCCATTGTGGTTAGGGTAGGTCTACTAACTTCATCATCAAAGGGAAAATATTACTAAGTCTTGGGTTTTCCATTTGGGTCAATGGTTGGACAAAATAACTTGTTATTCTTCAACTTGTATGGATTGCTTCTAGGCCTCATGTGATTGCCTTCTTGAAGATCATCATCATGCCATCTAAGTTGTTTCCTTCCTTGGTGTGGTGCTTCTCTTGGTCTTGATAGTCTTCATGGTTTTCACTTCACTAATTGGTTTGGTTATAGGATGGGCACATATACCACTAAGTCAATTTGGAAAGAAAAATAAGAAGAAAGATAGAAAGAGAGAGGGAGATGCTTTCTACTGAATTTCTTCACACTTGTACTTCTTGAGTTGCTTCTAGTTGTTGTGGAGTCTAAGTCTTCTCTTCAAAACTTCTTCATTGATCTTCCTTGTAGCTCATGTTGCCACCAGGTTGAAAGGAGAAAAATAGAAAAGGGAAGGAAAAAGACTTAGAGAGAAAGGGTGTTAGTCCTCTAGAAGTTTCTCTGGTTTTCTTCTAGTGCTTCCACTTCTTGGATATGCTTATGAAGTTTGTTTTATTTTCCAAGTCCTTCAATGGTCTTCTATCTTCATGTTGCAAAATCTCTAGATGGTTAAGTCCTCCATTGCACTTCATGGTTCTCACAAATCCCAATTTGATGATATCTTGAAGCATGAAAGGGGAGTGGAGAAGTAGATAGCAAACTAAATTTCACTATTTGGTACTATATGTGATTGACACATTCTAAGGACTTGGCTTGGCTCCACTTAGACATAACATCAAGGAAAAACAGTTGAAAACAATTCCTAAGACATGGTAAAGATGGATGAATCACTAGGTTGGGTTTTTGGTCAAAAACACATGGCCATGGTCCAAGGATGTCCAAAATGGTTGGGCAAGGTTTTACTGTTCCAAGGTTGTCATATGGAACAACTTTACAAAAGGAACTATATTGAAAATATTTATAGAAATTAATCTATGTCAAAAATACTCAAATAGACAACTAAATTCTAAATTCAATTTTAATTTGTTCAATTATTATTTTGGGACAGAGGATATGAAAGTACACATCCTAAGGTTTCCAGATATATTTTATTTACAATTTTTGGATTTGTAGAATTTGAATTATGCCTAATTTCACCAAACAAGCATATTTGAATTTGAACAAATTTAAGTTTGTCCAATTTGAATTTGGACAGTGCCAAAAGTTTCTAGATGTCAAGGGCTTTTCAAAAAGTCCAAGATTGCTAAATTTGGCTAAGTGGTTTAAAAGATATGATGGTTCAAAGTTCTAGGGGTTTTTCTGCAAAATCTAATTTTCATTTTCTATTCCGGAAGGAAAAAAAAACAGAAAATGGGCTGCTATTTGCTGCGCTGGGCGACAGATAAGTGGTGGGCCTGGGCCGGTTACGCGCTGCGTTGAGCGACGGGTAAGCTATCTGCGCGTGGCTGACTGGCGCTGAGGTGGCGACATATGATTGGAGGATACCGATTCGTTAAGTGATCTAATCGTAGCGCTTGGATCAAGATCGAACGGTGGAAAAGCTAGGGTTACCTCAGGAGCGCGGGAGGTCGCCAGAGAATGGTTGGACGGCGGCCGGCGATGCAGCGTTTGACGGAGTTGGCGCTCCGGTGGCCTTCCTGCTCAACGGAGATGATGAATCGATGCAGAGGACCACGTCGAGGAAGATGGTGTCGGTGGAGTGGACTCGGGCCTCCTGGAACTGCAGCCCGACGTGGATGCTCATGACGGCCACTCCGGCGAAGTTCTGCGAGCTCGGCGCAGCGGTACAGATGCAAAAAAAAAACAACAAGAATGCATCAGGGAGGTGCGCACGGTCACAGGGAAAAGATAGGTGAGCAAAAGGGAGGCATCGGGTGGCTACATTGGTCGGAGACGAAGAATTACGGCGGCGGAAACAACGATCTCCGGTGAGTAATTTCTCCCGAATAGAGGCATCAAATGAGGGGGAAAGGGAGGGGAAATGGAAAGGTGGATGAGGGCTATAAGGAATGTCCATTAAGGGGCTTCAATTCTTCCAGAAACGCACGAATTGAAAGGGATTTAATCGGGGGAGAAACAGTCGACTGTTTCTTCTCAGGCTTGAAGACGATGATGACATCATTGCTGACATCAGCATTATTATTATTTTTTTCCTGTTTTCTTATTTATTTTATATCTCCTGTTTAATTAATCCAATTAACATGAAACAAAATTCTAAATTCATATTATTTCAAATACTTTCCAACAGTACCACTTTTGTGGGGTTTTCATCTTTTTTGAATTTTTCAAAATACAAATTCAAATGAATTCATAATTGCCTTAATATTCCAATTAAATGAGAAATAGTAATAAAATAGGAAAATGGTTTGAAAAACCTTCAGAGAATATAATATGGTTAATTACTATTTTCCAAAATCATTTCAACTTTTTTCCATGATTTTATAATTTTTAAATATGATGAAAACATCATAGTCACTTAATATAATTTTTTAAAATAGAAAATGTAAATAAATGGAAATTGGGTCTTATAATATTTCAGATACATTATTTAGGTCAAATATTATTTCCCAAAACAATTTCAACCCATTAGTATATTTTATAAATTTAACATATTACTAAATCACTTAATAGCAACTTTATTCCATTTTTTAATTGTAGATAATAATTAAATAGGAAAGTTGAGAATAATTATCAGAGGACTACCAAATTTGTAAATATTTGTTTTCCCAAAGTATTTCACTTCTAAAAACAAGTTATGGAATATATTCTATAGTTTTAACATTTGATATTTGAATAGCAACTTAAATAATTTTTATTCATATGATATATTTAATGATTGGTGAAATATTTTTGGTGACATTGAGAATTACTAAAGATAACAATTATCTAGTTTTTAAATATCATAATCATTTTCAAAATGTTATTTGAGTTGAAAACATGTTTGGTAAGGATGTTTGCTAAGAAATATTTTATTCACATGAGGGAACATATTTTATTTTAAAAATGGGCTTTAGGGTTTATGGAATTAAGGCAATTTGTATTATTTGTTACAATTACATATTGTTTTCTTTTGTTTCTTGCATCTCATTTGGTTTTTTGATGACTTGCTTTGTATGAAAACAAAAAGTTTCAAATTTTTGTGATTTTTGCATTTTCCAAAAATCAGGGATGTTACAAACTACCACCCTTAAAAGAAATCTCGTCCCGAGATTTGGGAAGGATAGAAAGAAAGATTTGGGTAATTGGATTCCAAAACAACTGGGTGGGCTACCACCCTTAAAAGAAACTTTTGTGGGTAGTCTATTTTCATTAGATTAGAGTGTAGATTGATTTGAGATTGGCTTGAGTAGAACTTTCCTTTGTGGTAGAGGTGTAGACCAACATAGGTCTGTTGAACTATCTTTGACACTGAGGGGTCACTCTTTGGGTCAATCAAAAGCCTTTGGTTCACTCTCAACTTGATCTTTTGATGTTCTTGGCAATCTTCCATCTTGTTGTTGTCATCCTTGAAAGCAAACATCATGCTATTTCTAAACAACTCTCATGTAACACAAACTGGGTAGTTGTGTTTCTTCATTACTTCTTCTCTTGGTGTAGTTGGCTCTGAAATCTTCATAGCTCATGAAACTTGGGGTTCACTTGTCTTTCTTCACTTGTTGATTGACTGGATAGTCCTTATTAGGTAGTTGGCATTGATCATGGATGTGATTGTTCCTTCACACAGAAGAAAGAAATTTGATACTAGCATTCCTCAAATAGGATGGCTTGTGTATCAATAGGGTAAAGGTTGTATGATTCCAAATGGTTCTCACTATGGTTGGTGAATGAGTATGGTGTTGGGTTTGGTCTAGTAGGGATGAGTAGAGATTTAGAAAGATGGCTAAGGAAGGTTCTTATCCAAAATAGCAAATCAAGGAAACTCATCTTACAAACAACACATAACAAACATATAGCAACACATTCACCACACCAAACAACGTGGTTTTTAGAAAATACTAATATTGTCATACCACACTCATTGATATGATCAATACACTAACACGTTAACGTTGTTCTAACAAAGGAACTGGATTGGTGGTCTCATCTATATCTTCTTGAGCTTTTCTTCATATTCTTCTCTCCATGTCTTGAGGTGTTCTTGATTGTTGGGAAGTCTATGTTTTTCTTCAAATTCTTCAAAAATCTTGAGGGTAGGTCTTCATGTGGTGAAAATACTTCTTGCACTTCTTGGTATGGTCATCAACAATCTTGCCTTGATGGTATTCAAGAAGTAGGTCATCTAGAAAATTTTGAAGGTGAATAGTAGATGAGAGGATATGAGAAAGATTAACATGATTGTTTTGTTTCTAGAAAGTTTGAACATAGAAAATTTTCAATCCTAGGGCCTTTTCCAAACTTAGGGTCTCGAATCCTACAGGCAACACAATGCTCTGATACCATTTTGTAGCATCCCAACTTTTAATAAAGATGGAATACCTGTGTTATTGTGCTAGTCCCTGGATCAATTGCTAGCACCACAATACAAAATGAAATATCATGCAAATGCATCAAATTCTATTACATCGCATGATCCAGTTTTTACAAAATAGGATTACAACTTGCATAGTCTTAGAAGACTAGCAGAAAACAAAGAATTACAGCGGAAAACATAGTACAACATTGAGCCCATCTTCTTCATGTGCCACAGGCAAAACATGTTGGCGATAGTCTCGAGATCCTAAACGAAATCCTCACTCGTCTTCAGAAACATCTGCAATATGGAATATGCAGCCACAAGGGAGTCAATACAATTTAATGTATTGGCAAGTAACACTATGGTGGATATAAATGGCAAGACTAATACTACATGCTTATTTGGCTGAGTGGAGTTTAGGCTAAGTTTGCATAAAGCCAGTTTTCTCCTATCACTTTTGTAAAACAAACTTTTCTTTTCAAAGGGTGGCAACATTGGATTAAGATCCAAGCACCACAACTACTGTTCACTTGGTCAAAATTTTACTTATTGAAATTGATGATGAGATTCTTCCGTCAATCCTTGTCCAGCTGCTCATAATTGTCCATAACCGGGGACACGGCTAAGATCTTAGTTTCTAACTCTGCAGAGGTTGTGCACTTTCACCCTTTGTCTTCAATTAGCCCAAACATCCTATACACCCGGAGTGCATCATGGAAAGGAGAGAATTGAGACGAGATCTTTCAAAAGAAGAATTCAAACCCACCGGCAAGACCCGTTCCACCTATAATTTTGCTACATCTGCTTGTCAAGCCTGGGCTGAACCCTCACAACTTAATTGATCAAGACAGAGCCCATAATGTCAAAAGGCTGCACGGGAAGCTACTAGATTTAGAGGGACATAGTAATCTCTTTGTTCCTGGGTGGCCATCCTCAAGTGACAACCTCAAGTGGAATAACCCTTAGATAAGGGCCCTGAGGAAACACTCAACATAACCCAATCTTACCACTTCCACCCAGGTGGTTCATTCATTAGTTATACTTAGGATTTTTCCTCAACATCTAGTAAAACAATTTGTAACATTGCATAGCACCTATTAAATTCTAAGGCTATCAAAATAACAAGGTAAAAGGGATGGCTACACACTACTAGGATAATAGCATAGCATAGGATAACTTAGTAAAATTTCCTATCATGCATACTACTCAAAATCAACTAATGCATATAGAAAATAATGGGTAGTTGATGGTGTGTTACTTGCCTTGTTGAAGTTGGTGAAGAAATCACACTCTCTTCACAAAAGATCGTTGCTCTCCGTACAATCTATTCATTGAAAACACAATAACAAAATAAACAAACATTCTACCAAACAATCATACAAGTGTATAAAACATACATAGCAAACTAACATATCAAAAGGGGCTTAACCAAGTTGGTTCGGACAAGGTCTAGGTTTGAGTTGAAAGATTCATTCACTAGGGTTCTCATCTTGTTAAGGAAATTCCAATGGTTTACTTGGGAAGGACTAGGTTGAGCTTGATGTGATCTAACTTTATTATAACCATACTTGTCGGGGAAGTTCCAAGAGTTCACTTAGAATAAACATACTACTTCTTCGACTAAAGTAATACATTGTAAACACTTGGTCATATTCACCTTCAAAAATATTAAAGTGACTATGTTAGTATTTTCCATTGTGGTTAGGGTAGGTCTAATAACTTCATCATCAAAGGGAAAATATTACTAAGTCTTGGGTTTTCCATTTGGGTCAATGGTTGGACAAAATAACTTGTATGGATTGCTTCTAGGCCTCATGTGATTGCCTTCTTGAAGATCATCATCATGCCATCTAAGTTGTTTCCTTCCTTGGTGTGGTGCTTCTCTTGGTCTTGATAGTCTTCATGGTTTTCACTTCACTAATTGGTTTGGTTATAGGATGGGCACATATACCACTAAGTCAATTTGGAAAGAAAAATAAGAAGAAAGATAGAAAGAGAGAGGGAGATGCTTTCTACTGAATTTCTTCACACTTGTACTTCTTGAGTTGCTTCTAGTTGTTGTGGAGTCTAAGTCTTCTCTTCAAAACTTCTTCATTGATCTTCCTTGTAGCTCATGTTGCCACCAGGTTGAAAGGAGAAAAATAGAAAAGGGAAGGAAAAAGACTTAGAGAGAAAGGGTGTTAGTCCTCTAGAAGTTTCTCTGGTTTTCTTCTAGTGCTTCCACTTCTTGGAGATGCTTATGAAGTTTGTTTTATTTTCCAAGTCCTTCAATGGTCTTCTATCTTCATGTTGCAAAATCTCTAGATGGTTAAGTCCTCCATTGCACTTCATGGTTCTCACAAATCCCAATTTGATGAAATCTTGAAGCATGAAAGGGGAGTGGAGAAGTAGATAGCAAACTAAATTTCACTATTTGGTACTATATGTGATTGACACATTCTAAGGACTTGGCTTGGCTCCACTTAGACATAACATCAAGGAAAAACAGTTGAAAACAATTCCTAAGACATGGTAAAGATGGATGAATCACTAGGTTGGGTTTTTGGTCAAAAACACATGGCCATGGTCCAAGGATGTCCAAAATGGTTGGGCAAGGTTTTTCTGTTCCAAGGTTGTCATATGGAACAACTTTACAAAAGGAACTATATTGAAAATATTTATAGAAATTAATCTATGTCAAAAATACTCAAATAGTCAACTAAATTCTAAATTCAATTTTAATTTGTTCAATTATTATTTTGGGACAGAGGATATGAAAGTACACATCCTAAGGTTTCCAGATATATTTTATTTACAATTTTTGGATTTGTAGAATTTGAATTATGCCAAATTTCACCAAACAAGCATATTTGAATTTGAACAAATTTAAGTTTGTCCAATTTGAATTTGGACAGTGCCAAAAGTTTCTAGATGTCAAGGGCTTTTCAAAAAGTCCAAGATTGCTAAATTTGGCTAAGTGGTTTAAAAGATATGATGGTTCAAAGTTCTAGGGGTTTTTCTGCAAAATCTAATTTTCATTTGCTATTCCGGAAGAAAAAAAAAACAGAAAATGGGCTGCTATTTGCTGCGCTGGGCGACAGATAAGTGGTGGGCCTGGGCCGGTTACGCGCTGCGTTGAGCGACGGGTAAGCTATCTGCGTGTGGCTGACTGACGCTGAGGTGGCGACATATGATTGGAGGATACCGATTCGTTAAGTGATCTAATCGTAGCGCTTGGATCAAGATCGAACGGTGGAAAAGCTAGGGTTACCTCAGGAGCGCGGGAGGTCGCCGGAGAATGGTTGGACGGCGGCCGGCGATGCAGCGTTTGACGGAGTTGGCGCTCCGGTGGCCTTCCTGCTCAACGGAGATGATGAATCGATGCAGAGGACCACGTCGAGGAAGATGGTGTCGGTGGAGTGGACTCGGGCCTCCTGGAACTGCAGCCCGACGTGGATGCTCACGACGGCCACTCCGGCAAAGTTCTGCGAGCTCGGCGCAGCGGTACAGATGCAAAAAAAAACAACAAGAATGCATCAGGGAGGTGCGCACGGTCACAGGGAAAAGATAGGTGAGCAAAAGGGAGGCATCGGGTGGCTACATTGGTCGGAGACGAAGAATTACGGCGGCGGAAACAACGATCTTCGGTGAGTGATTTCTCCCGAATAGAGGCATCAAATGAGGGGGAAAGGGAGGGGAAATGGAAAGGTGGATGAGGGCTATAAGGAATGTCCATTAAGGGGCTTCAATTCTTCCAGAAACGCACGAATTGAAAGGGATTTAATCGGGGGAGAAACAGTCGACTGTTTCTTCTCAGGCTTGAAGACGATGATGACATCATTGCTGACATCAGCATTATTATTATTTTTTTCCTGTTTTCTTATTTATTTTATATCTCCTGTTTAATTAATCCAATTAACATGAAACAAAATTCTAAATTCATATTATTTCAAATACTTTCCAACAGTACCACTTTTGTGGGGTTTTCATCTTTTTTGAATTTTTCAAAATACAAATTCAAATGAATTCATAATTGCCTTAATATTCCAATTAAATGAGAAATAGTAATAAAATAGGAAAATGGGTTTAAAAAACCTTCAGAGAATATAATATGGTTAATTACTATTTTCCAAAATCATTTCAACTTGTTTCCATGATTTTATAATTTTTAAATATGATGAAAACATCATAGTCACTTAATATAAATTTTTAAAATGGAAAATGTAAATAAATGGAAATTGGGTCTTATAATATTTCAGATACATTATTTAGGTCAAATATTATTTCCCAAAACAATTTCAACCCATTAGTATATTTTATAAATTTAACATATTACTAAATCACTTAATAGCAACTTTATTCCATTTTTTAATTGTAGATAATAATTAAATAGGAAAGTTGAGAATAATTATCAGAGGACTACCAAATTTGTAAATATTTGTTTTCCCAAAGTATTTCACTTCTAAAAACAAGTTATGGAATATATTCTATAGTTTTCAAATTTGATATTTGAATAGCAACTTAAATAATTTTTATTCATATGATATATTTAATGATTGGTGAAATATTTTTGGTGACATTGAGAATTACTAAAGATAACAATTATCTAGTTTTTAAATATCATAATCATTTTCAAAATGTTATTTGAGTTGAAAACATGTTTGGTAAGGATGTTTGCTAAGAAATATTTTATTCACATGAGGAAACATATTTTATTTTAAAAATGGGCTTTAGGGTTTATGGAATTAAGGCAATTTGTATTATTTGTTACAATTACATATTGTTTTCTTTTGTTTCTTGCATCTCATTTGGTTTTTTGATGACTTGCTTTGTATGAAAACAAAAAGTTTCAAATTTTTGTGATTTTTGCATTTTCCAAAAATCAGGGATGTTACATGAATTTTAGACAAATTTCATGTGATGTTTTCTGAATCTCGACGTCACCTCAATTTATGTAGGATCGGAATGGTACCGAGAAGCATGTTGAAATATAAATACACGACTAGTCTCTTTCAATCAGTTCGGACTTTTAGTCTTGATGGCTAGTGCATACAATTCTATATGGTATCAGAGCCACGAGGTCTCGACTTCGAGACCCTGCTCACGAAGTATTAAAAACAAAAGAAAAAAGATTCTGCGGCCCACACCAAACCCACGCTAAGGACTAAAATAGCCTAGAGTGTTGAAATATAAATACACGACTAGTCTCTTTCCATCAGTTCGGACTTTTGGTCTAGATGGGTAGTGCATATAATTCTATAAAGCAAACCGAATGAGCAGCCACAATCGGCAGCGAAACCTCAATTAGGTGGAGAAGCCGATGAGACTCGAGGATAGAGGCGATGCGGCGAGCCCGTGCGCCAGACGCCAGGGCTGTTGTGCACACGGCAGGCGGGTGCGGCGGCACACGTCGGTCCGGCGGAGGCTGGACGGAGGGCAATTCGTAGGGCCGGACGCCTGGACCTGATGTTTCCTGGTCTGGGGAGACGATGGAGGAGGAGGCGATCGTGATAGAGAAAACATGCTCTGTTGTTTGGCGACTACTAGGCGTACGTGCGGCCGGCCGATCGAAAAACAACTTCCGCTACTGCCGGCTTCTACCGCTAATTGGGCCAAACAGCTAGCTGGGCAGTCGGGCCACATAGAGGAGCAAGGTGCGCTCGTAGTTGTTGCCCAGGTTACTGTCATTTTCTTGTTTTCTCATGTACATTTTTTTTTGAAATGGGAGCCTAGCCCCAGCCTAATTTTCTCATGTACATACGTACTGTACACTATATATATCTAATTTTTTGCCAAAATAATTGGGTATTCAACTGAATACCCTTGAATTGAAGTGGACCTGCTCCTGGGTACGCCCAACACTTCTAATCAGGTGCGAGGCAACGACGTGCCCATGGTGACTTATGGATTTTGTGCGAATATTCATACGCAAAATTCGTTATTAAAATAATCCTGACGAGTTTATATAGGACCACATACGCCGCCTTAATACGACTTAATTATTCACAGTCGTCCATGTTAACGAAAGGGTACAGAGCGATCTCCGCCATCCTTGTATCAACGTTTTGATTTAGGAGGGGGGGACACTAACGCATTTGGGGGAAACTTTATGGACTTCTTTGGATCGTAAAATTACAAAAAGAGGAACTGAGAAAACGTATTAATTTAACAGGATTGTAAGCGCAAAACATAGGATTACAAAACAGAGAAAAACTGTGCAAACAGTCATTTGGATGGAAACACAGGAAAGTTACCTCGATCCTACGCGAATAAGTGTAAAAAAGAGGTTAGAGTGGATGTTGAAATTCCTATGGAATTGGTGTGTAGGAATACAATTCATAGGAATTTTGTAGATGTCATTTCTTTGATCCAAAGACATTCCTTAGGAAAGAATCATATGGATTGAAATTCTCCAAAATTCTTTTGAAAATACTTCGATCAAAAAGGCCCTATATGGTTGCCATCTCTGCTATTTGCTGGGAAATTGGGAAAATTAGAAACAAAGTCACCTTTGAGTGATATAAAATGAAGAATCCTTGCGAACTTATCTTCTTTGCTTTGTCGTCTTCGTTATACTGGACAGGTTTACCGATGCTGAGGTACTGAAGACTGGAGTGAATCGGCTGATGCATACTGAAGAATGGAGATGCATCAATCAAGGATCGTTGGACGTGGAATGATGGTGCCTGGTACCTGACGCGGCAAGCAAGGATCAGCGATTCCCCTAGTTTCTCCACGCTCCTGGTTGTTTTTGGATGTTGCTTGGTTTGGCTTGTGTGTGTGTTGAACTTCTCCTAGCCTAAGGCTGGTGCTAGTGGGGGCGAGAGGGGAGGTGGTATCGGCGGCGACGGGGGCGAGAGGGGGCGGGAGCGGGGCGGTAGGCCAGCGGCAAGCGGCGGCCGCGTCGCCCGGCGGTAGCGGGCGCTACCGCCCGGCTACCGCCCGCGCTGGCCAGGCGAGAGGGGCGGGAGGGGGCGGGAGAGGGGCGGGAGCGGGGCGAGAGTGGCGTGGCGCGCTGGCGGGCGAGAGGGGCGGGGCGAGAGTGGGGAGCGGGGGGGGGGGGGCGGTAACGGTTCGCTGACGTGGCGCCCCCTGATTGGGCCATGTCAGCTAGCCGTTGGAGGGAGCCGTTGCTGGCTCAAAAAAAAGCCGAAAAAAAACCCAAAATTTGCATCTCCACCCTTATAAATACCGCCCCATATCCCTTCCCTCACTTCACACCATTTCATCATCTTTCTCTCCCTCCTTCTCTCAAACCATCTCCGCCATGTCGGGTTGGACTCTAGATATGACCTCGTACACGGATCTCTTGCAGTCCGACGGGTCACAACCTTCTCACATAGAAGATATCTCTCCCACATATCGTCGCTCCAATGCCGGTTCGTCACCGCTTCCCCGAGTGTTATACTCATCCAGCACACCACCTCCGGGGCCATATGGTCCATACAATTTTATTTATTATGTAATTTTTACAATTTATTGCAATTTTATTATTTATTATGTAATCGGTAACAATTTTAGTTGAATAAAAAAAATTCGTTGCATTATTTTGAATGTTTACATCTCAAAAATATAGGTTAATGTGGAGGAGAGAGAAAAGCTGATGTGGCGGAGAGAGAAGTGAGAGTGGGGACTATAGCCCGTGCACTGGCACCGTGCCGTGAGAGTGGCGTGAGAGTGGGGTGATAGTGAGGGGAAAAACTGACGTGGTGGCGCTATAGCCCGTGATAGTGGGTGATGCACTGGCACCAGCCCCACTCTCATCTCACTCTCACCCCACTCTCACAGCACGGTGCCAGTGCACGGGCTATAGTCCCCACTCTCACTTCTCTCTCCTCCACATCAGCATTTCTCTCTCCTCCACATCAACATATATTTTTCAGATTAAAACATTCAAAATAATGCAAGAAAATTATTTTATTCAACTAAAATTGTTGCCGATTACATAATAATAAATAAAATTGCATAATAAATTTTAAAATTACAAAATAAATAAAAAATAAATTCTAATCTTGCTCCTCCTCGTCGTCATCATCTTCTAGCCCAAAGTCTTTTTCCACTATCTGGATGGCCTTCGCATGTTTGCGCTTTTCTGCTTCGTTCATGTCGGCGGTTGATCGGTTTTTCATTTTGTTCCATTGCTTGAGTAGATTAGCCTTCACTAAACCATTCCACATGGTGTTCATCGCGAAGGATTTACTTGCTACCTCACTGCTTGATGAGGATTCCTTCCCCTTCCTCTTACCCTTCTCCTTACGTGCCGCGGCCTTGGCCCTATCGCGGCCCAGTGGACGCTCCTCCTCCTCCGTCGCCTTGCTATAGCTGTACTCACCAGAAACTCCCAGACGGGTTCTCTTGGAACTGGAATCGGTTCCACTACCAGGACCATGTTGTCCTTTCCACTTCGCTTTATTGCGAACAGCTTCCCACCAGTGGTGCCGTCTGAAAGGCTGAGTCACTCTTGTGTCATTCGCGTACCTCGCCATTGCCGCCTTCATGACCATTGCATCGTCTGCTCCACTCTGACGTACCGCTGATTCTTGGATGTGGTATGCATTGAACAAGGACACCTCACGGTTGTAGACGTTCCAATGATCCTTTAGTTGCTTCGCGGTCCGATTACGGGCAGGATCGAAGGTAGAGTTGAAGGTTGCAGCTATCTGACCCCAAAAACTTTCGCCGGTCTTGCAATTACCGGCGAAAGAGTCCTTGTAGTGAAATACCCAAGCATGAACCTACCCCGAAATAGATATTGTTAGTGAAAAATCCAAGCAAGAACCAACACCGAAATACATATGTGACGGGTAAGTAAAGTACCAATTTTTCCTCGTCCGCAGTTGTCCACTCAAGCCTCTTTGGACGCTTTGGTACGATTGTTTCCGCGGCATCAGACCCGGGGCTTGGAGCACTGGCTTCAGGAGGTGGTGGGGGGTACGGACCATATGGCCCGTATGGATACGGAGAGGTGGAGCGTATGAACCGTACGAAGGTGGTGGGTACTGAGGTACAGTCCCACTCCCGTTACCTGTAGGCGGAGCATGTGGAGGTGGTGGGGGGGTATGCATACGGAGGCGGAGGGTATGGACCATATGGCCCCGGAGGTGGACCGTATGGACCATATGGCCCCGGAGGTGGTGTGCCGGAGGAGTATAATACTCGGGGAACCGGCGAAGAACCGACATTGGAGAGATATCATCTAGGGGAGGGGCTTGTGACCCGTCGGACTGCAAGAGATCCGTGAACGAGGTCATATCTGGAGTCCAACCCGACATGGCGGAGAAGGTTTGAGAGAGGGAAGGAGAGATATCATCTAGGGGAGGGGCTTGTGACCCGTCGGACTGCAAGAGATCCGTGAACGAGGTCATATCTGGAGTCCAACCCGACATGGCGGAGAAGGTTTGAGAGAGGGAAGGAGAGAAAGAAGATGAAATGGGTGTGGAGTGAGTGAAGGGATATGGGGGTATTTATAGGGGGGAGGGGATGAAAATTTGGGGGTTTTTCCATTTTTTTTGGGTTTTTTCGAGCCAGCAACGGCTAACCCCAACGGCTAGCTGACGTGGACCAATCAGCGGGCGCCACGTCAGCTAGCCGTTAGCTGCGCCCCGCTCCCCCCTCTCGCCCCCGCTCTCGCCCGCCTCCCGCCAACGCGTCGCCCCCTCTCGCCCCGCCTCTCGCCCCCTCCCGCCCCCTCCACGCGCTACTGCGGGCGGTAACGGGCGCTACCGCCGGGCGACGGCGCCACCGCCCGCGCCTCTCGTCCCGCCCCACTCCCGCCTCGCTGTCGCCCGGGCCGGGGCGATACCGCCCGGCCTACCGCCCCGGTTGGCACCAGCCTAAGAAGTAGTGTGTATAAGGAAAAGTGTCGTCGGTTTTCGCCCCATAGTCCCTTTCGAGATCGAGAGGTGTGCAGTGGTTTTTCTGACGATGCTCCAGCTCGCTTCGTTCTTCCCCTCCATTTACTTTTATGTGTATATAAGTGATACCTCGACTGAAATAAAAACTGAACTGGTTGTATTTTCGTTTGTTGATAATGGAAAGGGGTTGAAGCCCAAAAAAAAAGCTAAGAACGAGGGCCACGGTACGCATGACACACGCACCCGTCAGGCCGGTAAGTTACTCGCAAGTCGCGACCCATATGCATAGTGAACAAACTTCTACTCGAGTCCTCTCATAATAAATATCGTTGAGATGAATGTATCTAGATTTATTTAAGTACTGTATACATCAATTTCGACTTATTTCAACGACGATTATTTTAAGACGGAGGGAGTGTCAGAGTGTGCATTGCTGCCGGCATTCAATGTACGATACGAGCCCCATGTTCACATAAATTCCAATGGATGTGTGAGGTCTTGGTACCCAGGAGCGTATGACATGGTTTGGAAGCTCAGTATTTTTGAAGTATTTCGAGAATAATTTAGGTTCCAAAAATAACAAAGTATTAAATAGTTTAAAACATTTAGGGGGGGCATATAAATACTTGGTTTGAGAGACTGAAGTAAGTATTGGAGAAAGAGGTCAGACCCTCTTTTTTCTAAAACCAGGATAGCAACAAAAAGAAACAGTAGTATTTAGTCGCCGGGCGTACAATATTTTGGTTTAAGATACTTCAGTTTCCAAGGATACACCCTGGAAGGTCGTATCAATTTCATAGAAGAAGAGACCAAGACGGCCGAATCAACGCCAAATAGGCTACCCGATACAAACACGACGCCACACAGAGTACAACATAACCCACACCGGCTAAACGACACGTCTCGTCTTGCAACGTCTCCGGCCATGAATGGCGAGGAAGGGATCACCGAGCTTCTAAACCGCGTCACCACCGAAGACCGGAACTCCATGAGACCTACTCCAACTCCAAGATGGTACAAGGCCTACGCACCGCCCGCCCATAAGCGCCTAAGAGTCGGCGAGTGGACAGAGGGACTGGCCACAACTGAGGATACTTCAGTTTTAAAAATGATGCACGCTGCCAAACTGAGCTTATGTTCCCAGTCTTTGAAATCCGATTCAAGCGTTCTTTGAAGTGTCAAAAAATCTGGAAAAAAAGAATTTACGCCTATGATCCACGTGATAAAGTCTCAATTTTCCCCACGATCTACCTCTATCCTGAATCCTGAACATCCTGGACAGAGAAATGAAGCGCTCCTACAGTAGGAACATTGCATGCATCCAGCTGAATTGATTGCACAAATACTAGCCCGTCAACAGATCTGAATACTACACCCGCTGCCTGCACCCCATTGTTGCTCCCTGCATGCGTAGACTGGGAGCTACATCGGAAACTTCACAATGTCGCGCCTTCCCGAGGAAGTCAGACACACGCAGTAGTATCTTCTCTTTATCATCGTGCTTCGCAGCTGGTCGTAGCTAGTGCTCCATGCCTAGCAAGGTTCCGACATACTAGCAGCTTGCACAGGCAGGTTGGACGCTGCCACGCCATAAGTGCATGACAGGCCCGGGCCCGAGAGCTCACCGGAGTTGATCAGTGGACTAGTGGAGTAGTAGCTTTTATTCGGAGCTGATCGAGTACCATCGAGGTGAAAGCGTTCAATCTTTAAGTTCAACTCAACAATATGGACACGAGGAGTTCTTTGATCATTCTTCGGTGACGACAACCATCCATCTTTCACATGACGTCCTCTAGTGCATATATTTCTGAAACAATGTAAAATCTGATTAAGTTTATAGAAAACAATCAACAAGTATTTCTGAAACAACCACAGCAAAATCTTCTGTCCTAACTAGTTCGAGATGGCTACTGAATTGATTTATCAACCAACTTAATTAGACAACATATTTATTTTTGGCCAGCCCTAGGCACAGGTCGGCCCCCCTCGTGAGTCGTCCGATCATCATTCAACGTCCAGAGATCAGCACATCGCCCTTTTGCATTTTAGCCCCCATTTTTCGAAAATAGAACCCGCACTCTATAGCAGCCCCACTTAAACGAATGTGTATATTTATCGCGTTGCCGTTGGTTATTTAAGTCTACCTAAATCAAGCTTTTTCCTTTATTTTTTCAACAATCCCCCAACGCTTAGGTTATTTCAGTTTTTACCGTGGATTTGTTGTAGTCCGCAAAATATATTTTTAATACTAGCGAGCAGAGTCCGTACAGATGCCAAACTGAGTTGATGCACTATGCATCCTAACCTGACCAAAACTCCAAAATGATGGAATGGGTTAGTAAATAAAAAATGATGAGGGTGTCACTATGGTTGATCATCATCATAAGGCTGCTGCTTTTTGGTCTGTGTTTCAAAAATAGGACGGGAGTCTTCTTGCCAATTGTTCAAGATTTGGATATTCATAGTATCCTGCATCCAGTGGATAATCTTGAGTGTCTTTTGGATTCTTTCTCCAAAGAGGAAATTGAGAGAGTCATGAAAAATCTAAAAAATGACAGAGCCCCTGACTGATGGTTTTAATGGTCTATTTGTTAAAAAATGCTGGATATTATCAAGAAAGATTTTTCCAGCTTTGCAAGGAGTTTCATGCTAGAACAGTTTCTCTACAGATTATTAATGGATCATATATCACTCTTATTCCTAAGAATAATACTCCAGAGACTGTTAATGATTTCAGGTCAATTTCACTCACAAATACATGTCTTAAATTCCTTACAAAGTTGATTGCCAACAGGATGCAAAACATTATTTGCACCACTATTCATGACAACCAATATGGTTTCATCAAAGGAAGAACAATTCAAGACTGCCTTGCTTGGTCTTTTGAATTTCTGTTTCAATGTCAGCAATCAAGAAAGGAAGTTGTGGTGATCAAAATTGATTTTGAGAAAGCATTTGACACTTTGGATCATGAAGCTATCACTAAAATCCTGAGAGCTAAAGGCTTCCCTGAGCTATTTATTGTTTGGGTAAAAGAAATTCTCTCCTCTGGATCTTCTTCTTTCCTTTTAAATGGGATTCCAGGAAAATCTTTTGCTTGTAAAAGAGGGGTTAGACAAGCTGACCCTTCTCTCCACTTCTTTTTGTTGAAGGTACTGATTTACTGCAAAGCTTGGTGAACAATGCATACAGAAATGGACTGTTATCTTCACCAATCCCTTTGAGGAAAGATATCCCTATTATTCAATATGTTGATGATACTTTAGTGGTTATGCCTGCTTGCAAGAAAGATTTATTGGTTCTTAAAGAGATACTCAATATTTATGCAAGCTTTACTGGTTTGAAGATTAACTTCCACAAATCTTCTATGGTTCCCATTAATATTGATGATGATGAAGCTAATGAGTTGGCTCAAGTGTTTGAATGCCAAATGGGATCCATGCCTTTTACCTATCTTGGTCTTCCAATGGGTACCACAAGACCAAGTATAAGAGATTTTTCTCCTTTAATTGATAGAGTGGAAATAAGACTATCTGCTACAACCTCCTTTTTATCATATGGTGATAGATTAGTACTGGTTAATTCAGTCCTCTCATCCTTACCAACTTATTACATGCTTTCTCTAGTCATCCCAACTGGTGTTATTAAGGTGATTGATAGAGCAAGAAGGCATTGCCTCTGGAGTAAAAAAGGAAAAGACAAAGCACATTCTCTTGCTGCTTGGCCAATGGTTTTCGGACCAAAAAATAAGGGTGGGTTAGGAATCATTAATTTGCAAACTCATAATTCAACCCTATTGCTCAAGCACATGCATAAGTTCTATAATCAGGAACCTATACCATGGATTCAGCTAGTGACAGATGCATATTATCATAATTCTGTCCCTCATGCTGTTATTTCTTCAGACTCCTTCTGGTGGAAAGGAGTGTTCAGTTTATCTCATGATTACAGGAAGGCAAGTATATGCAAACTTGGTAATGGTATCACTGTTCTATTCTGGGAAGATACTTGGCACAATGTCATTCTGAGTCAACAATTTCCTAGACTGTTTTCTTTTGCTAAAGATAAGCTGCAATCAGTCAGGGACTTCTTGCTGTTAGAGGATGGGCTTCAAAAAATTCACTACCTTTGTCATCCTTAGCCCATCGGGAGTACTTAGAACTCTATTCTATTACTCAACACTTGCTTCTTTCCACCCAACAGAAGGACATATGGATTATCTCAATCTCTAAGAAGGCATTCTCACCAAGTTCCTTCTATAAATACAGTTTTGCACACATCCATTCTGATTTTGTCTCGGATTGGTTATGGGAAAGTAAATGCCAATCCAAGCATAATTTTTTTTCCTGGTTGATCCTTCATGACAGGATTAGTACAAAGGATATGCTCACCAGGAGGAATTGGCATGTCTCTGATACACATGATTGTGTCCTTTGTGCTGCTCATATTGTTGAAGATTGGAGGCATCTTTTCTTCAATTGTCAATTCAGCACTCGAATTTGGAATTATTTACAAACTTCATGGATTCCTGGAAACACTGCATAATCTATTAAGTTTGCCAGGAAATATTTCTCAGGTCCCTGCTTTGCTGAGATTGTGATCTTGGCTTGTTGGGGTATTTGGAAGCAAAGAAATGGCTGGATATTCAATAATATTAAACCTACCTTCAGAGGTTGGAAAGCTATTTTCTTGCTTGAGATCACCCTTTTAAGTATAGGGTGAAAAAGGCTACTCTTCCTTTTTTGACATCATGGATTAATTCCATCTCCTAGCTTTTTTTTTCTGTACATTTTGTATATATTGTAAATAACTTTATTTATTCTTTAATAAAGAGGGGGCTGTGAGGGATTCTCCCACAGTAATGGTGTCAAAAAAAAATTATATTTCAACAATGGCTAGATATAATACAAACCAAAAATATAAAAAAACCAATAGTTTAAAGAGAGAGGAGAATACTAATAAAGTACACGTACAAGAGTTTAAATTAAGATTTCAATAGATTGTTGATTTTAATGTGGTCCTATAAAACCAATTCCCTAAATATATTTGTATCCTTTAGGACCATTTTGGCAGCATCTTCCATATCAATATTTGCCGCCCTTACTGGAGAGAGGAGTCTTGACTCCCGGGTGCATGTGCACCTTCAATTTCTAATATAATTTGAACACAATTTAAAATGTTAACAAAATTGCAATTAAATGTTCGCTTATAAATTTTAAAATATTTTGGGTTTACGAAGTCACTCCATAAAAAAACACACACACACACACACACACACACACATATATATATATATATATATATATATATATATATATATATATATATATTTGTAGCCTATGTAAAAAAAGGTAGAACAAAATTTGCTGCTAAAATAACGATTTTCATTGGACTTTTTTTTGTCTTTTATACACGGGCTGTAAAAAATATCGGTTTTTCCCAAAAGATTTTGCGATCACATATATGTAAAGATGTATCATTTTATAATTTTTTGACATTTTAAAATGTGTTTTTTCGATGCTTGTTGCATATGTGCCTGGAAGGCAAAGTGGATTTCAGGCCTTAAACCATCTCCAACTGCATACCCAAAAAATGGCCTCCAAACTATCCACTAACGGTGATCGAGCAACCCAAAAAAAGAGCAAGCCCAACCGTATTTCCATTTCATATATGCCAAACTATTACAAACCAATCATGCTACTAACACGTAGAGTAGTGCTTCTAGATTTCCTACTATCTACTCGTCATCGGAGAACATGATGACACCGGAGTCGTCGGAGTCGGAGGCATCGGAATCGAAGCTCCATCGGGAGTCGGAGCTGTCGTCGACCTCTCCGGGATCGTCGCCGCTGTGCGGGCATCAGCGATCTGGACGGCCGCGTCAATGTGGTCCCAACGACGCGGTCGTTGTGGAGGAACTGGCCGAGGAGAATTCTATCAACCATCTCGGCGGCGAGATGCGCCTCTGCCGCGAGGTGCTTGTGGAACTACTCCCCCGTCACCTCGGGGATGTCTGGCGGCCGTCCTAGCGCCACTGCCTCTGCAGCCTCCGTTGCCGCCTGCCGGTAGTAGGCGCGCGACCCACTTATCCGGCGTCATCATCGTGTAGGGGCGGGAATGCAGCGAGACATTGCGCCGAAGCAAAGGAAGAAGCTAGTGCGGCGGTTAGGGTTTGGCAGAGAAGGGAATGTGGGTAGGGTTAGGGGTCCGGCCCACTCTTATAGCCGGAGAAGGCTTCCTCGGGCGGCGTGCCGACTAGTGCTCCATGAATGTAAACGGTGCGCATGTTCACTCGATGGCGCGTGGACGGCGGTCATGTTGACTCTGCGTGGGACCGCGCTGTCCGCGACCTCGTGTCGGCGCGCCCCGGGCGCGTCCGGGCAACCTCGAACCGTCCCCACATATGGGCTGGGTTTGGGGTTTCTCGAGCAGCCCGAACTTATTTGGCCCGTTTGGGGGCTGCGACTGGGTGACGTTTTTTGGCCCAAACCACGCCCCGGCTGTCCGTCCCGACGTTTGGAGCCAATTTCGGGGTCGCGGTTGGTGAACCTCTTATCACTACAAATATTTTCACACCCTCCTATTGCTGGAAAAGTTTCTCTTTAGTTGGTTCCACCCTACCTAGTATCACATATTACCTAATTTCTAACTCGGCCCTATCACTTGTTACCACATTTAAAATTGGGTATTTTCCGGCATTGCCACATTGACCACATCTAGTGTGGTATGAATGTTTCTCTGAATTTATCTTTTACGAAATATTCTTGTCATAGAGGATGCCATATGCTTGCCAACGCTCCATCTAGTGTGATCTGATCCTATGGCTAACATTATCATTGATACTGCTAATGGTTTGGTGCATTGGAACACTACCAAGATCACACCTCATGTATTAGGTCTTTGTCCAACAAAGGGGCCTTTTTGGATCCCGATATTGAAAAGCATAAAAAAACACAGTAATCTCATAGGTATGCCTCTACACAATACGGGATTGTAGAATACAGAAAATTGTAGGAATAGGAAATGCCGAGAAAACAAATAAAAAGTGCCTCAACCCTATCCATTCCGAGTCTAAAAGAGGTTGAAGTGGATGTTTAAAATACTATGGAGCTTCAGTGGTAGCAATCCATTCCATAAATACAGATAGCATCTTTCTTTTGATCGAAAGTCAATCCGAATGAAAAAATCCTAAGAAATGGAATCCTATAAGATTCCTACGAAATATTTGCAACCTAAAGATGCCCTAAGTTTAAACCACTTGCTTTTCAAAAGTCTACTACTTTGTAACTTCAGGGAAATGCATAGATGAGCATGGTGGCATCTGCCCCGTTTCAGAAAATATACTTATAAATGTAAACAAAAACTTGAAAAGGTTGCGGTTACATATATCCATGTTTTAAGCCTGCGCATAATTTTTTTATGGAAAAACGTCTTTTTATGTGGTCTAGACGAAAATCACATAAATATTCCTAATGAAAAGTATTTTCTATCAGTAAAATTTATTTTTTGGAGGAAAAATAAAAGTTATCTTTTACAAAATCCTGTGCCGGGCGCTTATTTTTGTTGAGATGTACACGTGAAATTTTATTTCTAAACTTTTAGACATTTGAGGTCACGTTTAAAATGCATTATTCGTGTTCAATTCGTCCACTCTTAATAACTTCGCTGCTATATAGACGGTAGGATTTCCATAAGAATTTGGGTGGAATTCAATTCAGTGGAATTTTTCATATCTAAAGTTCTAAACCCTTTGTATCATACGATTGAGGCCATAAATTTTCTAAGAAACCAATTCCTATGCCCCTATAACATGAGATCAAACCTCATATTATTTGCAATTTGCCCTTCATCTTGTTCCTTCGAAAAGCCGAAAATTTCGTTCAGAAATTCTCCCGCCGATCCTCTTTCCTATATCGAAATTTCGGAGCAAAACATAGCTTTAAAGTAAATATACGTCTTTTTTCCTATTAAAGGGAGTAAATCAATAAACACGTACTACCTCTGATCCATTGTAAGTGTCGCATGTTCACACGGCTCATAAGCAAAACTTTGTCTAACCGTCCGACATTTAAATCGGATCGGAGGGAGTAGATTTTTGAAAATATAAAGAAATACTACTTTGGCCGACCACGATAAACAAAACATGAAAAACCTCTATCTAACTCGTGCGCTCACTCTACTAGCAGATGTACTTTTCTACTCCCAACAACAAGGTGATTGAGTACGAGTGTACAACTCCAAAAGTTAGCAGCTCACTGAAATGAACCAATTGCACCATCCACATTAGTACTGTAAGCAAGAACAATCGACGTACTCATGACAGGACCCGCGCCCGGCCTGGAGAATGAACAAGCTAATTCTGACACTACAAGTAATGGTAGTTGGGGGGTTGGCTCGGAGCGCCTGGGTCTGCAAACTGGCCCCACGGGAGCATCTGATCGGCATGCTGCTGCGGGTAGTGGCCCACCTGACCCGGATACCCGCCACCCCACCCCGAGGGCCCCCCGCCGTAGGAAGCGCCATGCCGCGCGTCGGCGGCCGCGCTCGCTGCCACCATCTCCCGCTCCTGCTTCAGCTGCAGCTCCGTTGCCAGCGGTTGCGGTGGGTGCCGCTCCACCTCAGGACGGCCACCGCGGCCATCAACGCCACGTTCTTCCTCCACTTCCGCCCCGGGCAGCTGGTGCACCTCAGCGGTCCGGAACGTGGCCGCCATCACCACCATCCCACCCTCTCCCGCTTTCATCTCACCTACGAGCGTGCCGCCGATCACCTGCCCGCCCCCACCGGCCAGCGACACCGTGAACGGCGGCGGCGGAACCGTGCCCTCCCCGGCACTGGATGACGGCAGCACCGTCCCGGACAGGGACACCACCTCCAACCGCCCCTCCAGAGTCGCTGCGGCCGAGTTGGATAGCCTCAGCCTGACGGCGGCGAGCGTGCCGCGGCCGCAGAGCACGGACAAGCCGACCCCGCGGCGGCGCGCAAAGTCCCCCAGCGCAGTGGCCACGTCGCAGCCCGGGGCGATCTCCAGCACCACCGGACGCAAGGCCCCCGGGCTCTCCCGGACGATGACCACCGGCGGCTGAGGCTTGTTCTTCGATCCGGGCGGCCGGCCGCGCCGCTTCCCCGCGCTCGCAGGAGTCAATGGTGGCAGCTGCTGCGGCACGAGCGCCAGCTCGGGCGCCGCCGCGGGCTCGATCAGGTCAGCCAGTGTCGCCCCCTCGTCCCCGGCCATCCTAGCCGAACCAGCCGAGCACAGCAACGCCAACGCGCGAGGTTTATATATACGAGCTAGCTTCTTTCAGTGTAGTGGCCTGCGACGGTGTGACGATAGGAAAAGAAAGCTTCTGTTCTCGGCTATGAGCTTAAAATATGGGAACAGGAAGTGGGAGCCGAGTTCGTACGACGGAAAGAAATGGTTTCGTCGGAATTATTTATAGCGGGAAGACGAAGACAAAGCGCGCGGACGATAGAGTAGACACCATGCATGCATCGACGCCGTCGGTATGCCCGGTGCACGTCTCCCGGCGCAGCAGCAGACGGACGCGAGGCTCGAGGGCGTGTACGTCCGGGAGACGTCCAATCGGAGAAGTTGGCGGAAGGGGCTAGGCCCCGGCGCTTTTCGGCCTCCGGTCTCACGAGTCGCGTCAAGTCAGGTGGAGTAGGCGTCTAGGCGTCGAGGCGACCGCGTGGTCAAATGCGCTGCAATACCGGTTTCTCGTCCGCAGAAATTGATCGACAGCGTGAATCCATCGAAAATGCAAGACTTACGGACAAAACTCCTACGGCTCCAGCCTACGGACGTACGTGTCCACGTTCGATTCGCCCTCCCACCTAAAACTGCCCCCTTGAATTTTACTCGGGGTCCACTCCTGATTCTCTCAGCTAATCCTGTAAAATTGATTTTCCGTAGGTGTAGCGTTGTCGGTGAATCCATCTACTCCCTCTGTGCAACAATACGTTTTCCATCCACTTCTATAAAAGCGTCTGCAGAGCAGCGCTTATTTTAGAGCGGAAATCCTACACTTACGGAAATCTTGTTACGGAAACTGCTTACGGAAACGCGTGTGCCCTCCTGATTTGCTCCCCCCTTGAATTTCTCCTGGTGGGTCCGTCCATCTGCCAACCAAATTGTGACACCTCATCCCGTAATTTCTTTCCGTGAGAAAAGTGTCCGTGGATGTAGCATTACTCATTTTAGAGGCGCTAGGATTATTTCCTCGATCGTTAGGCAGTTACTATGTAAATCCCGGTTGACGGACGGTTACATACAAGCATCGGCGCAAAAGTTTGCGCCAGGCGCCTCCTCAGATTTTTGTCTTGCATGTGACTGAATTAGATAGAAAAAAGTCACACGTATAGGAGGTGAGCGTTGGAGCACTGCACTCTTGCACCGATGCTAGGATTATTTTCTTCCACTAATTGTCTAAATTAGCGGTCAGCACTGGAGCTGCTCTAAGGGCATGTACAACGCAGGCGCTTAGCGAGGCCCTAGGGAATAAATTCCCGATAGTTAGGCCCGATTCCTAGCCGATCCAGGGATTCATCTAAGCGTCGACTCAAATATTAGCGTCGGGCGCTTCCTTGTTTTTTGGCTGGCGGCATGTAAAGCGGAGTCTTCAGTTAGCGTCCAAAATAAGCTTCTGCATTGAAAGGGTAGCCTCTTAGCTGTGTTTTTCTATTTCAAAATATTCATTTCTTTTTCTAAGCGTCTGTTGAAGCGCCTATGCACTACACATGCTCTGAGCCACACTTCTTAATATTTCAAAAAATTGTGGCTTATAAAAGTCTCAAAATTTGATGTAGGTTAATTTATCACAAGATATGGACTCTTCTATGTGGAAATTAACAAATAATGGGGTTTTTACGGCTAAGTCTATGAATAAAGATCTAATAAACGGTCATACTTGATATCTACGAAAATATATATGAAAGCTCAAAGTCTCACTTAAAATTAAGGTGTTTATGTGGTTCCTAAATAACAAGATCTTGCTTATTAAAGATAATCTGAAAAAGAGAAAATAGCAAGGATGTACAAAATGTTCTTTGTGTGATTTTAAGAAGAGTACAGACCATCTGTTCATTTCTTGTCCTTTTACTAAGCTTGTTTAGAGAGTTGTTTTTACTGCCTATAATATTACAACACCGACTATTATAGTCAATACGTTTGGTAATTGGTTAAATGGTGTTGACAAAAAGACAAAAGCAAGAATCCGAATTGGTGTTTCAGCTTTGTGTTGGTCAATCTGGAACTGTCGGAATAATATTGTGTTTAGCCGGTCCACAAATATTAATGTCTTGCATGTTATCGTTATGGCGGTGCACTGGATTCAGTAGTGGGCTCTTCTCTTCCCGTGGATCAGTGAGATCTTAGGGTTACCGAGTCTTCACAGCTCCTGATGGTCGCTCAGGATTTTCTCAGTCGGGCTTCGTGGCAGGATATTAGTCGAATACGACATGCGTTGTTCGATGTTGTTGTTTTGTTTTCGGGTGTTGAGCTGTGTCCCAGTTTAGTTTCTAACCAAGTGTGTAAGGCCGGTGCCAACGCGGGCGGTAGCCGGGGCGGTATCGCCCCCCGACGGGCGAGAGGAGACGAGAACGGGGGCGAGAGGGGCGAGGCGGGCGACGGGGCCGTCGCCTGGCGAGAAGAGGCGGTAGCGCGGCCTATCGCCCGCGCTGGCCGGACGAGAGGGGCGGGAGGGGGCGAGAGGCGGGGCTGGAGGAGGGGCGAGGCGGTGGCGGCACGGGGCGAGAGCAGGGGCGAGAGGAGGAAGACGATGGTGACGTCAGCGATGACGTCACCTTTTATTTTTCTTTTTATTGCTGTTTTAAAGATTAATTCATTTCTTTTATTTTATAACCCCAAATGACCTGAAATAAATTTCTATATTCTTGAATTTTCACATACTTTCCAACAGTACCATTTTGTAAACTTTTCCACATATTTATATTTTTGAAGTTTGAATAATTTCTTAATAGTGGTTTAATGTTATTTCCAAAATATAAAATAATAAAAATGTAAAACTTAGTCAATTTAAATTTTAGTGACATTCTATTAGTGGAATATTATTTTTAAAGGTCATTACCACTTATTTTTATATTTTATACTTGTAAGACATAAGTGATTTATTAATAGCAGCTAATGTCATTTTTTTAAATAGAAAAACTAATAAACATTAAAGTGGCTTAATAAAATAATTTGGTTGCATTATTTTGAATGTTTTCGTCTCAAAAATATATGTTGACGTGGAGGAGAGAGAAAAGCTGATGTGGCAGAGAGAGAAGTGAGAGTGAGGGCTATAGCCCGTGCACTGACACCGTGCCGCGAGAGTGGCGTGAGAGTGGGGTGATAGTGAGGGAAAAAGCTGACGTGGCGGGGCTATAGCCCGTGAGAGTGGGTGATGCACTGGCACCAGCCTAATGCAATACGCTGCAATACCTTTCGCTGAACGATTAATAAAAAAAAAGTTGTGCATCAATCGATGCAGAAGCTAGGATTACACCCCCATTTCTAAAATAAATAAATTTATATACTAAAACATGTTTAGATACGTTTATATTTGGACAAATGAAAGTCAAGCATTGTTGAACGGAGTGAGTATTTGCTAACCATGAGTGAGTATTTGCTAACTGTTTCGGCCCGGGAGCCATAGATTTGAAACTTGGTAAAAAGAAAACCTTTAGTTGCATAGTACATCTTGGGTAGAAGTCCATTTCATACCTGGAATTCATAGAGGTTAGGCGGATTGAACCCTGAAATCGAAATCTCTGTCGTTTGCATTATGAGTATTGAATCCCTGTCTAAGTTGAACCTTGCATCTGTTTGGCGCATAGGGAAAAGGATAATCCCGGCCGGGAAAGCACCAATTCAGAATTTTATTAATTTTTTATACAAAACAGATGCAAGGTTCAATTTAGAATTCTATTATTTTTCTATACAGAACAGATGCCAGGTTTAATTTGGACCGGGATTCAATACTCAAGGTGAAAACGACAACGATTTCGAATCCGCCTAAGCTCCATGAATTCAATGTTCAAATACGGAGTAGACTTTTTCCTACATCTTTCACACACATCCTACAACTGCTAGTCTGCTAGCTCGGTGATCCGTCGTCGTCATGTGTCACGACCATCTTTGGCCGTGCTGCACACACGCGAAAGAAGCGTGAGGTCCGAGGAGAATCGAGGCGAATCTCATGGCCCCGTGAATGGAACAGACTGCCCGCAGATTTTCTCGGGAACCTGGACGAGGTGAGCAGCTTCCTCCACGCGAGCTCATTCATGGCGCCGCAGCGCGACCCATCTGCCTGCCGTGGCGCAGTCCACATCGCCTCGACGACGCAGAGACAGAGGCAACACCCGGTCGGCCGGTGACCGGCCCGTTGGGGTCAAAAGGCGGCAGGAGCAGAGCTGAGAAAGCTGACGACCCTCTGCTCCTCGTGCCTCGAGTTTCCTCCATTTCCAGGCTATCTCTCTCGCGTGCTCCGTTTCTGCAGACCACACTCTGGCACTTCACCTTGCCAGCAGCGGCAAAGCTACGACAGCTGCTCTATCCTACGGTCCTATGCGCCGCTCAACTGTTTTGCCTGGATCGTCTGATGCATGTAAACTAAATACATGTGTTTGGTTCCTCACGCACTTGTCTCGCACACTTGTCGCTTTACAACATCCGTTTTTATTCCTGTACGGAAGTCATTTTTCTCAATGACTTCCAATATAGTAATGCTTCCTCTATTTCATTTTAAAAAAATATTGAGAAGTTTAAAACTAATTTCAGGTATAATCTATGATGTAGGCTACAAACTTATAAAATCACAATGCGAAATTCTTGGTATTATGGGATACATAAAAATAATAAAAATATTTATAAAAACAAAAATTTGGGAACATTATACTTAGATCTGTATATTTGTCATTTTGTATAGCACAAAAATTCAAAATATTCCAAATAAAATTTTACCATAATTTATATTTTTGATTTTTTTTTTTAATACAAGGAGCATTGGAGCTCGGACTAAGAAAACTGTACTATTCCTTTGCAGCGTTACTGGATGTAAACATGTATTGCGGGACCCATCACCTACTAATTTACTCCTAAAAATGTGCGACCTTCTTCCGTGACGACCTCGGACCAAGCGTCATATGAAAGAGTCAGATTGTAAATTTTACTAAGTCCGGTTATCCTGTGTTCAAGTGTTAAAAGAGGGTTAAATCTATCGATTTTCACATTGACACACGTGGCCTAGTTGAAAGAAACGTAAGCATGCATTTTATTTGGATGCACGTGTCTGCTGCGGACCGTGATACCAAATCCTGGTGTTTCCTTATGTTTATCTCGCGCCAGCACGCTTACAATCGGACCGCATGTGACGTAAAATTAAAAGGAAAAAGTCCATTTTCAACCTTGAATTCATAGAGGTCAGGCGGAATGAACCCTCAAGTCGAAATCCCAGTCGTTTGCACCCTGAATTAACAAATTCCGGTCTAAATTGAACCCTGGACCTGTTCTACACAAAAAAATTGGTACTCTAACTAACATATGGGCCCAATGTCATATTCTTCTTCTTCCCCATCCATCTAGCTTGAGCGCCCGACAACCACAATCGGCATGGCGAGAGATCTTGGAGCATTGACGCACTGGTACTGGCAGCGGTAGCCCTGGTCCGTCCTAGGAGGCCAGAGTGCATGTTGAGCTCTTCGACATGGCTCCCCAGACCGTAAATTGTTGTTTCAGCAGCCGTTTGATATAGGAATTCCGATGGACCAAATAAAATTGAAAAGGGGATTGGGTTTCTCAACCTCACTGCCCGCATGTCGGCGAATGATGTCGCTGGGCTAAAGCCAGGGCCGCATGGGGAGCGGGAGGAGGTTGGAGAGAGGCAGAGAGCAATACCACCGGAGGTTTTTGGGTTGTCTAACGGTGCAGACTGTGGTGGCGGGATTCAAGCGGCGGGGTGGCGGTGCTCAGGTGGCGGTTCCTTGGGCGTGGTGCTCAGGGGGCGGTGCAAGAAGGTTCCGGCAGCGGAGGCCGGAGGAGCTCAGCGCGCGGTACTCATCGACGGGGCACACGGGCTTTGGCGTCGCAACTCATGCGAAGGGGCCCGAGTTATGGTGATGGAGCTCGGGACAGTGGTGCTCACGCGGTAGAGGGAAGAAGGGCTCTCGCGGCAGAGCTTGGGACGGCATCGCTCATCGGCGAAGCTCTCTCTCGGGATAGCGGTACTTAGATGTGAAGGTTAGCAGCAGAGAAAGAAAAATGGGATAGGCATACACGATTAGGAAATAGTGGACCCATCTATATGGTACGTTTTGCTGGCTGGGATTTTCTTTTTCCCGGTGCGCCAAACAGCTCCAAGATTTAATTTAGACCGGGATTGAATATTTCAGGGTGCAAATGAGAGGGATTTCGACTTCGGGGTTCATTCTGCCCGACCTCTATGAATTCAAGGTTTTAAATGGACTTTTTCCAAATTAAAAAGGAAAGCCCTGGGCATCCTCCGGAGGAGGAGGGGGTGGTGGTGCGGGGGGTGGGGGGAGGAGAATCCTCCGGTTCTTACATTGTCCGAAACCTCCGGGTCTTTTATGCGACACGTGTTCAGACCTTAAATCTCGCTTTTGCTACTTTTTGAGAAAAAGATTCATTGAAGTAATAATTTTTAGTAAATGTATCAATTTTCCAAATTTTCTTCAAATCCCGCTTTTGTTACTGTGGAGCAAAATAGGTTCACTAAAATAAGAATTGTTCAGTAATGTAGCAAAAAAAATTGTCCGCATAAAAATCCAAATGATCTCGTCAGATACCTTGTAGCAAAAACTTTATACTATTATAGCAAACGCGGAGGATAACTACAGCAAAAATAAATGCTATTGTAGAAAAATAATGATTTTCGCCAGAGACATTGTAGCAAATACTTTGTACTATTATAGCAAAAAATAACCTATGCTATCATAGCAAAAAAAAGGCTTCGTCGGATACCTCGTAGCAAACAAAATATACTAGTATAGAAAAATTGGAAAACAATTGTAGCAAATAAAAAAAATATTGTAGCGCCGTAGCAAAATACACAACACGGGTTGCACAAGTAGAAAACGGGCTAGTACTACCGGTTCCAGAGCCCAATTAGTACCGGTTGGACAACTGGTACTAATTAATAGGTACTAAAGACCCAAGAGGAGAGCATGCGGTCCGCGTTCCTTTGGTACCGGTTCCTGTTACGAACCGGTACCAAAGGATTTTTGCTTTTTTTTTCTCTTTCTTCGATTTTTTCGGGAAAAATTCATGTTATTTCATTTTATTTATTTCTATTGTTTAACCACTTAAACTCAAATTTATCACCCACTGTTCTTAATTTCAATCTAATTTACTCCTTTATACTAACACTTCCCGCAGAGGTCACCATCATCACACTGCTCCCGCACTACCACGCTTAACTTCGTAGTTCCTATCCTATGAGCTACCTGAAAATAGTATGCTATCAATTCTATTAACCCGTAGACTATGATGTCACACACATTTATTTTATGAATCAAAACAATCATTTAAATAAAAAGAAATAAATCATTAATAATATTTTGAATTAAAATATTCTTAAATGGAAATAATAATTAACTTATTTGTCCTTTTCCATTTAATGTTGAATAATTCATATATACAATTCCGTAAATTTAAATTTCACCAATAATATGTCTAAATCGATTAGAAAAATGAGAGAAATCCAAATATGAGACATCCATAAGCTAACTCTTGTCTGATCTAGTACTTTTAAGCTCTAAGTCATGAAACTCTCTAGAGAGAAATTGATATCGGTGAAGTAGGTCACACCCCGAAGTGCGGTGTCTGTCATGAAACTCCCTAGAGAGAAGCTGATACTGTGGATCTCTATTGAAATAGGTTGTTGAGTACCTAAAAATGATTTTTGCCAAAATTTATGAGCAAATTACGAGGCAGCTGTAGTTCAAATTTGTCATGTTTCCACCTAAATCGGTAGAAACTTGTGATTTTCAAAAGAGCTGAATGGACATCTTTTCTTACAAACACATTGTTTATTTGGTTATATCACATGTCCTAGCATGTTAAAAAAAATTAAGCCCCAAGTTTTGCAACATGTTTGTGGTAGGTCCTTCATAAAAAAAAACCATTTCTCGCACTCCCAAAATAGAAAATGGTTTTTTATTCAGTTACAAAAATAAATTCCTTCGTCAACATTTTCCGTGCTTCCAAGATGCATGTTTGTGTGCAATATGGGCTCATTATAACAAACTATGCCATGTATTTGGCCATAACACCCGTCATTTGAACCGAAACCCTAAAATGTTAGGAGTAGATAGCTTTTTTTTGTGAACACTTTTTCAACAGAACTGTTTTATTCTAAGTTTACTATTTTTGGTGGATACTAGTACATATGTAATGACACCAGGCGAAGGTCTCGCGTTATTTAGGGTTTTTTTGAATTTACTAAAATTTTCTCACCCTGTTTTAGGAGAAAGTCAAGACGGCGGGTATGACCCTTCTTAGCTAGGGGTTGTATATTCAGCAACTCACTATGGATCTCTATTGAAATGGGTAGTTGAGTACCTAAAAAGATTTTTGCCAAATTTTATGACCAAATTACGAGGCACCTGTAGTTCAAATTTGTCTCGTTTCCAGCTAAATCGGCAGAAACTTGTGATTTTTAAAAGAGTTGGATGGAAATCTTTTCTTAGAAAACATATTATTTATTCGGTTATATCACATGTCCTAGCATGTTAGAAAATTAAGCCCCCAAGTTTTACAACATGTTTGTGATAGATCCTTCACAAAAAAAAAACATTTCTGACACTCCGAAAATGGAAAATGGTTTTTTATTCAGTTAAAAAAATAAATTCCTCGTCAACATTGTCCGTGCTTCCAAGATGCATGTTTGTGTGCAATATGGGCTCATTATAACAAACTATGTCATGTATTTGGCCATAACACCCGTCATTTGAACCGAAACCCTAAAATGTTAGGAGGAGATAGCTCTTTTTTGTGAACACTTTTTTAACAGAACTGCGTATTCTAAGTTTACTATTTTTCGTGGATACTAGTACATATGTAATGACACCAGACGAAGGTCTCGCGTTATTTAGGTTTTTTTTTTGAATTTACTGGAATTTTCTCACCTTGTTTTAGGAGAAAGTCAAGACGGCGGACATGACCGTTCTTACTTAGGGGTTCTAGATTCAGCAACTCACTGTGGATATCTATTGAAATGGGTAGTTGAGTATCTAAAAATTATTTTTGGCAAAATTTATGAGCAAATTACGAGGCACCTGTAGTTCAAATTTGTCCCGTTTCCAACTAAATCGGCAGAAACTTGTGATTTTCAAAAGAGATGGATGGATATATTTTCTTAGAAAACAGATTGCTTATTTGGTTATATCACATGTCCTAGCATGTTAAAAAATTAAGCCTCCAAGTTTTGAAACATGTTTGTGGTAGGTCCTTCACAAAAAAAAACCCATTTCGGACACTCCGAAAATGGAAAATGTTTTTATATTCAGTTAAAAAAATAAATTCCTTCGTCAACATTATCCATGATTCCAAGATGCATGTTTGTGTGCAATATGGTCTCATTATAACAAATTAAGCCATGTATTTGGCCATAACACCCGTCATTTGAACCGAAACCCTAGAATGTTAGGAGGAGATAACTCTTTTTTGTGAACATTTTTTTAACAGAACTGTCGTATTCCAAGTTTACTATTTTTGGTGGATACTAGTACATATGTAATGACACCAGGCGAAGGTCTCACATTATTTAGGTTTTTTTTTTGAATTTACTGGAATTTTCTCAGCCTGTTTTAGGAGAAAGTCAAGACGGCGGGCATGAACGTTCTTAGCTAGGGGTTGTATATTCAGCAACTCACTATGAATCTCTACTGAAATGGGTAGTTGAGTACCTAAAAATGATTTTTTCCAAAACCCATGAGCAAATTACGAGACACCTGTAGTTCAAATTTGTCCCGTTTTCAACTAAATCGGTAGAAACTTGTGATTTTCAAAAGAGCTAGATGGAAATCTTTTCTTAGAAAACAGATTGTTTATTTGGTTATATCACATGTCCTAGCATGTTAAAAAAAATTAAGCCCCCAAGTTTTGTAACATGTTTGTGGTAGGTCCTTCACAAAAAAAACATTTCTGACACTGCGAAAATAGAAAATGGTTTTTTTGTTCAGTTAAAAAAATAAATTCCTTCGTCAACATTGTCCGTGCTTCCAAGATACATGTTTGTGAACTGAACGAGGATCTGGTTTTAGAGATAGAGTTGCAGATGACATGTAAGGATTCATCCACACAAAATTATATAGCAGGCAGAAGTAGAACTCGGCAATCGTAATAAAAATAGCTAAACTAACTGGTTGGTGCACAAGAGAAGTTCCCCAAGGCTGATGGAAAAAATACGCAAGGAAATGTGTGGGTAGGAAGAGCCACAATGGTGGTCACCTGCGCGTTGCCGAGGGCTTCAACCTTGGCGACTAGGACTTGAAGCGCAGACTGCACTCAGACGATGCGTTGGAGCCTTCCTTGGAGAACCATATGGATATGTTTATACTAGAGCGGGCGAGGCACTGCAAGAGAGCGGGAGAGTAACACGTGTATGCTACGCTTGCACGCGTGTCATCGCGGAGCACCGATTTAACCAAGAGTCCCAGTTGGGGAGAAATTAAGAGCTATCCTGCCTGCACGAGCTGATGCCTTCAATATGGGATCATTATAACAAACTATGCCATGTATTTGGAAAGTGAACTCCCGATTTAGAGCCCAACGAAGATTAGCTTCCATTGGAAAGTGAACTTCGGGATAAATCTCCGCGCCATTGTGTTCGGTTATTTTCAAATTGCTTACAAATCTAGTGCTAGTACTATTGTTCACATATGCAAACATGAGAGAAATATATAGAGATCACAATAAAATCTTGCTCACATCATACTTAAACATGAACATATAAATATAGATACATATAAAAGTACTCGATCTACAGACCACAGGAGATCCGTACTACATCGTAGAGATATATATAAGTACTATACATAATAGAGATCACACATGATCGACCCCGAAGCACTACTACACATCATAGGAGTCGTCTGAATCGTCATCATCATCAACTGCTTGTGCTGCCGGTGCAAGGTGACGCTGCGCAAGGTTGATGACTCGAATAATGCGGTACAGCTCGTATGAAACGTAAGCATCTACGGCGGCATACTCAATGTTCTTACCGTGAAGTGGGGTCATCTCCTACTCCTTGTGGTTCTCGATCTTGTTCTTCATATCACCGTACCAGTCGTCGATCAAATCCACTGCCATATGAGCCATTCAAGTCCTTTCATGCCGAGGCCTGAATATCTCCTGGATATCAATGTGGCAGGCACTCGGTATCTCAATTCTGAAGCTTTTCCTCATGTTGATATTGTCGTTGTTTGTATCAACGCTAACAAAATGAATGCCGCTGTGGCAAAGGAAGTTCATGAGGGCTGGACAATTCTTGTTACTACTGCAACAACAAGTTAGCATGGAACAAATTGTTAATTAAGAATCATAACAATAACCTACTTCTTATTACTTCTTGTTAATTACTACTGCAACAACGACCTGCATATTGCAACACAAATTTGCCAATATGCAACAAGATGTCACCACATGCATGAACTATATATAATCCTATGTCACGGATATATGATTTCAATGGGGATCGGACATGTTGCTATCATATGCAATTTTCATCATAATAAACCTATGCAATTTTCTATACATCACGCGCATATATGATTCAAATGGGGATCGGCTTGCTATCATATGCCATTTTCTTCAACCTATGATGAATGGATCAAGGCCCAAAACGTACCTTGATCATTGGAAGACCAAGACATTCTTCCTAAAGCAAAATTGGATGACCGCAACATCTTTCCCATTGCGCGTGTACTCAAGATCAAGCCCGATGAATTTCTCTGGATCCGTCGTGCTTTCAACCCATCCTTTCAATGTGGCAAGATAGCCCGACATCTTGGCGCTATCGTTGGTGTAGACGACGGTGAGCACGTTCGTGCCATGTACACGAACATGATGCAGACCAAGAGTGATTGGTTGATCCATTGATGGATTATGCGAACAAGATAAGAGAGGAAGAAGAGAGAGGAGGAAGCAGAGAAGAAACAGAGAGAAATGGCGTTGTACTGTAGCAATTCGTGAACACACAGGCACGGGAGGCAAAACGGTTCGACTATTTGCTACCGGTTGTAGCCACCAACCGGTACTAAAGGTGCTCGGCCAGGCGAACGGTTGCCACACGCCCCTTTGCCATACACCTTTGGTACCGTTTGGTGGCTAAAAACTGGTACCAAATATACTCGCACCAGGCAGACGGTTGCCACACCCTTTTGGTACCGGTTTTAGCCACAAACCGGTACCAAAGGTGTGTGGCGAACCGGTATTAGACTTGCCCAGCGCCCCTCCCCGTTCGAAGCGGAACAAGACACCCATTTCTAATTGATTTGGTACTATAGCTAAAATCCTATGGCCATGTTTCTACTAGTGTTGGCGCGTCCGTACTTTACCACGAGATGGGTCTTGCGAGACAAAAAAAAACAGCCCAACAGTAAAAACGTGGAGGTAAAATAGGCCTACTAGCTAACTAGGCCACAAAAGTCTGTGACACAGTGTCACGTCACGCAACCGGAGGACCTCCTTCGGAGGACAGTCACAGTTTTCCAATTAAAAACCCACAGTACGTAAGTACATGCAACAGGTTAAGGCCACTGATGGAATTTCGAAATTTCGAGAAATTTTAGTGGATTTTAATCCATAGGAATTTTTTTCTATAGAATATCTTTAGATCATAAGATTGAACCCATCAAATTTACTATGGCTCCTCGAATATAGTCGAGTTGGTCATTCCTATTGAGCCTGAATGGGGGGCACTTTGATAATTTGGCGGGTCGGGTTTTCTTAGAAATCCATGCTATCAAACAAGCGAAATTTACACCCAGCCTAACCAAACACAATCGGCCAGCCCATTTCAGTCTAAAAAGCCCATCTAGCTACAATTGCCTATTCGGAAGATAAAATCAACCGCGGGCTCACTGGACGGTTGCTTTATTCGACAGCATGGACGCGCTGCCGTTTCTCCCGCGAGAGAGACATGGAACTGATCAAGATCGATCGTGTAATGTGACAACGTGATTCTAATTATTAGCTGGAATGCATGTTCTGTTCTCCAAGTACCGTACATTTTCTGTAAAATGTAGACGTCGACTTAGAAAAGGAAGTACGTACTTCCTCGGTCTTATATTAAGTGACGTAAAAATATATAGATATGGATGTATCTAATACTTAAACATGCCTAGATACATCCATCTTTATACTACTCCCTCCGTTCCATAATATAAGATGTTGTAGCATTTGCCCACATTCATATGTATCTATATTATAAGGATATGTATTAGTGTGTAGGTTCACTCATTTGTGTCTACACCTAGTCATTGTTTATGCCACATGCACCTTTATACATCATGTTTCATAGGGCGTTGACATGGACCAAGTGGACAACATGCTTAAATTTAGTCGGTCGCTTGCCGCAGGTTGATCTCTTAAACTCGGGTAGTTTCTCTGTTAAGTGTATGTATCTAGATCTTCTGAACGACTACATATTACGTAAATGTATTTGGAGGATGAAGGTTCCATTGAAAATTAAGATTTTCATGTGGTTCCTTCACCATAAAGTCCTTATTATCAAAGAAAACCTTTCAAAAATGAATCGAAATGAGAATAAATCATGTTGTTTATCTTTCATGTAATTTTTGATGGATGACACATGTATCAACCCTTTGTAGCCCTTGAGTTATGATACTTCGAGTACAAATTTTGCAATAATGAGAAGGCCATAACATCGTTCGATGCACAAGCCGGGGGAAGCCCCCATATCGAAAATCATTGCAAAGCGTTCTTGCCCAGTGCATAAAAGATAGACGAACAAACACCAAAGAAAGGTCTTCCAAGAAGTTTGGCAGACACATATGCTCGAGATCTATCTCCACGAATATATTTAAGGTTGCTAAAATATAAAAATCATAAATCACAATAGTAAATCTAAAGGTAGATATAAATACTCCAAGGAAACCCAATCATGCCTTTGTTATTTTTTGTGAGATTTCAGGAAGACACACGTTAGGGTAGGTTTTACTAAGCAATGCCTTGGGTAATGTTTAAAGAGAAAAAAAAATTGCCGCAAAAAGGGTTTTCAACTTGGTGAAAACAAATTTCGAAAGGATACACGTGAGAAATATAACATATAAGTATATAACATATTATATTACAACCAACATAGAACTAATGTGTCTTAGAATTTAGCATCATCATTATGTTGACATAAAAAATTAATATTAAGTTAAAAAGTTTTGTATAAATACTGAGTAACCCACCACTAGATTCCCAAATATCTTCATCTTGAAGAAGCAACATATTTTCAAGATTGCCGGGATTTATGACTAGTTTTTTTTCTTCTTGCCCACCCCTATCATGAAGAGACAAAGATAAAATGGAAAATTCATGTATAAGACTACATAGAATGGAAGGAATACGAATCTTGTGTGAGAATTGAAAGTGATGCGGCAGAAAGACTAGCATTGTAAATATCTCCCTCTCATTCCTTGCACGGTCACAACCAGAAAGAGCAGCACCTAACAGAGAGCAACATGTGGGGAAACAATATCATGGGGAAGCACAAAATAAGAAACAAGGAAGACCTAACTTCTCGAGCATCTTCGGCTTTTGTTGCTGTTTTAAATAGAACACCACTACCCTATAGAAGAATACAACCATATCAATCATGATTGTTGGCTTCACAACATATAGTACCTTCACAACATATAGAAGAATACAAACATATCAATCATGATTGTTGGCTTGCATTCCGAACCGACACCAGCTCATTATTTCAATCACAAAATGCACTGATAATTAAGAAAATTCATGTTGATTGTTTATAACAAATCGTCCATTACTAGTTCTGTTTAATGAACATATCCTCATGTCGCTAGAGTCTGCCACCCGCCAGGGCCGAAGACCGAAAAAGCAAAGTCACCGCCGCTCTTGTACCGCTCCATGGTTCCGGCAGTCCCTGATCTGACCTTCCTCCATCCGGCCTTCCCCATTCGCCTAGCTTCGGAAACAGAGGGTGACAATATGCGGTGTGCGGCTACGATGTCTCAACAGTAAAAACCGATGACATTCATGTCCTACCCCATTGGCAGTAATGTTCAGCAGAAGCTCAAGCGAATTGAGCGGCGGATCCATGTTGTAGCTGTGCGGTCGGTTGACCCCCCGACTTTCTAGCGAAGCTCTCCTATACTCGGTGTATTGTTTTATAAAAATGTCCAAGAAACAACTAAAACATGTGATGATTCTTGCTCTGACCACACAGGACTTGCATCCCTCCTGCTCCACTGAGCTAATTCCTCTAGTAAGCTCTGCGTTCATGGCTCAGTGCTCATGGTGACACGGGATACAATTTTTTTTCTTTTTTTTCTGACATTTTGATTGGCTTTGTAGTGAAGAAGTCCCCGTTGCCGCTGTGGATGCGTGAGGCCGGGAGCAAATAGGAGACACCTCCCTTAGTAGTTTCACCAAACTATTCGAATGCAGATGTCCACCACGTGCAAGGTGCATAACCTAATTGGCTGTGTCCATCCATGGATACAAGGCAAATTGAATTGGGGAGGGGATGGAGGAGAGGCTCCATGGAAGCGACCGATGGAGGTGAGAGAGACATGGGGTAGACCGGTGAGGGAGATCGAGGAGAGAATTATGTGCGTGGTGTCGTGTCCTGCGTTTTTTTGTGTAGCGCGCGTTAGAACATGCCTTCATGGAAGTTGCCGAATAGACATTTTTCAATTTGGGCTGATTGCGGAACATATTGGGGATTGAGCAGGTAAGTTTTGTTTCCAGCCCATGAAACCAAAACAGACGTAATTATGGCTAGCCTAACGAAACACGCCTAAAAGCTCAATCGGCCAGGCCATTGCATCAGCGTCGCACTCTAGTCTAAAGCCCATCTAGCTGTAATTTCCTAAGGGCATGTGCAATAATACATACGTCCGGTGTCTATAAGTATGTAACCACGTCAGCTATAGACACCACTAGAATTAATGCATACAATGGAGAGTCTGTTAAACTCCCAACCGCTTGCAAATCTCACGGGAATCTTCATTTAAAGAAAAATCTCACGAGAAGGGAAGAGTTGGTTTACCGCACCTATCGGCCCATTATAAGCGACGCTACCCATACAATGGTAATCACGCCGTTTGTAAGCAGCTATTTCTATGGGATTAGACCTTCTCTATTTTAACAGACGGATTGTTCGGTTTTCCTTTCTCTCTCTTCTCCACATCAATAAATATCCTACGTGTTGCGTGCTACAGACGACTGACTAGATACCATTGCACACGCCCTAACGGATAGAAAAAATAAACCGGGCGCTGACTGGACCGATGCTATGCTCGCTAGGCTTGCATGGACGCACTGCCGTTTCTCCGGATTAAGATTAGTCCTATAATGTGACTACGTGATTCTATTCTTTATTTCAAGTTTATGTTTTGTTCACAAAGTAAATATTCAGTGAAATGTAGAAACGGTCAAACGATGACTGGGTAAACAAAGAAAAAACTCACACTTTTGGGGACTTCCTTTTTTTTCCAGGGAGAGAATCGGAGACTTTGTTTTTTTTTTTGAGAAACACAGTACAGACGCAAGCGCTCACATACACGCGCATACACTCACCCCTATGAACGCACACACGCACACCCTACCCCTATGAGCACCTCCGAGAGACTGAGTCGGCGGGTCTTGAGATTGACGAAGTCACCACAGGCGTCTCGCTGTCGACGGGAACGTCGCCTCCCACTGAAAGAATATTCCGCCTAAATGCGACACACATGTGTCAAACCTGGGGTTTGAACTCTGGTGGGCTGGGAGTACAACCACCCTCCTAACCATCCAACCACAGGTTGGTTCGCAATCGGAGACTTTGTTTGACAGATAGAGATGGGGCAGCCGAAGAGTTTTTTTCTAGGCAAAAGAGTGTACTTTTTTTACATTGAGACCTAAAAGCAGAGTCGTGAAAACCCAACTTTTTCTATAGGAAATTTAGCTCGAAAATGATCTTTGCTCTCGAGATCCAGTGCTTCTTCTGTTTTCAATAAATTAGAAGTGTCAAATAAAATTGAAAATAATTCTAGATATAGTCCATGATGTAGCCTACACACGTTTAAAATCTGAACACGAACTTCTTTGTATTATGGGCTACACAAAAATGACAAAATCTAAAGTTCTTTTTGGAAATTTAAAACACTATATTATAGATTTGTATACTTCTCATTTTTGTGTTGCTCTAAATACTTAGTATTTCAAACGAAATTTTGCACGTTTGCAGAAGTTACCGTTGGAAACATTTAGGATTTTTTTCATATTTTCTAAAACTTGTAAATGTGTTTTTTTTTTGTTTTTTTTTTGCTGAAATTTTGGCCCATATTAGTGTGCTGAAATGTTGGGTCCATATGTGGGTAGCCCAATAGACAAATCCTGAAATCTCAAAATGGCCCATGTGTACAAGTGAGTGGTGGGAGTGGGAAGTTTAGTCCCACATTGGAAGTTTGAGGAGTTGCACACCACCTTATAAGGTGGAGTGTTGTAGTGATTGTATGTGAGTGAGAACAAGAGAGCCTCTCGCGCACTCCTCCTCCTCCGCCGCTCGCTCGTCTCGACACGTCGCGATCGCGTTTCGTGAATCGAGCCTCGAGACTCGAGACTCGACAATACTTATGTTTATTTTGCTGTTTTGGAAAACCGATTTCGTAGTCGTGACGGACGCGTCACAGCTGAGGCGGTTCGGGTCGCTCCCGTATCGCGTGCTGCAACCGACTCGGACGTGCGGCGTGGGCGCACGCGTTAGGGTTTTCCGAACCGCATTATAAAAGACGTGCATCGTGGGCGCTGTACACACACCGAACCAATCTAGGTTTTGCCACACCTCGTTCCTTGCGCCGCCAACGTAGTCTACTTCATCCCGAGCGTCGGCGTCCACCGGCGAACGGGAGAGCAGGTCTCCGGAACCAGTCGCCTTTGTGATCCTGTACGGGAGAGGGCGAATTAGGTTTTTGGGAAGCGCTTCGCGCGACTGCTCGCTGCTTCCACGACGGCTCGTCTGCCTAGCAAGTCAGGCGGTGCTGCGTACCGCCGTCTCAAGCGTCGTCTACTCCGACCCGTCATCGCCAACATTGTCATCAACAACGTTACTACAAACGAACGGTACGGAATCTGCGTCCTGATCTGTCTGTTTAATATGTCTACTGTTTACATGTTTAGAGAGATCGTGTTGCTATTATTCATGTTGTCTGCTGCATCTAGTATGTTCGAGTTTCACATGTTAATAGCTGATGTCATCATGATTTATATTCTGGAATTAATCATGGAAATTATGCCTAATTATTCAACAATCCAAAAACCTAATTGTAGGCAATTTGCTGAACTGACTATGGCCCACTTAAGTGATTCGATGAAACCGGAAAAGTTCAATGGTACCACCTTTAAGAGATGGCAACTGACAAGCCAACTGTGGCTCCAGTCCATGAAAGTGTGGGACATTATTATGAGTGGCCTTCCTGAAGGAGCTTCTGACGAGGTTTAGAATAAGTTCAAGGAAGCCAATAATAATTTCAGAGGCTGTATTCTGAGTGTCCTGGAGGGACGTCTGTGCGACGTGTATATGCACATCGAAGACGCTAAGGAGCTCTGGGATGCACTGAATACTAAATTCGGTGCGTCCGATGCTGGCAGTGAGCTGTATATCATGGAGAGCTTTAACGACTACAAGATGGTGAATAACCGTTCTGTGGTCGAACAGGCTCATGAGATACAGTGCATTGCGAAGGAGCTTGATCTGCTCAAGTGTGTGATTCCTGATAAGTTTGTGGCTGGATGCATTATTGCAAAGCTGCCTTCTTCATGGAGGAGTTTTGCCACATCTCTCAAACATAAGAGACAGGAGATATCAGTTGAAAATCTGATAGAGTCTCTTGATGTTGAGGAGAAACCTCGGGCAAAGGACACAACTGAGAGAGGTGGTGATTTGCAGTCTAGTGCCAATATGGTGCAGAAAAATCAGCACGTCAAGAATAACAGCAAGAACAAAGAGAACTATAAGCCCCAGTTCAATGGCCCTGTGAACACTACTGCCTTTAAGAATAATAAGAAGAAGAAGGTGCTGAACAAAGCTGGGCTCGAGTGCTTTACGTGTGGAGCGCTCGGCCACTTTTCTGTTGACTGCCCAGACCGTGCAGACAAGAAAGGGAAGAAAGGCTCCAAGAATGTTAACGTGGTGACCGCTAGCAACACTGATGGGTACGGTAATATACCGATGGTACTCTCAGTTTTTAAATCTCCATGTTGGTGGATTGATACGGGTGCTAATGTTCATGTGTGTGTGCTGACATCTCTATGTTCACTTCTTATCAGGTCGCACGGAATTCTTCCGTCCTAATGGGGAATGGGTCACATGCTTCTGTTCGTGGTGTTGGCACGGTAGATCTGAAGTTTACTTCGGGGAAGATCGTGCAGCTGAGGAACGTGCAGCATGTCCCTACTATGAATAAGAATCTCGTCAGCGGCTCCCTTCTTTGCAGAGATGGGTTTAAACTAGTGTTTGAGTCCAATAAAGTAGTTGTGTCGAGATTTGGACAATTTATTGGTAAAGGCTATGAGTGCGGAGGCTTGTTCCGCTTTTCTCTTTCCGATTTTTGTAATAAGTCAGTAAACCATATTTGTGGCAACGTTGATTCAGATGCTAGTGTTTGGCACTCTCGTTTATGTCATGTTAATTTTGGTTCACTGTCGCGGCTATCCAGTTTAAGTTTAATTCCGAATTTCACCATTGCCAAAGGTTCCAAGTGTCATAGTTGTGTGCAATCTAAGCAACCTCGGAAGCCTCACACGGCAGCCGAGGAGAGACACTTGGCACCTCTAGAACTCATACATTCTGATCTATGCGAGATGAATGGTGTGTTGACAAAAGGTGGAAAGAGATATTTCATGACACTCATTGATGATGCTACTAGATTCTGCTATGTTTATTTGTTGCAAACTAAAGATGAGGCTTTAGACTACTTTAAAATCTATAAGGCTGAAGTTGAAAATCAATTAGAGAGAAAGATCGAGCGTTTTAGGTCGGATCGTGGTGGAGAATATTTCTCTAAAGTATTTGATGAATTCTGTGAGGAACACGGTATTATTCACGAGAGGACGCCTCCCTATTCGCCACAATCAAACGGAATTGCTGAGAGGAAAAACCGCACGCTGACCGACTTGGTGAATGCCATGTTGGACACTGCTGGTTTATCTAAGGCATGGTGGGGGGAGGCTCTATTGACTTCGTGTCATGTCCTGAATAAAGTTCCTAACAAGAATAAAGAGAAAACCCCTTATGAGGAGTGGGTTGGGAGAAAACCATCACTTTCTTATTTGCGTACTTGGGGATGCTTGGCAAAGGTCAACGTTCCAATTCCAAAGAAACGCAAACTCGGACCGAAAACAGTGGATTGTATCTTTCTAGGTTATGCTCAGCTCCCGCTCGACGCCCCCGTCGTCTCTCATGCCCCCAAGATTGAGCCGGGAACGACGGGGAGGAGTCGCCTTGGCGCCCTGGTCATCAACAATGGTGCCGCCTCCCGCTCTACCGGGCACCGCCCATCAAGAAGGTGGAGGTGAAGATGGAGACGCCATCTACACTGATGCAAGAGTTAATCAACGCACAACAGTGGAACGGCTCCGCCGACGACCATGAATATTTATGTATTACTCGCGCGATCATTAGGAAGTAATCCCCCCCCCCCCAATATTTAAGAGGCAGTAACCAAAAATACCAATCTAAAATCATTCTTCACAATTTTTTTATCAAAGTGAGATGAATTAAAATTATGAACCATCATCTTTTTTAAGAATGTTTTATACGGTGTGGTGAAAGATAAAACTTTTATATAGTGGGAATTGGTCAGTGTCGTTGCAAGCAGTTGCGCACTTATCAGAGACGACTATTTTGTAATCTATCGAAGTGATTTTTTTATATACTAGTCGGAAATGTATTTTTTTTATATTAGATAGTGGGAATTTTTACACTGGTTGAAAGCGCAAAAATTTATACTAGTTGAAAGTGGAATTTTTTTATATCTCCCACCTTTTTTTTCTTACCCTAAAAAATTCACTAGCCCATAAAGGGAATTAATATTTTGTAGGCCTTTTCTCTTAATGTATAACAACCATTACAGGAAAAATATTTTTTCTCGCCATAAAAGTGCAGTCGAAATAAGGGAATAGATTTATAAAAAATCAGCGTACAAAAATTGTCTCGTAATTGTTTGCGTGGGAATTGGGTCGAACGGACGCGATCCGCGCGTGTAATAAAAAGATTCGTGATCCCGCCCGTGATCCCGTGTCCACGTAACCGAAACAAGTTGCATGGTTCACGTGACCAAAAAAGGAAAGGTGCGTGCAACGTTTTACTTCCTAATATAGTAACCAAGGGCTGTCGGGGAACCGTTCCACAGATTCCTTACGCTCGCGCGCACAGTAGCATAGCCCCCGTATAAAAGTGAACCAAGGGAGTACCATATCTTATTTATCCATCAATAAAGTACGAGTAGTACTGATGCCATGAGATTAATTGGGCAGCTAATGATCGGGATTATGACGTCATCGATGACGATCTCACCGCCACTACAAGCACGGCCAAACGAACACCCACGTGCGCAAAAATACAGAGTGATTCACTTAAAGCAGAGTATAAACGTGTCCCACCCAACTACTCCAATATTATAGATATGAGAAGCCGGGTGGCTGTTTCCCTATCAGGAAAAAAAAAACTGGATCGGTCCGCAAAATTGTCTGGTATCGGTCCTTTCTCTTGTGCGAGCCTGACGTTCACGATGACCCGGTTGATGAAATCCAGTCCTACTTCTACAGTTCTACTTATAGCCAGAAGGACGCCTGCTGCAGTTCAAAAAAAAAAAAGAAGGACGCCTGCTGAAGCAACCCATCAATCATGGAAGCAGTGGCGGCGTCGGTGGCTCCGGCGAAGCCCACCCTGCGCGTGGCCGCCTTCTGCGGCTCCCTCCGCAAGGACTCCTGGCACCGCGGCCTCATCCGCGCCGGTACGTACGCACTGATGCACCATTCGTCCATGTGTTTCAGTTTCAGTTTGTGGTTACACGAGCTCACTGCTTCTTCCAACTGAACTGAAGCCGAGGAGCTGTGCGAGGAGTCCATCCCGGGCCTGCACATCGACCACGTCGACATCTCCGGCCTGCCCATGGCCAACCCGGACCTGGAGACCGACGACGGCGACGGCTTCCCGCCGGAGGTCGAGGCGTTCCGGGACAGGGTCCGCGCCGCCGACTGCTTCATCTTCGCCTCGCCAGAGTACAACTACTCCATCACCGGTACTGCTACACGTTTATTTTTTCAGTTGGATTTTTTCTCCAGTGCCCGTCCATCTCAGTCGTTCAGACGTCTCACACATGTTCCCAATTGCCGCAGCCTCGCTGAAAAACGCGCTGGACTGGGCGTCGAGAGGCAGTGTGAAATGCTGGGCGGACAAGGCGGCGGCGATCGTGTGCGCCGGCGGCAGCTTCGGCGGGGGCAGGGCGGCGTTCCACCTCCGCCAGGTCGGGGTTTTTCTCGACCTGCACTTCATCAACAAGCCGGAGCTCCACGTCAGGGCGTATGAGGACCCGCCCAAGTTCGACGACGACGGCAACCTCATCCACGCCGAGACCAGGGAGCGGCTCAGGCAGGTGCTCCTCTCGCTCCAGGCCTTCGCGCTCAGGCTCCAACCCAAGGAACAGTAAAATTAACCAAGCACTTGGCTCCGGACGTGCGAGCTGATCAATCCGCAATTCATTTGTTCAGTATTCGTGCACAGGAGTGTGTATTTCGAACGGTGAAAGAAAGAAAAAGCAATATTCAGGGGAGTTGCTCTACCATGTGGGAGTACTTCTGTATTGTTCAGTTTAGCACCTTCGTCAATCAAAGTTTTTCCATGGCAATTTGAACATTTTGACATTTCGAGTAGGTGCTATGCGGTGCAAATAAAAAGCGTCAGTCGCATCATTCCACGATTGCGGTTCTCCATTTTCTCACGTCCTTTTGTGGTTGGTGCCCTGTGCCTGTCATGCTGGCGCGGTCGGCTTGATGGCTGGGATTCACACTGCCAGTATCTTCTTCAAGACGAATTGGATTCTCTCTAAAAGATTATTTTTTACAACTATCTATCACTCCATCCGTATAAAATGACATATCTAGAATTGTTTTAAAAAGTAATATACATAGTTTTAATAGAGACACCACGTTAAGCCACATCATTCGAATTATTTCTGGTAGTTGGATCTAAATTATGTGGTTAAGATTTATGCAAATAACGGAACTATGGAAAATCAAATACATCAACATGTCGAAAGAAAAGTTTTATGTACCAGTTGGAACAGCGTGTATTCGTATCTCATGTCACCTGCAAAACAAAGTCCTAGATTAGTTTTTCATGGTTACAACAAACAACATCCTAGACCAGTTGGACTAGCGTCCTAGATTGTGTACTTCAAGTAGTCATATGAATCTCGGACGTTGTTTCAAAATATATCTATTTTTGTGTGAGTAGGAAACACTGTTTTACTAGGAATTTACATGAACATACTTCTAAACCCAAAATTCATAGCAATGCATTTTTTTTATGTAGATAAAGTTTCTTGATCTCTCTCGCAAAATTTGGTATAATTATGATGTTTTTTTTAGCAATTAGAGGTTCCATCCTTCATATAGGCGTATGATATCACCTATTGTTTGAAAATATTGTTTTCATGTTTATCCTAATTTAGCCTATGATTTTTTTTGTTGGTGGTTTTTGTATGATATAATAAAAGCAGATGCATTTCATGATTGTGCATTGTGAGATATACAAAAAAAAACTAAATGGTAGATAGATAATTGTTTGGTTTCCATGACATAGTTCTTTAGCACATAATTGTGAATTATGCTTTGATTTTTTTTCTCGGCAAAACAAGGTTTTTATAAAAGTACTCTCATATGCACCAACGAGGAGTGGAAAATATCAGTGTACTAAAAATTTACAAGATCCATATCATATGCTCTATTCACACCAATGATACATTTTCTTAGTACAATTCCGTTATTTATAATGTATTATGTAGAGGTTTATACTTATAAAATTACGAATACTAGATATATTTTATAAGAACTCAGTTTAAAATAAAAAATATAGTATCCCAGAAAAAAAAATCCGTTTTGAGCCTAATCTCTTTAAAAAAAACCGATGGATCATGACCTTTTCATGCTTCATTTTGGTGGTACAACAAAACTTCTAAGATGTGTTAACGACTCGCTCCGAAGATTCGGTTTTGCAAATGGTCGAGTTGAGCATGTACATCAAAAGCATTGATTGGTTTATAACACTGCTATATTTTGAGTATTGTAATTTATTTGAGACCGATAGAATGATTATTCAAAACACAATTAGAGAAATTAGTATAGGAAAGAGAAATGGAGGGTGCAAGAAGTGAATTGTCTAGGAGGCCGATGGTCAACAATTGTGCATGTGTTTGCACAGGTAAACTACGAAACCAGTTGGCCAGCATGAAAAATGAACATTTTTGTGAAGATAAATAATTGATAAATTTTCTCTATAGTGTCTGCAATGGAGAAATCAATCATGACTTCATATGTCTTCCTAATTATATAATCCAGCAAAGTTACATGTCAATTTTAATGAGTTGTAATTATTATAAATCATACATAACGTGTCATTGTGATGATGTATAAAATAGAACACCAAACTGATGCACGAAAACGATTCCAGGGTTGATGTTGTTTTCATGTTACAAGACAAGATAAATAAATCTGACCGAGAGTGTAAAAAAATTAACTAGAAACATTTAATAAAACCGATAAATTATTACTACCCTTGCTCCGCAATAAACTTCGCCTACTTTGATTAACACTATATAACATTTTGAACATTGACCATGTCTGAAAGTTGCATTTTTTACAAAAGTAGAATGTCACATGTTGAAAAACGCTGTAATTAAAAGAGGAAAAGAAATACATGAAGAAACCAAAATAAATTTCTGACTGTTCACAGTCGGTGCGAAGCAAATATATTTTACCGTTCCAATAGGAGTATCAACTAAACGTCATCCTACATTACTTAGAAAGATTGTAGATATATTTTGGTCTATAAGAAATACAATTTTTATTTCTAATGGACGATAACATTAAAAATATCATTGCATAATTATTCGACATTACACCATACATTAGTCTTCAATTTAGTGTATTGATCTAATATCTAGTGCAACCGAAGCATCTAGTCAATCCGCCCACTAATTAAAAGGGTGGTCCCATGTGCAAGAGATTTGTTTTACCATAATATTTTCGTTGCCGAGAGATGAGTGTCATATCCTAACACTATTGTATATACTATATATTCATATATAGGTTTTTAAGTTATTTGGGCACACTAAAGACGATGCCCTCACATTTGTGACGGCCGCCCTGGTAGTTTTTGTTAAAGGAGCCACCAACAATTCCATAACGAAATTAATGTCTCATACATCATACCCTATGACACACTTTACATCCCACGGCAACCGATAACAATGTCACAGCCAAATAATGCAAGAAAATACATTGAAACAACCAAAAGCTTTTCAGAATACCTCTATAGCAAAAACATATTTAAGAATTTCAAAGGACACGTTCACGAGACTGCCGCCAACGATGGGAATATTGGGGCTGTGGAGGAAACTGGAGGGACCTCTTACAGCACATCGGTGTTGTTACCACCACAAGACTATCAATAAGGCCATCCAGAACATGAACGTTACTGCCAATCGTCAGGGTTAATTTCCGAGTCTGTCTAACTCTCAGCTGACTGCTAATTCTCGGTCATCTGACATCAGCTATGCCTACAATTTAATGTTGTCTCGATCGATTGGAAGTCAAGTCTCCATCTATTGGTCGCCATGCATGCTGCATGCGTATTGTCTTTTCCCATCTAAACGATTGCTTTGATCCAGGCCCATTTGGTCTGCTAGGCCTTTGTGGCATACTATTCTTTTTTCATATATGTGTTGATCCATCAAACGGTCTACAATACAAATGCTACTGTAGGGTGTAGCCATGCATGCATGCTCTTTTTTCTTTACTCTCTTAACTACGTGCAACTAGAAAAGTTCAGTTGTGACCTTATTTGTAAATTAAATAAATCAAGGTTGAATCTATCGCAAATTAAAAAATCTTAGTTGCATCCTATTTGTAATTAGAAATTCTCGGTTGCAACCACAATTACAACTAAAAAAATTCGTTGTAACCATGAGCCAGCGAAGAAAATCTCAGTTGCAACCTATTTACACCTGAAAAATCTCATGGTTACAACCGCATTTGCACACTACAAGAAATATGCTATCTTATGACTCTCAATATTGGTCACCGAATGGTCATATATATATTCATTTGTGACCTTTTTGTGACCAAAATCACTTGGTCAGGTTATGGGCGTCACCAATGAACCAATGTGACCTTCTGTAGCCAAAACTGAAGGTCATGGACTCTGTGACCAATTGTTCTGGTCACTCGCAACCTGGCCAAGCCACGTCAAATCAAACGTGGCAAATCTGACGTGGAAAAAATATGACCAAATGAAATCGTGGTGGATCAAAGAAAGCCCAGTCTAGTTGGCGTTTTATATGGGCCAAGCCATCCAATTCAGACCAGTTCTTTTTTTCGCTATTAATTCTAGACATTTTCATGGGCCAAGCCCAACAATAAGCCCTTCTTATTTTCTAGCATGTGGCCTTCTTGTAGTCCATTTTTTTATTTGATCTTGGCCTTTTAAAGATCCACTTATGTTTAATTGTAAGCCTTGTCAGATTTTTTTTAAATGCTCCTGTTCACAATATTAGGTCCGTGTCCATACTATTAGGTAGGTCCCACTTGCCAGGTTCTAGTTAACAACGGTTCAGGTTTCAACTACCATAATTTGACTGTAAACAATCGATATTTCACCAACAACAGTAAACAATCAAATCACATGCCAATTTTGGCTAATAACAGTGTTTACATAGCTTATTTCACCGAGATACTATCACAACAAATAACTAACTCTACATATAACTAGAACAATATTTACATATCCATTTCACCCGACTTCAGGCTGGAGTTCTTGTAAATGACAGGAAACACCACTTCCGACTTCAGGCTGGAGCTCTTGTAAATGATAGGAAACACCACTTCCGACTTCATTACACTTCCAGGTTTGAGCTCTTGTAAATGACAGAAAACACCAGTTCCTGCTATTTTACACAAATCAGTATCAATTAGAACAGACTCGAAAAGAAGTGACATTGCTTTTACATCAGATAGGGTAACGACACAACAATCTATGTCATGGCATTATGGGAAATCGACACAGTACTAAGCGGCATTAAGGCCCATCAACCAAGCAATAGAAGAAAGAACACTTGCCTAATCCGGAGATGGCAGCGTTGTCACGGTTGCAGCGTGATGACCTCGAGACTGAATGTGGTTCCTTGCCCAGGGTTGATGCGCTCCACCAAGGCACACCATCAGATTTGCGAGAACAACACAATGAGGTGGGGGTCAGCAAACATTTAGCAAGTGTCATCAATGCTAGAGCAATAAAACTAGCAACGAACGATTATACTTTTATATATAGTACCAGGATCATGTTCAACCAGCAACAGATGTATTAATTGATCAATATAAACAAGCCATATAGAGCATCAAACAAAAGAGGTATAACTATCACAACACATCTAATATCAGTGAATGTGGTACCAAGTAACTGACAGCAAAGCTCTCAAACAGGGAATGCTAATGACGGGTAACTGACAATTGCTTTGCAATAGATACAAGTGCAAACAGTAGGTTAAAGAGTGCCACATTAAACTACTATACCAAAAAACTTCACCAAATAGAATATACTAGTTACATAAAACCTGGAGCTAAACAATTTCATAATTAGATGCTTGTATTTTTACAGAAGTGAAATGGGTCAGACCATTTCCTCAACTCCCAAACAAAGATGATCCTTTTTAGCATAAATATATATTCAGAAAAATATATACCACACAAAGTAAAGAACAAAGAAAAGGGGGTCTCGATGATTCGCCAACGCAGAAGGTGCTTGTACAATGAAAGAACGATGAAACAGAGAAGGAAACTGGCTACATGACACAATTTCTCTATAGTTTGCGGAAAGATGCACAGTGGAATTAAAAAAGCATCAGCATTGCATTACTTGCCAAAAACCATCATAGCACATAACAAAACTGGCAATTCTACACGATATTCATAGCTGAAGATAATAAATGAGGTGAGAGCAGGAGGATGGAGCAATGTGTTCACTTCCTGGAACTCAGAAGTCGCCGACGATCATTCGATCGGCGTCACATGAATCCGCATCAAAGCCACCTCATGAATCCACAGACGCTAGCTTGCCTGCCAGCTCCAGCATTGTGTCCCTGGAAGTCACAAGAACAACCTTACTTGTACCATAAAGAGAGAAGAAAAAATTAAAAATAGTACACAAAACATCAGTTTGCATGTGCACAAAATGTCAATTCTATAAAGAAAACATACTCATCTGACCAGACAATGATAATTTAAGCATACAACATTTTTGTTGACCTTTTATTGCATTGATTGTACTAACACATTTGTGTATAAAGATAGTCCTATGCAAAATCGTAAAAAAGAACTATGCTTCCAGTTTGCAAGATAGATACATCAGCAGCAAATGGAAATTATATTATGTGCAAACATGAGACATTGTGACACTTCCACTGGTTTATGCCTATGTCATGCGAAGTAAAAGTGTACCCAAGCGTCCGAGGCACAATATAATGGAGATATTGACAGAAACTTGCAACACATGGCAATTTGCGATGGGGAGTCGCTGATTTAACAAGGATTATTTACGGGGATCCAACGAACGAACCTGTCTCGCGGATGAGCGTCTCGTTGATGTTCGCAGGCGAAGAAATTCCAGCTGTTCCACCTGCACGCACAGTGATTTTAGTCACTTAGATTTCGACCGTGGAACGGACAAGCCAAACAGAGAAAGCAAGCGCTGAGTCAAAGCAGAGGAAGGTGAGAAGAAAAGATACTCCATCTGCGGCGAGAGCGCAAGGCCGTTGTTGAGCTGCAGCTTGCCGTAGTTGGAGGTGTCGTAGAGGCGGCGCCGCGTGGCGGTGGGGAGCGGTGCGATGCGTGCCGCCGGCCGCGAGGAGGCGCCCGACCACCTCGAGAGGAGCACAAGGAGGAGAAGGGGGAGGAAGGGCGGGAGGCGGAGCGAGGCCGCCATTTTCCGCTTCGTCCCGATGCTTCTGTCGCACGACTGCTCCATTCCCCTGAACTCGAAGCCGTTCAGCGGTGCGACGCGGGGCAGGGGATACGGGCCGGAGACGGGGCAGGACGCGGTGCGGGGAGTACGCGGTTGGGGTAGGGTTTGGCGCGGCTGGGGGCAGGGAGACGGCGAGATCCGCGTGGGTTGGTCTGGTCGGTGTGTTCAGTATAGGGAGGGAGAAAGATGTGTCGGCGATGAGGCTGGATCTATGGGCGCCAGATCAAATCTCGATGAGGCTGCCATCTCCTCTCTCTTTGCGCGGCATCGGGAACACGGGAACCGGCGACGAGCGACGAGGGTGGGTGCGGTCTCGGGAGAGGGACTCGAGGGAAGGAGAGGAGGAAGGGTGAGCTAGGGTTTCCTAGCGCGGGCGGCGGCAACGCGCTGGTTTAATGGTGTTCATGGACGTCGGATCTGCATCCGACGTCTCATAGTGCTTGAGCGGCTGTGCAATGGGCCAAATGGACCTAGGCTAGGGTTTCGGCGGGGGCTTGGGTTGGGCGTAAAACAAGGCTAGCTGGGCCATAACAGGCATGTCTGCACCGTGTGCTATTTTTTCGTTGTTTTTTTTACTAAATTACAGAAAATAGATGCAACTATTTTTAAATAGTTTGAAGACAAAAAAACGATTTATATAAAATTTTAGGATCTAACAAAATTTGAATTCGCACAGTCTGACTTGAATGCATGATGATGTCATGAGGATGTTGAAATAAAAAAACAAACAATTTTCTTATTAGTGCCAAATATGGGTATTTTGCGACCAAAAATATGTTGCAAAATTGTACAAAATAAAACTATAAAGTTATTTATCTACAAAAACTCAAATTACTTCCTCTAAAAATCTTTTCATCCACCTCTTTTGAAAAAGACAAATTTTAGCCGATTCAGCTGAAACCGGGAAAATTTTGAACTACAGGTGCCTCGTGGTTTTCTCTTTATTTTTTGCAAAAATCATTTTTAGGTACCCAAGTACCTATTTCAACATAGATTCACCAAGAGTTCATCAAGATTCAACACCTAGGTACGAACGGTCATGCCCCCCGTTTTGATCATTTTTAGAAACCGGCTTAGAAAATTCCAGAAAATTCAGAAAAACTCGAAATGATGCAAGACCTTCGCGTGGTGTCATAATAAGTGATCTAGTATCCATAAAAAATAATAAAATTGGAATACGAAGGTTATCTCGAAAAAGTGTTCACATAAATGAGCTATCATCTACGAAGATTTATGGCTTTCGGGCCAAATGACGGATGTTATGGCCACATCCATGGCATAGTTTCTTTAAATGTGCCCATATTCCACACAACCATGCAGATTGGAAAAACAAACAATGTTGACGAAGAAAGTTTTATTTTTCGTTGAATAAAAACACCATTTTCCATTTTCGGAGTGTCAAAAACAGGTTTTTTTGTGAAGCATCTACCAAAAATATGTTGCAAAATTGCACAAAATAAAATTATTGAGTTAATAGACCACATTTTATATACAGAAACTCATATTACTTCCTCTAAAAATATTTCCATCCACCTCTTTTGAAAAAAGAGAAATCTCTGCAGATTTAGCCGAAACCGGGCCAAATTTGAACTACAGGTGCCTCGTAGTTTGCTCGTGATTTTTTGCAAAAATCATTTTTAGGTACCCAAGTACCTATTTCGACATAGATTCACCAAGAGTTCATCAAGATTCAACACCTAGGCACGAACGGTCATGCCCCCCGTTTTGACCGTTTTCAGCAACCGGCTTAGAAAATTCCCAAAAACTCAGAAAAACTCTAAATGATGCAAGACCCTCGCGTGGTGCCATAATAAGTGATCTAGTATCCATCAAAAATAATAAACTTGGAATACAGAAGTTACCTCGAAAAAGTGTTCACAGAAATGAGTTATCATCTACGAAGATTTATAGCTTTCGGGCCAAATGACGGATGTTATGGCCATATCCATGGCATAGTTTATTTAAATGTGTCCATATTCCACAGAAACATGCATATTCGAACAACGAACAATTTTGACGAAGACATTTTTTATTTTTCGTTGAATAAAAACACCATTTTCCATTTTCGGAGTGTCAAAAACAGGTTTTTGTGTGAAGCATCTACCAAAAATATGTTGCAAAATTTCACCAAATAAAATTATATAGTTAATAGACCACATTTTATCTACAGAAACTAAAATTACTTTCTCTAAAAATCTTTCCATCCACCTCTTTTGAAAAAGACAAATTTCAGCCGATTCAGGTGAAACCGGGCAAAATTTGGACCAGAGGTGCCTCGTACTTTTCTCTTTATTTTTTGCAAAAATCATTTTTAGGTACCCAAGTATCTATTTCAACATATATTCACCAAGCGTTAATTAAGATTCAACACCTAGGTACGAACGGTCATGCCCCCCGTTTTGACCGTTTTTAGATTCCGGCTTAGAAAATTCTAGAAAATTCAGAAAAACTCGAAATGATGCAAGACCTTCGCGGTGTCATAATAAGTGATCTAGTATACATCAAAAATAATAAAATTGGAATATGGAAGTTATCTCGAAAAATTGTTCACATAAATGAGCTATCATCTACGAAGAATTATGGCTTTTGGGCCAAATGACGGATGTTATGGCCACATCCATGGCATAGTTTCTTTAAATGAACCCATATTCCACACAAAGATGCATATTGGAAGAAAGAATAATGTTTTCGAAGAAAGTTTTATTTTTCGTTGAATAAAAACACCATTTTCCATTTTCGGAGTGTCAAAAAACAGGTTTTTTTGTGAAGCATCTACCAAAAATATGTTGCAAAATTGCACCAAATAAAATTATAGAGTTAATAGACCACATTTTATCTACAGAAACTCAAAATACTTCCTATAAAAATCTTTCCATCCACCTCTTTTGAAAAACCCAAATTTCAGCCGATTCAGTTGAAACCGGGCCAAATTTGAACTACAGGTGCCTCGTAGTTTGCTCGTGATTTTTTGAAAAAATCATTTTTAGGTACCCAAGTACCTATTTCAACATAGATTCACCAAGATTTTATCAATATTCAACACCTAGGTACGAACGGTCATGCCCCCCGTTTTGATCGTTTTCAGAAACCGGCTTAGAAAATTCCAGAAAATTCAGAAAAACTCGAAATGATGCAAGACCTTCGCGTGGTGTCATAATAAGTGATCTAGTATCCATAGAAATTAATAAACTTGGAATACGGAAGTTATCTCAAAAAAGTGTTCACAAAAATGAGCTATCATCTACGAAGATTTATGGCTTTCGGGCCAAATGACGGATGTTATGGCCACATCCATGGCATAGTTTCTTTAAATATGCCCATATTCCACACAAACATGCATATTGGAACAACGAACAATGCCGGCGAAGAAAGCTTTATCTTTCGTTGAATAAAAACACCATTTTCCATTTTCGGAGTGTAAAAAACGTTTTTTTTGTAAAGCATGTACCAAACATATATTGCAAAATTGCATCAAATAAAATTATAGAGTTAATAGACCATATTTTATCTACAGAAACTCAAATTACTTCCTCTAAAAATCTTTCCATCCACCTCTTTTGAAAAAGAGAAATTTCAGCCGATTTAGCTAAAACCGGGCCAAATTTGAACTACAGGTGCCTCGTAGTTTGCTCGTGATTTTTTTCCAAAATAATTTTTAGGTACCCAAGTACCTATTTCAACATAGATTCGCCAAGATTTTATCAAGATTCAACACCTAGGTACGAACGGTCATGCCCCCCGTTTTGATTGTTTTCAGAAACCGGCTTAGAAAATTCCAGAAAATTCAGAAAAACTCGAAATGATGCAAGACCTTCGCGTGGTGTCATAATAAGTGATCTAGTATCCATCAAAAATAATAAACTTGCAATACGGAATTTATCTCGAAAAAGTGTTCACAAAAATGAGCTATCATCTACGAAGATTTATGGCTTTTGGGCCAAATGACGGATGTTATGGCCACATCCATGGCATAGTTTTGTTAAATGTGCCCATATTCCACACAAACATGCATATTGGAACAACGAACAATGCTGACGAAGAAAGTTTTATTTTTCGTTGAATAAAAACACCATTTTCCATTTTCGGAGTGTAAAAAGGTTTTTTTTGTGAAGCATCTACCAAAAATATATTGCAAAATTGCATCAAATAAAATTATAGAGTTAATAGACCATATTTTATCTACAGAAACTCAAATTACTTCCTCTAAAAATTCTCCATCCACCTCTTTTGAAAAAGAGAAATTTTAGCCGATTCAGCTGAAACCGGGCCAAATTTGAACTACAGGTGCCTCGTAGTTTGCTCGTGATTTTTTGCAAAAATCTTTTTTAGGTACCCAAGTTCCTATTTAATCATAGATATACCGAGAGTTCATCAAGATTCAACACCTAGTTATGAACGGTCATGTCCCCCGTTTTGCCGTATTTTGAAACCGGCATATAAGGTTAAAAAAAATGGAATTTTGTATTTTACTGGCTAAAACCATTCCCAAATAATCTGTAATGACATATTACATTTTTACAAAAAAACCTAAATTTATTTGGTTGAAATTGGAGTTTAATATCAAAATCTATAAAAGAAAACAGAAAAAGGAATTAAAAAAAGGGGAAAAAAGCGGCCAAACGGCCCAGCCCTGAAGCAGGCCAACCAGAGCCCGCTTCGCTATTACCTGCGGCCATTCCTAGGCCCATGAGAGGAGCCCGACTCGTCAATTCCACGGTTGGCCAAGGCCCATGACTGGATTTAAGGATCAAAGGGCTTCGATTGGTGTATGTACACGAGCCGCGTGGTGGATTGGTGGCTAGCGGAAGGAGTAGTCCACATCTAGGCGAGGTCGCTGGTTCGAACCCCCACGGCCGCATGTTATCTTCTTTTTCAAGCTATTAACAGCACGCCAGCACATGGCCCCGATTAAAAGCACACTTCTGCACGAACATGGACACCTCAACTCGATGGTGGCAAAATTCGGTGAGTTGGCTCCTAGTCAGCTGAGGACCCCACGTTTGGGGGTCTAGCATGTCAGATTTGTGGTGGGGTCCAACTATGACACATATGAGGAGATTTGACACATGGGCGAACAAATTTGACACATAGGCGAACAGATTTGACACATAGGCGAACACATCACAAATCATGCACCATGACCATTTAAATTGGTCTCAATCGGACCAGAATAGGGAAGAAAACACCTGCGATTTGGATTATGACCAATTCATGTACACGTTTAGACTCTCTCAAACAATTGGCTCGAGATAGGTGACCAATTTTTTCAGGGTCACCGGCAGAAGGTAACTAGTTGACATATTTCTTGTAGTGGCAACCTCAAGATTCTCACTTGCAGACCCACTTGCCACAGAAAAATAACTAGTTACAACACGACTTGCAACAAGAAAATAACATGGTTGCAACCCGACTTGCAACCCAAATATTCTCAGTTTCTACCCCACTTACAACCCAAAAACATGTGACACAATTTGCAAATGAAATAATCGCGGTTGCAACCACACTTGCAACTCGAAGAATCTTTGTTCCAACCCCATTAGCAAACGAAAAAACTCACTTGAGACACGACTCGCAACTAAAAAATCATAGTTGCAACCACAATTTCAACTAGAAGAATATTAGTTATAAACCCACTTGATATCGAAAAAACATGGTTGTAATGCGACTTGCCATTCGCAAAATCACGGTTGTAACCACACTTGCAATCGGAAGTTTCTCACTTACAACCCACTTTCAACCGAAAAATAAGTTGCGACATGACTTTCAACTGGAAAATATCATAGTTGCAACCACACTTACAAACGCAAGAATCTCAGTTGCGACCCCACTTTCATCCCAATAAACTAAATTGCGACACGATTTGCATCTACGAAAAAAAAATCACTGTTGGAACCTTGCTTGCAACTGAACAAAATATGAGTTTCAACCGAGAAGACATAGTTGTGAGACGACTTCCAATTGAAGAAATATCACAATTGCAACCATACTTGCAACTAGAGGATCCTAACTTACAACCCGCTTGCAACCAAAAATCCTTAGTTGTGACATGACATGCAATTGGAAAAATCACAGTTGCAACCACAGTTGCAATTGGAAGAATCTCTGTTACACCCTCACGTTCAACACGAAAAAACTCAGATGTGGACTCGCATCTGGAAAAAATCTCGGTTGTAACCACACTTGCAACTGATTTATTTTAGTTACAACCCTATTTACAATAAAAAAACCGAGGTTTGCAAGAGGACGTGCAACTAGAAAAAATCATAGTTGCAACCATACTTGCAATTGGAATACACTCAGTTACCCCACTTTCAACGAAAAAACCTCGTTGCAACGTAACTTATAACTGGAAAACATCACAATTGTAACCACACTTGCAACTGATCAAAATCTGAGTTGCAACCCTATTTACAACGGCTAAAAACTTAGCTGCAAGACGACTTGCAACTGAAAAAAAGTCATGGTTGCAACCATACTCAGAACGGGCAGACTCTCAGTCAGGGCCCCACTTGTAACAGGATAAAGTCATTTGCGACACGACTTGCAACTGGAAAATATTCATAGCAACTTGAAGAATCTCAGTTACAAACTCACTTCCAGCCAAAAAAACTGACTTGCAACCGTACTTGCAGACAAAATATATAAGTTGCAGTTGTAACCCCACCTGCAACTTAAAAAATCTCAATTCAAACTCCACTTAAAACCGAAAAGTTTTGGTTATAAACCCAATGCAACTGAAGAAAAGGAAAAATCGTACCTACTATCTTAATCTTATAGTGTATGATAAGTGCAACTAAGTCATCAAAAGGAAAAAAATGACAAGACTCATGTTAGTTGGGAAAAATAAAAATAAAACAAAATAAAAACAAATTATAAAGATAATTGAAGCAAATAAAAAATAAAAAATGTAACAGTACAAGAAAATGAAGATAAAATAAAGAAAATAGAAAAACCATGTACACATGTAACTAAGATGCAACGTACAATCAAAGGAAAGAGCCCACGGCCCATATCGCCACACATAGAAAAACAGAAGGCCCAAATAAAATTCCTCACCTATATGTAGTGCAGTGTTTGCATTTGAATGAAACTTCTACACGTACATATCGCATGAATATAAACATAGATATCTCACGGCTACCAAACTATTGAGAATTAAGCTTATATTCATAACTCTCGGTTGACTGAGAATTAGCAAAACAATTAATTTATCGACACCTAAGCCTCAATCTGGTCCAACCAAGGAATTTAGCTTGCATAGATGCGTGAAGCGGATTCGACCACGAATGCTATATTTATTTCACACGAGGAGACTTAATTGAAAGTCTCTGGGACTTAATTGAAAGTCTCCGGTGCGATTGGCACCTATAGTGCGATCAACGATGAAGAGGGATGAAGATAGAGATGATTGCTTAGGTGCTACATGTTGTCAAATCATTTTCCCCCGTAAGCTTCTAGTAAAGCGAATGCATATTCTATATGGCCAAATAGAATCAAACCAAGAATAAAGCAAAGACGATATTACACACAGGTGCAAATCCAGGTTCCCCTTCGCCTCCCTAGGCCCGGAGGAAGACAGGATTGACAGCCTTGTTGGAGGAGAGGGAGAAACTCTACCCACATGCCTCTGGTTTTATGAAGAGAGAATAATGAGAAAAAAGCCTGCAACCTGTATAGGTGCAAATCCCCGGTGTCCTAGATGGGATTAAAGGAACTAGAGTGTGGGTCGACCTATCGGGTCCGTAAATCGACCCTGAAAAACAAGGCCGCTGGGGCACGCTGGTCGGCCTCATATGAAAATTGGGTCAATGAAGCCGACATGGTGTGACCCATTGGGTCATCAGGGTCGACCGACCTAGGAATTTTTGGAGACATAAACATGTTTTTATTTTTGTTATAACATAAAAGCACCGGTACATGTGTGCCAAATGGACTTTTTGAACTAAATGTTTTATATTTTGAAATGGAGGCAGTACGAAATAAATATTTTGCCCATAATGGGAATGAAACTCAAGTTTTCAAGCTTAAATGACACTATGACGATGTGGATGGGTGTTTCCACGACGGTGTTGAGTTTTAACAAAGGTGGAATTAGATCTGTGATCCAACAAATCATTCTGGGTGTGTGACCCTTTTCTTTTTAGCCTCACTCTCTCATGGTGATCCTCTTGCGAAGAACACATTGTTTTTGAATTACATGTACAAGATCTCGTGGGTATAGTTTTGTTAATGTAGGAGGTCAGATATTTCGAGGCAAAAGTTTGTATAGCCTTTAGGAGAATCTATATTTTGTTGAAAATTATCTTATATGTTGCTTACAAACAATTATATTTGTCACCACGTAAAAACCTAACATGGTTTGGCAACTAATTTTCAATACATGTATGTGATCTTAGCTATACTTCAGATTGGTCACAAACTATTCTATTTCTATGCTAAAGGACCAAGAATTGAGCAATGCCAATTTTGTCGGTAAATTTATAGAAATCTCATCGATGATATAAATGCTTATTTATAGACATCCCATCCATGATATAAAATATAACAAAGAAAGTTGTACCAAGATCTTTGTTAGATACTATTGCTCTAGATCCATACTGACCAAGATATTCCAGGATAATAAAATATAAGAAAATGCATAAAAACACAATATACATATGTAGGTAGATATATATACTCCTCAAAAATCCAGTTATGTATTTATTATTTTTCTAAGATCTGTAGGCGATACACTTTAGGGAAATATTTTCTAAGCAATGCAATGGGAGGTTTTAAGAAAATATTACCAAAAAAATTAAGCAAAAGGCAGTTTCGAGTTAGTGAAAACATACTTTAAAAGGATAAACTTGAGAACTCTAACTTACAATAATATATCTTATAAATAACGTAGAACATTGTATATTAGAATATAGCATCATTATTATATTTATAATAAATTATAGCCAAGTAAAAAAGTTTGGTATAAATAAATGAAATGGAACAAAAATTTGCCATCACGTTGATTCCCGTCGATTCATGCCGTGTAAAATTGTGTTTCAGAGCTTGAATAGAAACTCCATGGAGGGAAATGGGATTAAAAGTCCGCGACAAGCTTGTTTCATGAAGTAAGCTCCTTTAATAAAGTGTGCCTACATGGTGGTCAACACAAATGTGTATAGTTACAACCGATGGAAGACAATTGCCTCCTGTAAATGAAAACTATTGATGGTCAACACAAATGTGGTGTAGAATATATACCATACAAGTAATAATAAAATTTTATTATTCTATTTATACGATTATAATTATGTTTATGTTCCATTATTTGAATTTTTTGGTTTATGAATACGATATTCGGAGAAACCCCAGTTACATGTTTGAATAATAAACACCAAACTAGTTACGTACTCAGGCCTCTGGAGTTTGTCATGAATTATTGATGGTCTTATTTTTCTGACAATAAGCATAAGTAAATGTTAACAGGATGCCAGTAATTATGACAATACATTGTTAGTATAACATTTTGCCGAATAGACCCGTGGATATATTGCGAGAAGCCTTGTCAATATGATTTTATTTATTCACTTTAAATCATCATATTTAAACAATGATCATATTTTAGTCCTGAGTACCAGATAATTTCTTAGGGGACACCAAAAGTCACTCTGTAACCAGATTGCCATAAAAGTGTCTTTTGGTTATATCATAAAGAATGCCATGGTACTATATATATGAAGACTGGAATTTTTCCCCTCCAATGATGAAAGATACATTCTATGCCGACCCGGTTATTACGATGTCCATACCTGGCCATGAGTTATTCACGTTGGACATCGGAATATAGAATATGAGTAAAAAAGTACACGCCGCGAAACAAGAATAACTAGTTACATTGATCAAAATATTGATCACGGATTACCATTCAACTTTCTCCTCGGGTTGTGAACGGTTTCATGAAGCAAAATGGAAGTGGAAATATAATACCAAAGGCTCGAAAGAAAGAACTTGTTAGCTAGAATTTAACTTTTATCTCAACCACATGTGTAAACCAACTCGGCGGCTGTAACCCTAATTTCCGCCGTATATATAAGGGGAATGTGAGCCGGCCAAGCGGTATGGATTGATCTATTCCCTCCGTTTTTATTTACTTTGCCCTTAGGATTTTTTTCAAAGTTAGGCTTTTTAAAGTTTGACGGAAAAATGTCAACATCCGTAGTATCAAATGTATATAATACGAAAATATATTTTCTGATGATTCTAATAATATTAAGTTTATATTGTAGACTTTGATATTTTTTTCTCTATACTTGATTAAATTCTACAAGTTTCACTTTCACTAAACCGAGAATATACAATCAGAAAAATATCACGACACATTTTTTAAACTTTTTCTTTTCTAGATTAAGTAATTATTAACCTCGTGTATTTGGTCTAACTCGGCCAAATACTGTTACTCTGAAATGTGATAATTGCCTGCGGACAAAGGAAACGGTTAGATTTTTTGATAAAGGTCTTTTATTACTTAAAATGTTTAAGCATTATACCCGGCCGCTATATAGTGAAATGCACCACCGGTAGAAAACATGCCTTTAGTCCCGGTTCGCAACGGCCATTAATCCCGGCCGTGCAACCGAGACTAAATAGGCGCGACTAAAGGCCCCCCTTTAGTCGCCCCTCTTACGAACCGCGGCTAAAGCCCCTTCCACGTGGGCGGGTGGCGTGCGCCGGGGGCGGAGGACCTTTAGTCCCGGTTGGCAACACGAACCGGGACTACATGCTATTTCGTTATTTCTTTAATTCATTTGGGTTTCTAATTATTTTTGACTCTAATTTTTCACTCCCTTTTTTCACTCCAATTTTTCACTTCCTTTTTTTTTCAGAATTTTTATTATTTGCTTAGTGTCTAACTACAATTATCTCTAGTCAAATTACTTACTCGTGGTCAAACTTCCCGCTCGGTCACCCATCCTCCCACTACTCTAGCACAAGCACGCTTAACTTCCGAGTTCCATCTCGTCCCGCATCCAAGTGTTTCGCACGCATGTGTGTGATACTATTATCAGATCAATCCTATTAACATGTTGGTCGATACCACATTTCTTTATTGTCTGAATTTCAAATAAATCTTTTAATAAACAAAAGTAATGATGTAATTAATAATTTTGAATAAATAAATAAACATTAACTTTTTAATTTGTATTATTTCTAAAAAATATTCAGAAAAATAAAACTAATTCATTTTAAAATCTTAAAAATACAAATAATATATCAAAATATTCAGAAAAATAAAACTAATTCATTTTAAAATCTTAAAAATACAAATAATATATAAAAAATTCAGATTATGTTTTCCTGGCTTAGATTAATTTTTGGAGCTCTAGATTTATTTTTGGTGAACAGATATAGAAACAGTAGTTTTTCTGTTTTATTTTCTTGATGTGTTTTTGTTTGTTTTGAAATGTGTGTTTCATCTTATTTTGTTTCCTAGCTTGTATAGAGTGTTAGGACTTGATATTATGTTGTTTGCTTGCAGAACATCTACCTTAGAAAGTGTGTGCATGATTGGAAACCCAAATAAAAATGGAACTAGCATTTGTTACTTTCTAGTTTTATTATTTTGAAATTGTGTGTGAGCAAGATCTTTGTGTGATTCTTTTCGTAAATTTTGTGTTATGTTTAACCCGTGATTTTATTTGAGACATTACATAACATAGCGGTACATATATCCATTACATAATATAGAAATAATATAGCTAGAAATTAATATAGAAATAATATAGGAATTAATAGAAAGACATATATCCATTACATATATCGAACGCAACATAGCGGTACATAGATGCGGTACACAAACAACATCTACTCGAGCTCCGAAGAGTAGATGCGGAACAACTCGAAGGCAACGTATGCATCTATTGTTGCATACTCGAGATTGATCCGGCCAAGTGGGTTCTTCCCCCAATACATATGATTCCTCGAGGGGAAACCTGTCTTCATGGTTTTGTAGTCGGGATGGATGAAGGCAGTTGCCATCTGAGCCATACCGGTCTTGTGCCCGTACAGCTCATCAAAATGGATAAGGTCCTGAAGATCAATGTAGTGATCTTCAGGTATCTCAATACCCAACGTGCGCATCAACTTCTGTCGGTCTTGAGTGATGTCAACGCTCCAGAAGTCGTAACCCTTGTTGACAAGAAAATCAACAAGTTCTTGAGATTGCTTTGAACTATTGCAACAACAAAAATGGAACACGTGTTAGATTTTATTGCAACACGTGTATTCTTCCAATGCAACAACCAAATCGAAAATGCAACAACTATCCTAAGAGAGATTGTACGTGTGCGTACTTTGCCCATTGGAAGACCAAAACGGTCTCCTTGAAGGCAATCTGGATGACGGCAACATCCTTCTGATTCGCCGTATACTCTAGATCAAACCCGAAAAACTTATGGTGTTCATCGGCTTCTTCATAGAGATCGACCAAACGGTTAAGAGCATAGAGGAGCCTCTCGCATATATTGGTATATGCCACGTCGAGATTCTTGCGGCATGGTGTGGGCACACGGAGAACGTTCCAAACGGGAGAATCCATGGGTGCTTGGTGGAGGAAGAAGAGAGAAAGAAGAGAATAGAGGAAGAAGAAACAGAGAGTCTCGGGTGCGCACTGTAGCAATGGCCTTCTGCCTCTCGCCCGCGAAATAAAACCGCGCGGCAGTTTGGATCTTTAGTCGCGGGTGGCCAGGCCAACCGGGACTAAAGACAGGGATGCCAGCAGTTTGGATCGTTAGTCGCGGGTGGCCAGGCCAACCGGAATTAAAGTCCTCCGCGCGATTTCCAACCCGCGACGCATGACCTTCAGTCGCGGGTCGCCTCCCGAACCGTGACTAAAACCCATTTAGTCACGGTGCGTATATTTTGGGGACCGAAGGGGGCGTATGGAAGTCCTTTTTTCTACCAGTGCACACGGCCGAAATCCAAAAGAAAAAAAAAACAAATAGAGGACTAGCCTAAACAAATCTTAAAGATTTAGTCTGTCGACTCTATGGAGATGCTATCCGTAGTTCAAGCGGCCATCCACGTGGGATAAAAATATCCCTCGCCACCTGCTCCAGTCGTGCGCAAGACTCTGTAAAAAGGTCTCGAAACTCTCCCGCTGTAACGTGGACCACGAAGGGAAATGTTAGATGGAAGTAGACAATGCATGTCAAAATAGAAGGACTCAACTTGTAACGTACCACAGGTGAGTAAATCGATCAGATTGTCAAAATGGACGGCCGGGAGGCCGTGTCCACAATGTCCGGCAGCAGGGTAAGTGACGGTGACGCCATCAATGACGTTAATTTGATTACTGTTTGGCGCGGCGGCTGAACATTGCACAGCCGTGGTGGCCTTTTTGGCGTACTTGCTTTGCTGGCTTGTCTTGGAAAAAATCTAACCACACCTAATGATCGGAAATACTGTAGGATATGATGCCATCGATGACGATCTCGGTCACACAGTACTTCCGTTACCGCAGCCTGTACGGGTAAGGAAATAGCTGCTTGTGCAGAGCGAAGGTTGATTTTCAGACAAAGTAGAGAAAGTGTGTGTTTTTGGTAGAAGAAAATGACTGAATCTCTGTCCAGAGTGGCAGGCGTGGGCGGGGATGACGTTCACGATGACCTGGCCAATGAAATCCAGCCACCTATTTATTCGGTGTCCTCCCCGCCGACACCAGAGATCAGACGACCTTTGCATCAGTACACCATACCCAGGCTATTCCACTCCACAACAACTTATCTCGGACATCAGGAAGCAAGCAAGAATCATGGGAACCGTGGCGGCGTCAACGGCGGCGAAGCCCACCGTCCTCCGCGTGGCCGCCTTCTCCGGATCCCTCCGCAAGGACTCCTGGCACCACGGCCTCATCAGTGCCGGTAAACTCACTGCCCTTCGTAACTCACACACCATGGATTCTGGAACTGTCACTTGCATGACGCCGCATTGCGCGCGTTTGTTTCCCGCGAAATGTAGCCTCGGAGCTATGCGAGGAGTGCATCCCGGGCCTGGAGATCGACCACGTCGACATCTCCAACCTGCCCATGGCCAACCCGGACCTGGAGACCGAGGACGGAGACGGGTTCCCGCCGGAGGTCGAGGCGTTCCGCGACAAGGTCCTTGCTGCCGACTGCTTCCTCTTCGCCTCGCCAGAGTACAACTACTCCGTCACGGGCTCCCTGAAGAACGCGCTGGACTGGGCGTCGAGGGGCAGTGTGAAATGCTGGGCGGACAAGGCAGCGGCGATCGTCTGCGCGGGGGGCGACTTCGGTGGCGGAAGGGGGTCGCTGCACCTCCGCCAGATCGGGATCTACCTGGACATCCACTTCATCAATAAGCCGGAGCTCCACGTCAGGGCGTACGACGATCCGCCCAAGTTCGACGCCGACGGGAACCTCACACACGCCGAGTCCAGGGAGCGGCTCAAGAAGGTTCTCCTCTCGCTCCAGGCCTTCGCGCTCCGGCTGCAACGCAAGGAGTGACTGAAGAAGAAAACGTGGCTCTGTACGTTACGTATACGTTCGTCCGTGTGCTCTGCTGATTGATTTCCCGTTCAGGTGCTGAGTGTTTTGGGCTGCACCTACAGCCTTTGTATCGAGAACTTTTGTTAGTTCGAACACTATTTAGTTATTACGCATTCCTCTACTAATAGTCCCCTCCAAAAAGAGGTCTTTTTTTTTTACCTCAAAGTTGTTATACTCTGTGTGAAAACATCGCGTGCTTGAATAAATCTTTCAGAGAGGTGCGTTTTTCTAAAACAAAAGCCACCAACGAAGTGATGTCCTATCTCTCTCCCGTGTGGCGCCGAAATGCCACACCGGAGAAGCCCCGTCCCCTCCGTCCCCGAATACGTCCTCCCCGAGCCCCCTGCGCTGGGTTCGTAGCAGGGCCATGGCCGTGTGGCGGGCCGGCGGTGGCGATGGGCTTCCTCTTCGCCAAGATTGGATCGGGGCAAAGACGACTCGTCCTGGCCTGATCTGCAGCACTGGTGCGGGTAAGCGGTGACCTGGGACGACCTGATGGCGACGGATGCGGCGGGCCAGTAGCGGCGGCGGGTGGGCGCATCAGAACCCTATGGGTTTTGGTGGCAGACCGGCGGCGGCCCTCGCCTTTCCTCCTCGGGTCAACGGCTCGCTTCTGGGGCTTTTCTCGCAACAGGAGGACAACGGTGGTGGCGGCCTCCCCCTTCGTCGGAGGGGTTCGGCCTGATTCCTACGACGCCGCGTGGCGGAGATGGTGGGACGCCACCGGTCGCCTTGTGTGGGGGAGTTTCGGGCCTCCGTGCTTAATCAGGTGCGATGGGCTATGATTTGGGCCAGTGAGGTCGCCAGGGCCAATGCGATGGTCGGCCTGTGGCTTTTGCCTTGCCGGCGATCAAATTGTACGCTGGTTTGCCTCTTTTACACTATTGTTCCTGTTGGGATTGGTCTTGCGGCGTCGGGGCCCGCGGGGCAGAAGAATAATGACGGTGGTCCTAAGGTTACTCTGGCGCCAAGACGAAGAACTACCGTGCGCCTATCTTCTTTGATCTGGCCAGAGTGTCGGGTTCCGTAAGGCCCCGCTAGCGATAATGCTTAGAGATTGTTGGATCGGGTGGTATTCGGTCGTGCCGGAGAAAGCGGCGCGAAGCTCTACTCTGCTGCCATCATGGGAAAATATGTGGTGAAGTCAGAGGGAGAATGTCATGGAAGCTGTGATCGGAGGACTGACAATGTTGTTCGGAGCGTTTGCATTGATGAGGAACTGGCTCGGAGTTTCAGGAATCATGGCAGCAGTATGTAAGCGGGGCCGATAACACATGTGAAGTTCAAAGTCCTACCTTTCAGGGTGAAAATCCAAGGTTTGAAATTAATTGGTTGTGCCTGACAGTGATCTTGTTGGAGACATTGTTTTGAGAGCACGGATTATCTTAAGGGTGAAAACCCAAAGTCTAGCCTTAATTGGTTGTGCTTGGCACTGTTCTTCTTGAAGACGTTGCTTTTGAAAAATTGGACATCAGATGTTGTTTTGGTGGTGGTTGTATGTGAAAGATCATCGTCCGTTTTGGTAATTATATGACAACATAATTGTTGGATCTAATGTTTGTTCAAATGATGAAAATGCCCAGGTTATTAGGTTCACTATATCTATGGGGCTAATGCTTAATATATTCGAAAAGTGCTAAGAGAAAGGATCCCAGGAAGCCAAAATATGCAGGGGCGGAAGCTCCGGTGAATCCACCGGAGGCTCCGGTAAATCCACCGGAGGCTCCGGTGAATCCACCGGAGGCTCAGCCCGCTGCTGCCACTCAGCCTGTGTGCAAAAAGGATCCGGTGTGCATCCGGTGGTCCCTCCGCCCAAACACCCTTCTGTTGGAAAGTGGCGGAGGTTCCACCGGAGCCTCCGGTGGACATCCGGTGGCCCCCTGGCGCTAGGGCAAATGGCCTCCGGTGAAGGGTCCGGTGCTAGCTCCGCTCGGCACCCCTTCTGTTGGAAAGTGGCGGAGGTTCCACCGGAGCCTCCGGTGCGGGTCCGGTGGGCGGAACCTCCGCTCGGTCCACCGGAGCCTCCGGCCTCCTCTGCAGCGCAAAAAGGATAAGGCACTGCGCAACTGCGCAGTGCAAAGAAGACCCACCGGAGCCTCCGGTGAAACCACCGGAGCCTCCGGTGCACTGGACTGCAAACGGCTACTTCGTGGCCAAGAGTATAAATACCCCTTCACCTACCTCATAAATGCTAAGCTTTTTCCACTCTCTCTCCTAGCCATTAATGAAAGCTTCAATCTCTTAGATCTCTCTCTCCGTCCACCCAATCACTCTCAAACTTGGTGGAGAGCTAGAGGAGACCTAGATCCACACTTCCACCAAAGGAATTTCAAATCCATCCACCACAACCTAGTAGATCTAGAATCCTACTTGAGGCCTAGAAACCTTAGTAGATCTCGTGCTTGTAGTTTCCACCTTGTTGCAAGAAGCTACGGATTGCTTGAGAGCCTCCATCCTTGTGGAGTGACCTCAAGCCCTTGTAAAGGTTTGGTCAACGCCTTCAAGTCGACCTCATAGTGGAAACGAGCATCTCCCTCACCGGAGAAGCTCAAGGAGAACAAGGTGTGCACAACCGTGCTATTGAGGAGCGCCTAGGTGGCTCCCCACCTCTCCAACGTAGACGTACTTCTCTTTGAGAAGGAACTACGGTGAAACATATCCTTGTCTCCTTGTTTACACTTGTTGTTTGCTTTACTACCTTACGCTTTACTTCCGTTGCGCATACTACTCTCTTCACATAGGTTGTTCACTTAGTTGCACATCTAGAGAATCGTATCTTATCTTACTAAGCCCCTTAAAAGAAAAAGAAAAGAAAAATTGGTAGTCAACCTATTCACCCCCCCCTCTAGTTGACCATAGTGCACTTTCAATTGGTATCAGAGCCTCGGCTCTTACTAAGGGCTTAACCGCCTAAGAGTACAATGGTCGATGAAAATACCCCCGGTAGTTCTAGTGCGGAAATCTCCAAGATGTCCGACAGTATATCTAACCTACAAGACTCGGTTGGAATCCTCCAAGCCGAAATGTCTAAGGTTAGCTCTACTGTCAGTACGGAGGTTTCTAGCATCAAGAAAATGATGGAGGTATTGATGGGGAGAACCAAGGAGTCCGAGGAAGCACCTCTCACTACCAACGATGTTAGCTCGGATGAAGAATCCATTCCGGACATTGATGAAATGGAAGCTAACATCGTTTTAGCTAAGGCGAAAGCCAAAGCAAAAGCCGATAAAAAGGCTAAGAGTAGTGGGAACTCCGAGGGCTCCAAGTCTCAATCGGCTAACGGTTCGGGGTCTAACTCTAAAGTTCCACCACCTCCCAATTATGATTCTATCCACCCTATTGCTACAATACCACACATGGTTAATGTTGGAAATCCTCCCATGCTTAACACTAACGAATTCTCATCATGGAAGTTCGATATGGAGTCTCATATTTCAGGTTGTTGCACCGCTTTATGGAGAAGCGTTGTTCATGGATTCCACCCTCATGATCCAAACAACTTGACCCCAAGAGAAGACGTGGAATTCCAACTCAACAAGACCGCTATTGTGACTATTCAAAAGGCTCTCCCAAGAGAACATCTTGAGCACATTCGCGGCTTGAAGACCGCCAAGGAAGCATGGGATAAACTTGACTCCTTGTTCCAAGGAAATGCTAGCATTCAATCATCAAAATATGATGTTGCTCTCGACAAGTCCGAGAACTTCGTCATGCTTGAAGACGAGAGTCCCGAGGAGCTATATAGAAGAGTTGTCACTCTTGGCAATCAACTAAGAGATTTTGGGAAAGAAGAAATCTCGGATGAATGGATCAAGAGGAAGTTTGTCAAGGCCATAACTCCATTTGAGAAGAACCTCTCCACTAGCATTCGAACAAGATCCGACTACAACTCCCTTAACTCCATTGGAGTGCTTAGTGAGTTCATTGCTATATCCTTATCTCACAAAAGTGCGGATGATGCTCTTGCTCGCTCTAGAGGACTTGGAAAGTCTCCCAACCTTGCCTTGAAGTCTAGAGCAATGGCCAAGATTGAAGAAGTTGATGATGATGATGATGATGATGATGAGGACTATGAGGATACATACAAGGGTGCCCATAAATGTATTGCTCTTGCCATGCAAGGGTATTGGAAGAGATGGGAGGCTCACAAAGCCGGTGCCCCAAGACCTTCAAGGAACAAGATCTTTAGGAAGAAAGGGGAACGGCCAAGGACATGCTATAATTGTGGAAGTGCAAACCACTTCGTCAAAGAGTGTCCCTTTGAGCCAAGAGAAGAGAATGAAGGGAAGCTTGTTCGCAAGGACAAGAACAAAGCTCCACAAAACAAGAACCTCGCTAGAAGGGTTCCAAGGGCTCTATATGTTCAAGAAGGCCCCACATTGGAGACATACTACTCCGGAGATGAAGGAGAAGATGAAGTCGTAGGTGTTGCCCACGTTGCCATAGCTACCACTTCCTCTTCATCGGTCTCTCTATTTGAATCTCCCAATGAGAAGACATCGATCCGACCTACATGTCTCATGGCAAAAGCCACCGCGGTAATAACTTCCACCTCCAAGTCTATTAACACTACCACTCCCTCTTTATTGGATTGTGTTGAAAACATTGGTGAAGATGAGGAGGCCAAGAACCTAGGGTCTTGGTTGAATAGTCTTGAAGGTGAAACTAAAGAAAAAGTAAAAACTCTCCTAAGGCAACTTGATGATGCCAACTCTCTCATTGATGAGAAAGAGGAAATCATCATGACCTTGGAGAATCATGGTAGTACCAATGAGAATCATGATGGTGAACTAATTAAGGCTCTCGAAAAGGAGAGATCCATGAGAGCCTCTCTTGAAGAAAGACTATCTAGCTTACAAGACTCTTATGCTATTAGTGTTTCTAAGCTTAGGAAAGACAATGAAAAATCTCTTGCCAAACTTAAGAAAGAACATGCTAAATCTCTTGTTTTGCTTAAAGAATTTGAAGAGGAAGAGTTGAAGCTAGGAATAGCTCATGAAAAACTTGACAAGGAACATGACAAACTAAAAGAAGAGTTTAAATCTCTTAAGGAAATTCATGACAAACTTGCCAAGTCTCGAATTAAGCTTCTAGCTCAACAATCAAATAAGCATGTTGCATCTTCATCAAATAGTGTTGTTATTGCACCTACCTCTTCCTCTACGACTAACAATGTAGGGAAGGAAAGAATTCTCAACGATGCAATAAGCTCTCAAGGTGCCAAGAAAGGTAAAGAGGGACTTGGGTTCATTTCCAAGTCAAAGAAGACATCCAAGAATGTCACCTCTCCCCCTCAAAATGTTGTCTTTGTAAAAGAGGGTGAGGTGACCAAAGAAAAGGAGACCAACACCATTATGGGTGGTGATACCTCTAGGGGGAGCATCACTCATAATGATTTCGCCGGAAAATATAATCCATCTTATGTTCTTATGAAATCTAGGGATGGACATGTTTATGCTAAATACGTTGGTACTTCTTATGGTGATGATTATCATTGGACTATTTGGGTTCCTAAGACCCTTGTTACTAACAAAAGAGGACCCATTGAAGGATGGGTACCTAAATCAAGAAATTGATCTCTTGTAGGGAAATGCTTCCGGGTCTAACAAATGGACAGTGGATAGTGGTGCATCCCAACATATGACCGGAAGCCTTGACGCAATAAGCAATCTTGAACCTCCTCTACCTCATCTCAATTGCGTCACTATTGGTGATAAGTCCGAGCTTAAGGTATTGGGACGAGGCAAGGTAGCAATCTCGAATGATTTATCAATTGAGAATGTTCTCCTTGTTGAGTCCCTTGGCTATAATTTGATGTCCGTTCTTCAACTTGCAAATTGTGGTTTCACCTCGTTCTTTAATAAAGAGAGTGTGATTGTCACTTGGGAGACATCTCTTAAAGTAGCCTTTGTTGGGTTTGTCGAGAACGGCATGTATGTAGTGGACTTCTCTAAAGAAGACACGTGTGCCGCGACATGCCTAATGGCTAAAGTTGATGTGGGGTGGCTTTGGCATCGCCGACTAGCCCACACCAATATGAGAATGTTACATGATCTCCAAAGTGGCAATCACGTTCTAGGACTAACCAAAGCTAAATTTGCTAAAGATCGTGTGTGTAGCTCTTGCACCTTTGGGAAGCAACATGGAGAACAACACCCAACCAAGACATCTATCTCCACTACAAGAATTCTCGAGCTCATTCACTTAGATCTCTTTGGTCCACTATCCTATGATAGTCTCGGAGGAAAGAAGTATTGTTTGGTAATTGTGGATGACTATTCAAGATATTGTTGGGTGTATTTCTGAAGGGAATATGCCCGAGAGGCAATAATAAAATGGTTATTATCTTATTCCTTGTTTATGATGAATGTTTATTTCTCATGCTAGAATTGTATTAACCGGAAACGTTGATACATGTGTGCTTAATAAACAAACAATGGTTCCTAGTAAAGCCTCTCTTTTAACTAGCTCGTTGATTAATAGATGATCAAGGTTTCCTGATCATGAACATCGGATGTTATTAATAACGGGGTCATGTCATTAGAAGAATGATGTGATGAACATATACCCAAAGAGAATATAGCAATGCGATCAAGTCATTTAGTTTACATTGTTATATCAAACACACAAAGTAACTTATTCCTTATACCATGAGATCATGTCAATCACTGATACCGGAAGAGTGCTTTGATGGCATCAAACGTCACACCGTAACAGGGTGACTATAAAGGTGTCATTGAGTATTCGGAAAGTATTAGTTGAGGATCATGGATCAAGAGTGGGATTTGTCCATCCAAATGACGGAGAGATATACTCTGGGCCCTCTCGGTGATATCACATCGAAACCGCTTGCAAGCACGTGATATGATCACAAGGATGTTATATCACGGGAACGAGAAAAGAGTACTTGTCGGTAACGAGATTGAACAAGGTATGGTTGATACCAATGATCGAATCTCGGACAAGTAAAATATCGCGAGACAAAGGGAATAGTTCACGGCGTTGTTGGTTCACACGATCACGAGAGTCATCGTTGAATATATAGGAGTCATCACGGATCTCCAGATCCCGCTGTTGATTATTGATCGGAGAGGAGTCTCGATCATGTCTATCTTATTCGCGAACCGTAGGGTGACACACTTAAGGTTCGATGACGCATTTGAGAGGATACGGAATATCGAAGAATATTTTGGACAGCACCGAAATTGTTTCGGGGAAAATTGAAATAGTTCAAGGGGTTTTTCGTCGAATGGTTGTTAATAGAATTAACAAATGATTCGAGGTGCTATATGCAAAAGTTTGTTAATAGAATTAACAAATGCTGAAATAAAGAAATAAAAATGTTTTATTTATTTATTAAAAGAAAACCTTTGGATTTTCCAAGTGGGAAATAATGGGGGAAATGAGTGGGTGTGAGTGGAGTGTCCACTCACATGATGAGGGAAGAGGTGGGGGCACCCCCATGGGCTGGCCGCACCCCCCTTGGGCTGCCTCCCCCCTCTCCTATAAAAGGAGGGTGAGAGCTCCCCCTCCTCCACACACTTGGCCACTTCCCTTTCCCTCCACCCGCTGCTCCATTTCATGGTCTCCGGCTTGGCGAAGCCCTGACCGTGAGATTCTTCACCACCACCACGTCGTCGTGCTGCTGGAGTTCCGAGGGATCCTCTACTTCCGCGCCCCGCTGGAACGAGGGAACGGAGGTCGTCATCAACCGTACGTGTGACCGATCACGGATGCACCGCCGGATTGCGGTGCCATCTTCTCGCTATCGGGATCGGTGTGAGTACGACTACGCCAACAACGAGATTTGATCTCGTACCACTTTGAGTCTTCGAGGGTATGTGTTCTCCTTAACCCTCTCGTTGCCCGTTGCACTTCATCTCCTAGATTAGATCTTGGCCTTTCGGGTGTCTCTCGCGTAGGAAAATTTTTGTTTTCTATGCTACGTTCCCCTTCAGTGGTATCAGAGCCGGATCTATGCGTAGATGTTTTGTACGGGTAGAACACATAGGTGTATGTGGGCGTTGATGATCATGTTATTACCTCCTTGATTATTTTATGATCTTAGTGGCATAGTGGGATGAAGCGGCCCGGACTAACCTTACATGTCCACGTACATGAGACTTGTTCCACAACTGACATGCAACTTGTATTGCATAAGTGGCTTGCGGGTGTCTGTTTCTCCTACTATAGTTAAGATCTAATCTATGAAGGGTTGTTAAAAATGTGTTTATCAACGTTGTGGTTGATGTTCGTAGGTATGAACGGTTCTATCCTCGAAAGCCCTAAGCCACGTAAAATATGCAAAAAATAATTTAGAGGCGTCTAACTAGTTTTTGCTGGGCATGTGATGTGATATGGTCAATATTACAAATTTGATTATGAGATGATCTATTTTGTAAATTATTGATATACTGTAAGGTATCCATATGGTTGTCTTCTTATTGATGGACAAACAAGTTTGGGGTACCGTGGTACTTGGTACCACGCCGGTGGAATGATTGAGATCATACCATGATGCACATGATGGAGATCAAGTGCAAGGAGGACCATATCATATCACGTTATCCTTACATGTGATGTTTGTGATGTTAATCCTTTTATGCATCTTGTTTTGCTTAGATAGCGACGGTAGCATTATAAGATGATCCCTCTCACTTAATATCAAGATAATAATGTGTTCTTCCTTAAGTATGCACCGTTAAGAAAGTTCGTCGTTTCGAGACACCACGTGATGATCGGGTGTGATAGACTCAACGTTCGCATACAACGGGTGTTTTCAAGCCTAGCATGTACAGACATGGCCTTGAAACACACGCAATACTACGGTTCTACTTGGCGAGCCTAGCATGTACAGACATGGCCTCGGAACACGTAACCGAAAGGTAAAGCATGAGTCATATGGATGATATGATGAACATGTCGATGTTCGCCTTTGAAGCTACATCATCTCACGTGATGATCGGTTTTGGTGTAGTGAATTTGGTTCATGTAATCACTAAAGACGACTAAGAGGGATGTTGTTTTTGAGTGGGAGTTCATGGTTTAATTTTTGAATTAACTTGAACTTATTTATCATGAACAACAAATCAAATTGAATTTGCACAAATTGTAGTATTCATTGGCATCCACATAACTACCTTACACTTAGATTGTTAATTGAGATATAACTGTTATGATCTGGTAAATACCATTTAAGATTGGTACCGTATTAGTGAAATTTAAAATTAAGTCCTATTGTAGATTTTTGGTATTTCCTACCTTGCTCCATGTGGTTAATGATTGATTAATCTAGAGAGCAAATAATTCCTACTTAGAATCCAGAGTCATGGTTGCTTCCGTATTACTTTATCTTCAAAAGAATGTTTTGTTGATCAAGGTGATTTAGGAACTGAAAAGAGTTGTTTTCAGAAACAATCAAGTGAAAGATATATTGATATCTAGAAACTTATTTGTAGCAACATGACTGAGTATAATTTAGCGTGATAATGTTTGCTTATATTATCTGAATATATGCAAATTTAGCGTGACAATGTTTGCTTATATTATCTGAATATATGCAATGATTGAAGACGCTAGGCGTTTGAATATTCCAAGAAGTTGGGCGCTAAAAATTATCCTCTAAATTCCTTCCTTCGAGCTATAGTAGCTTAATCATAAAATTGTTATGATAGGATGGATTAGAAGTATGGGTAAAGTAGTTTACCTTACTTGGAAATTGCTAAGAGTGGAATCTAGAAGAATATTATTAATATGGTGATATTAGTAGAACAATCAAACTCAAAGTATGACTCAATGGGTGATAGTATATGACTAACACGCCAAAGAAAATGAGCTAGTAAGACTAGCATTGTTTGATGTTGAATGATTCTTCTATAAAGGAAAGGGAATATTGAAAATAGAATTACAAATAGATATATGGCAGAAAAAAAGATAACTGGAAAAGTCCAGCTCAGGAGTATATACTTGATATACAAGTTATAGATGTATTACTAGTTAACAAAGTATTTTTGGGTATTTTGATACCACATTGGTTGGTATGAGTTGTCATACAAAGCAACGCAATGAAAGAAATACAAGGGCCTAAAAGGAACTAGTAATAGATGTGGAATCGATTATGAAAAGAACATAAATAAAGTGTTATTGTGTTCATTGTCGTATCGAACCAACCAGTCAAGATTTATTTGAAGAACTTAATAATTTGTTATTTTGTTCTAGTCTTTTGTGAGAACAAATGAGATTGTTCAAACTATGATCATATTCCATAATTGATGGATATGTTAATATAAATCATGTTGGTAAAGTAAACATCTATAAGACTAAATGCTAAACGTTGCAAGACGTTGAAGTGATTCACTTAAATTGTGACACCACCATTTTAGTTCATATCGGAAAGGAAAACATGAAGGAACTCCATATTGATGGACTTCCGGAGTCATTTTATTGACGCTTGTGAGACCTCTTCCAAAAGATGACTAGAATTCCGTTCTTAGGCCAAAGTAGAATGGACGACTAAATTAGTGGAGATTATACATATTGATGTATATAGTCCATTATGTGTAGTCATGTATGGTGGATTAATTTTTCCTTCATAAAATTCTGTCGATGATTTAAGTAGATATGTGAGTATATCTATTTAAAGGGAACAGAGTTTGACATTTTGAATTGGTTCAAAAGGTTGTTAATATGAATTTAAAATCAATGTAACAAGATAATCAAGTATTTATGATTGGATCATAAAGGATAAAGTTTGAGTTACAAGTTTAGCAAAACATCTGAGAAGTTGCAGAATTGTTCTACAACTTATACTTCTCGAATACCCCACATTAGATTGGAGTATTCAAAAGACAAAATCAAACCCTGTTTGACATGGTTAGATTAATAAAAATGCCATTATAATTTTGTAGTTTATACATTAGTGACAACCGTTTTTCCCACTGAAAAGAGCACCATCATGATCCGCTGAAATTGACAACATATAAGATATGGTTTGGGTAGTGACCCGAATTGTCACTTTCTTAAGTTTTGGTATGCATAGCATGTGTAAAATGTTTACAACCAAAATAGGATAAATATATGTTTATAAGGTTATCCCAAATAAAACATTGGGTATTTCTCCTATCACCGAACCAAAAGACAAATGTTGTTTGTCAGAAAGGGTTGATTTCTCGAGAAAGTAGTTCTTGCGAAACAAGTGAGTGGGAGCACAGTATAAACTCAACGAGATTAGAGAATCTTCGTTATCATGTCAAGAGTAGCGCAGCACTGGAAGTTGTTCCGGGGTTTACTATTTTGACTAAGTAGAAGACACTACAAACGTTGTAGATACTTCAAATGAGTTTGCGAACTGTACCAGAAAAGTCCAAAAACTTTGTACTTAGAACAACTTGTGGTTTAAGTGTAAAGTGTTGTTTTGACAACAAAGGACCTGGACCTTATAAAGGAAGCAAATGATGGGCCCTGGCTTCGTAAAATTGACTATGAGTCATTATATCCGCCATAGTATCCTTGTATGAATATCAAGTATGTGACTTGGTAGTCCTTTCGATAGGCATGATGCCTAACGATAGCAAAAGGGTCTATATAGCGACAAAGACATGGATTTTACATCCTTTGAAAGTTGTACTTATCGAAAAGTTGTTTTCGACGAAGTTCAAAGAGTTCACTACTACAAGATTTTGATCTTCCGTAGTGATGCTTAGTCTTTGCGGATAGTTCTAGCAAAGTTACATATTATGATATGGAAGTTGAATAACAAAACGAACTCTCCTCTCGAGGAAGTTTTATCAAGGATGTGTACTTGACACAGTCTGAGAGTTTTGTAAAATTCAAAAAGGTTGCTAGAAAGGTATGCACACTTCAATGGTTGAAGTGAGCATAACGAAGTTGAAATCTTTACCTTAATGAAGTTATCAAAAGAGTTTGATTCCATCATGAACGATAAAGATGCTTGTAAGGTTACAAGAAATTAAGTGGGAGCGCTATGACATATTTCCAATACTTTATGTAGATGACATATGGTTGATTGGAAAATATGTATTTTAAATTAACACGGTTAAGATTTTCGATTTCATATTGATGAAAGGCTTAGAAGATATTGGGCTTCGATATCTATAAGAGATGGATTGAAGCGCCTGATATGATTGAAGCCAAATTACATAGATGAAATATTGAAGTAAGTCAATATAAAAATGATAAGAAGGAGTTCTTGTCACATGGAAAATAATTGAGCAAGATTCATGTGTTTTGACACATGATGAGCATCATTGAAATTGAGATTTCTAAGTCATGTTTCCATGCTATGTACACAACCAGATGAGTCCTATGCTATAAAATGTTATAGTAGGATAATTCATATGATGATTAGACGACAGTGGGAGAGATCCTTGTGTCATTTTAGAAATGCTAAGGATATGTTTTCCTATATAGTAATGACAAAATATTACTTGTAATATGTTACACTAATAGTCTTGTCATTTATTCAAGTAATTTTATCTCAAATAAAATATGTGATGAAGGGTAGCACAATAGGATGGAAGAAAGTTCCATGCTGGATTTGAAAGAGTTTCAAAATTAAAATATTGTGACAGATACTACAACAAAGGCTAAAGTATATCGTTGTGTTGACAACTGATAATAAGCGTATTTTGTGTCAAGGAGTTCTTTATTGAACTTTGTGAATTTCCAAGAATGCTGAAACTATGAAGCTACATTTTCACAATGTTAGTAACATCAGTTTAAGCTGAGGAATTAAGGTATCACCGGAACTTGGTGAATTTCCAAGAATGCTAACACTATGAAGCTACATTTTCACAATGTTAGTGACATCAGTTTAAGCTGAGGAATTAAGTTTTCACCGATTGACCATATATATACAAAGCCATCTCATTAGAGAATGAGTGATGCGTGTAGACGCAAAGAACATGCAAATACAATAGGACCTGAACAGTTCAGATCTTTTTGATGATGTTTACCGCATGCGAAGCATGGTAATAACACTGGTACGCCATATGTGTTAAAGTGCTTACAGACTAGATTATTGACTCTAGTGCAAGTGGGAGACTGAAGGGAATATGCCCGAGAGGCAATAATAAAATGGTTATTATCTTATTCCTTGTTTATGATGAATGTTTATTTCTCATGCTAGAATTGTATTAACCGGAAACGTTGATACATGTGTGCTTAATAAACAAACAATGGTTCCTAGTAAAGCCTCTCTTTTAACTAGCTCGTTGATTAATAGATGATCAAGGTTTCCTGATCATGAACATCGGATGTTATTAATAACGGGGTCATGTCATTAGAAGAATGATGTGATGAACATATACCCAAAGAGAATATAGCAATGCGATCAAGTCATTTAGTTTACATTGTTATATCAAACACACAAAGTAACTTATTCCTTATACCATGAGATCATGTCAATCACTGATACCGGAAGAGTGCTTTGATGGCATCAAACGTCACACCGTAACAGGGTGACTATAAAGGTGTCATTGAGTATTCGGAAAGTATTAGTTGAGGATCATGGATCAAGAGTGGGATTTGTCCATCCAAATGACGGAGAGATATACTCTGGGCCCTCTCGGTGATATCACATCGAAACCGCTTGCAAGCACGTGATATGATCACAAGGATGTTATATCACGGGAACGAGAAAAGAGTACTTGTCGGTAACGAGATTGAACAAGGTATGGTTGATACCAATGATCGAATCTCGGACAAGTAAAATATCGCGAGACAAAGGGAATAGTTCACGGCGTTGTTGGTTCACACGATCACGAGAGTCATCGTTGAATATATAGGAGTCATCACGGATCTCCAGATCCCGCTGTTGATTATTGATCGGAGAGGAGTCTCGATCATGTCTATCTTATTCGCGAACCGTAGGGTGACACACTTAAGGTTCGATGACGCATTTGAGAGGATACGGAATATCGAAGAATATTTTGGACAGCACCGAAATTGTTTCGGGGAAAATTGAAATAGTTCAAGGGGTTTTTCGTCGAATGGTTGTTAATAGAATTAACAAATGATTCGAGGTGCTATATGCAAAAGTTTGTTAATAGAATTAACAAATGCTGAAATAAAGAAATAAAAATGTTTTATTTATTTATTAAAAGAAAACCTTTGGATTTTCCAAGTGGGAAATAATGGGGAAATGAGTGGGTGTGAGTGGAGTGTCCACTCACATGATGAGGGAAGAGGTGGGGGCACCCCCATGGGCTGGCCGCACCCCCCTTGGGCTGCCTCCCCCCTCTCCTATAAAAGGAGGGTGAGAGCTCCCCCTCCTCCACACACTTGGCCACTTCCCTTTCCCTCCACCCGCTGCTCCATTTCATGGTCTCCGGCTTGGCGAAGCCCTGACCGTGGGATTCTTCACCACCACCACGTCGTCGTGCTGCTGGAGTTCCGAGGGATCCTCTACTTCCGCGCCCCGCTGGAACGAGGGAACGGAGGTCGTCATCAACCGTACGTGTGACCGATCACGGATGCACCGCCGGATTGCGGTGCCATCTTCTCGCTATCGGGATCGGTGTGAGTACGACTACGCCAACAACGAGATTTGATCTCGTACCACTTTGAGTCTTCGAGGGTATGTGTTCTCCTTAACCCTCTCGTTGCCCGTTGCACTTCATCTCCTAGATTAGATCTTGGCCTTTCGGGTGTCTCTCGCGTAGGAAATTTTTTGTTTTCTATGCTACGTTCCCCTTCAATTTCTTCAAGAGGAAAAGTGAAACTCAAAGTAGAGTCATCGAGTTCATCACTCTAGTCGAGCGCCAACACAATGCTACCATATTGGCTATCCGGAGTGACAATGGCTCGGAGTTCAAGAACTACACCGTTGAGGGTTTTCTTAGTGAAGAGGGCATTGCTCATCAATACTCCACTCCTTATACCCCTCAACAAAATGGTGTTGCGGAGAGAAAGAACCGGACTTTGATGGATGCGGCTAGAACTATGATTGCGGAGTTCTCCTCTCCCTATAACTTTTGGGCCGAAGCCGTCTCCACCGCATGTCACGCCACCAACCGGTTATATCTTCGCAAGATCTTGAACAAGACCCCTTATGAGATTCTCACGGGTAAGAAACCGGATGTATCTTACTTCAAGGTCTTCGGTTGCAAGTGCTTCATTCGCAAGAAAGGTAAACGGTTGTCAAAATTTGAGACTAGATCTTATGAGGGCATTTTTGTTGGTTATGCCACAAACGCTCACGCCTATAGAGTCTACAACAAGTCCACCGGACAAGTTGAAGAAGCTATAGACGTGGTGTTTGATGAGGATAATGGCTCCCAAGGGGGGCGTATAGATCATGGTGTTGTAGGAGATGCAATTCCTCCCATCGTCATAAGAAGAATGGGGATTGGTGAAATAATTCCCATTGAGGGTTACCGGATGACGGAGGGAGAAGGACTATGCCCCACTCAAGTGGAGCCATTGACTACACCCATTGATGATCAAGCTATCCAACAAGATGCACCAAGCCCTCAAGCTAACGATCAAGGCCAAGCTAATGACCAAGGCCAAGCAACACACCTAAATCATGATCAAGATTCTACTATTGTTGAGAATGCTCAACCTAGTGGTGATTCATCACCCATTATTGATCAAGGGCAAAATGAAGATGGACATGTCTCCGATGAAGAAGGTGATTCTCAATCCATATCCAAGGAATCTTTGGAGGAGATATTGGCTCGAAGAGCAAAGAGAAGGCAAGAGAATCTTGAACGAGCGGGTCATACGGAGGACATGATTCTTGGTCAAGTTCGTGGAAGAGTGGTCACTAGAAGGCAATTGGCGGATTTTAGCAAGGCTCATGCATTCGTCTCCTTCATTGAACCCAAGAAGGTATATGAAGCTCTCGAAGATCAAGATTGGCTTGAAGCCATGCATGAGGAACTCAATAACTTCGAGCGCAACAAGGTGTGGAAATTAGTGCCAAGACCCAAGGATTGCAAAAATGTTATTGGTACCAAATGGGTGTTCAAGAACAAGCAAGACAAAGATGGTATTGTCATTCGCAACAAGGCAAGATTGGTGGCCCAAGGTTTTTCTCAAGTCGAAGGTATCGATTTCGGTGAAACTTTTGCCCCCGTAGCTCGCCTTGAATCCATTCGTATCTTACTTGCCTATGCATCTCATCATAACTTCAAATTACAACAAATGGATGTCAAAAGTGCTTTTCTTAATGGTCCCATTAATGAGTTAGTATATGTCAAGCAACCTCCGGGTTTCGAGGATCCCAACCACCCCGATCATGTCTATAAACTTGATAAGGCGCTCTATGGACTTAAACAAGCTCCACGTGCGTGGTATGAGCACCTTAAAGAGTTTCTAGTAGATCGCGGGTTTAATGTTGGTTTAATTGATCCCACACTCTTTACGAAGACGGTTGGAGGTGACTTGTTCATATGCCAACTCTATGTGGATGACATCATTTTTGGGTCTACTAACACCTTGTTCAATGAGGAGTTTTGCAAGCTTATGACCGATAGGTTTGAGATGTCTATGATGGGAGAGTTGGAATTCTTTCTTGGCTTCGAAGTGAATCAATATTATGAAGGAACCTTCATCAAACAAGCCAAATATACTCAAGACATGCTCAAGAGATTTAATATGAATGATGCCAAACCTATGAAGACCCCTATGTCCACAACCACCGACTTGAAACCCGACCCTAATGGGAAAGAGGTAGATCAAAAGGTATACCGCTCCATGATTGGCTCTTTGCTTTACCTTTGTGCATCTAGACCCGATATCATGTATAGCGTAGGTAAATGTGCAAGGTTTCAAGCCTCTCCGAGGCAAAGTCATTTGGAAGCCGTGAAACGAATCTTTAGATATCTAGTTCATACCCCAAACTTCGGTCTTTGGTACCCCAAGGGTTCAAGCTTTCAGCTCATTGGTTACTCGGATGCGGATTATGCGGGAGAGAAGACGGATAGGAAGTCCACATCCGGGGGTTGCCAATTTCTTGGCCGCTCCTTGGTTTGTTGGTCTTCCAAGAAGCAAAATTGTATTGCTCTCTCCACCACCGAGGCCGAGTATATCTCCGCGGCAAGTTGTTGTGCCCAATTGCTATGGATGAGGCAAACCTTGAAGGATTATGGTATTCATTTTGACAAGGTGCCTCTTCTTTGTGACAATGAGAGTGCTATCAAGATCGCCTACAACCCGGTTCTTCACTCCAAGACGAAGCATATTGAGATTCGTCATCACTTTATTCGGGATCATGTTGAGAAAGGTGATATTGATCTCTCTTATGTCTCCACCACGGATCAACTTGCCGATATTTTCACGAAGGCCCTTGATGAACCAAGATTTCGAGCTTTGAGGAATGAACTAAATGTCATAGATTCCTCCAACTTCACTTGAAACCTTGCATATCTACCCTCATTATACTTGCTATCTCGTCTAGGTGTAGGCATGGATATAGGGGGAGCGCTACTCAACTCATGAGTATGCACTCCTTCTATTATGCGAAAATCAATCAATCATTGCATATCTAGTCAAGTTGTGACTCATTGTGCTTAATTGTGAGTAGTAATTTTGGACCCAAGATATATCTTCGCGGTGCCAAGTTACACACTCAAACATGGTGGCCTCGGCCACCAACCCTTGAGGTGTTTTTGATCATTTTCTCACTTTATATCCTCATCTTGACAACTCGTACGGGTTCGGTTTTTTACTTGTTTTATGGTTCTTGCGAACCCCGTCGAGCAATGTCTCTCGTATGACAGTAAAAAGTTTTTCAAACCCAAGCCCCACTTGCCCAAACCGTTGCTCTTATTGTATTGCTCGAGTTTTTCCAATCTCGGCGCGCTGAAATTCATTTGGGCGGAACCTCCGGTGAATCCACCGGAGGCTCCGCCGGGGCTGTCCACCGGTACCTCACCGGAGGCTCCGCTGGGTCCCTGTGGCTCAGCGGGCCAAAACTTAAAGTTTTGGGACAGGAGCGGAGGCTCCGGTGATCCCACCGGAGGCTCCGCTGGCGGGAGCGGAGGCTCCGGTGAAACCACCGGAGGTTCCGCCGGTGGAAAAATCACTGCGGTTAAAGATTGGGGCGCACGGGGGTAAGTGAGATCCAATCTCATTTTCCCCCCACGCCCCCATCTTCTTCCTCTCAACCGCCGCCGCCCCCAAGCTCACCGCCGCCGGATTTGGGTGCTCCACCGCGGGGAGACCTCCTCCTCGCCTCGGGACGCCCCGGGAACCTTCCCTCCTCCTTTCTCCACCATGGATGAAGCCGGTATGTGCTCTCTCTCTCTCTCATCTAGTTGATGGATGAGATGCATAGGAGTTCATGTTCTAGCATTCTAGATTTGTGGTTTGGAGTTTTAGGAGTGGATTTTCTCGAGTACTCACCCTAGCAACCTAGATAATCCATGTTAGGCTTGAATCGTTGCGGTTCCATGGGAAGTTGCCCTAACCCTAGATTATTCAACCCTAACACCATGAATATCTTGGTTCTTTGGTTTGTGCGTGCCTTATTTGACTCGAGCTTTACTTGTTTTTCTTGCTCTTCTCGATTTTTATGATAGATGCTTCCGGCTCCAAAGGGAAAGGAGTAAGGTACAAGTCCACGGGCCGCCGCAACCCACCTCCCGTGGATGAGATTCAAGAGGAACTTGACCGTACTCAAGGCAAGCGCAAGAGATTTCCGGCTCCCGAGAAGACCTTGCCAAGGAAGAACACCGCACCAACCGCATCCAAGATGTCCGATGGGACATTTATCAAGGAAAGAAGGGAAAATCCCTATGTCATTGCCCGTGACCGCCAAATGCCCCAATTCCGGGGCAAGGATCCGCGTTTCCACACCGCCTTCCAAGGACAGATATTCAAGGAGATCTTGATGAGGAAGCCCAAGGAAAATGTGGTCCCCCAACATGCTATAAGCATTGGTCACATGGAACGCAACCACAAGTACTTTGGGGAGGCCCTTGAGGTCATTGAGAAGTTTGGCCTCCGTCCCATTATCACCCTTCAACAAGACTTTGATGAAGAGCTCGTCTGTCAGTTCCTTGCCACAGTTCATCTTGGCAATGAGACCAACCGCCACCTCATTTGGATGACCAAGGACAAACAACTTGACATCACTTGGAAGGATGTTGGCACTCTGCTTGGTGGCTACCCAGATTTTGGTCCTTTTGCCAACGGAGAAGAATTTGCTAATGGGTGGTTTCGAGTTCACTCCGCTCAAGCTAATTCAAAGGATGACCTCACTCCCCTCTATCATTGGAAGAAATATGCCGTGGGCTTCGTCAAGGGTCTCTATCCCACCTATGACATCATGTTACGGGTCTATAGAGAGACTATCAATCCAAAGGCGGGCAATGTGGATGAGATTCAAGGTTTCATGAAGAACTTGTTGCTTCTCACTCATCAACACCGTATGGATGCCACTCCTCGCAAGCTTGATGTCCTTGACTACATTTGGAACGAGATGTGGCATGTCATTGCCAACCGAAGGAATGCTTGCTTTGGTCCTTTCATCATGAAAATTATATTGAAGGTGTGGAATGCTAGGTTTCCGGATGATCCTTTGGATGATTCTCTTTGGATCTCTCATACGGAAAAGAGGCTCCTCATGAAGAATCACACCGAGCCCGTTGTGCATCCCACTCCAGCTGTTCGCAAGCACAAGGCTCGGCCTCACATCATTGTGGATGAGGAAGCGGAACCCGAGGGTCCATCTCAACCCCCTCCTTCTAGCAATGCCTTCAAATGGATGGCTCGGGCTCTCAAGAAAGTATTTTGCTTGAACAAAAAGATTGAGCAACATCAATGGGAGGCACATTATGATGCGGAACTCAAGGCACGTAAAAAGGCTCAAGCATCTCGTGAACGTCTCCGTGAAGAGGGTCTCTCCATTGAATCCCCGGTTCTTGACAGCATCACAGATTGGGATGCTTGGCAAGCTAAGGACTCCAAGGGCAAGCTCATTGAATGGTCCGAGGAAGAAGGAGACGAAGCCACTAGTTCTCACCGTGTTCCCTCCCCGGCTCCGGAAGCATCTCCCACATCCTCCGAATGATTTGGGGCGTTAGCACTTGGCTCTCCCTCTTTTGGTATCTTGATGCCAAAGGGGGAGAAAGATATATTAGGCAACGGGCATTTGCATGGTCCCTCAAGCTTTCTTTGATTTGCATCTCTCTTTTGCTTGAGGGAATTTGATTTGAACTATTTGGAACTTCGGTTGTTTATCTTATTCGTATCTATCATGAACCTCGCTATATTGTGATCATGTGTGAACCTCGTTTCATATTATCTATGTGATATGTGTTATCATTGTCATATTATTATTAGTTTATATCATGTCTTAGTGATCTCAATATGAAAGGAGCATATCTTTAGGGGGAGCTCCGTTCATGTTGAGTCCGTAATCATGCAAATAATTATGTTGTCATCAATTACCAAAAAGGGGGAGATTGAAAGATCATCGTCCGTTTTGGTAATTATATGACAACATAATTGTTGGATCTAATGTTTGTTCAAATGATGAAAATGCCCAGGTTATTAGGTTCACTATATCTATGGGGCTAATGCTTAATATATTCGAAAAGTGCTAAGAGAAAGGATCCCAGGAAGCCAAAATATGCAGGGGCGGAAGCTCCGGTGAATCCACCGGAGGCTCCGGTAAATCCACCGGAGGCTCCGGTGAATCCACCGGAGGCTCAGCCCGCTGCTGCCACTCAGCCTGTGTGCAAAAAGGATCCGGTGTGCATCCGGTGGTCCCTCCGCCCAAACACCCTTCTGTTGGAAAGTGGCGGAGGTTCCACCGGAGCCTCCGGTGGACATCCGGTGGCCCCCTGGCGCTAGGGCAAATGGCCTCCGGTGAAGGGTCCGGTGCTAGCTCCGCTCGGCACCCCTTCTGTTGGAAAGTGGCGGAGGTTCCACCGGAGCCTCCGGTGCGGGTCCGGTGGGCGGAACCTCCGCTCGGTCCACCGGAGCCTCCGGCCTCCTCTGCAGCGCAAAAAGGATAAGGCACTGCGCAACTGCGCAGTGCAAAGAAGACCCACCGGAGCCTCCGGTGAAACCACCGGAGCCTCCGGTGCACTGGACTGCAAACGGCTACTTCGTGGCCAAGAGTATAAATACCCCTTCACCTACCTCATAAATGCTAAGCTTTTTCCACTCTCTCTCCTAGCCATTAATGAAAGCTTCAATCTCTTAGATCTCTCTCTCCGTCCACCCAATCACTCTCAAACTTGGTGGAGAGCTAGAGGAGACCTAGATCCACACTTCCACCAAAGGAATTTCAAATCCATCCACCACAACCTAGTAGATCTAGAATCCTACTTGAGGCCTAGAAACCTTAGTAGATCTCGTGCTTGTAGTTTCCACCTTGTTGCAAGAAGCTACGGATTGCTTGAGAGCCTCCATCCTTGTGGAGTGACCTCAAGCCCTTGTAAAGGTTTGGTCAACGCCTTCAAGTCGACCTCATAGTGGAAACGAGCATCTCCCTCACCGGAGAAGCTCAAGGAGAACAAGGTGTGCACAACCGTGCTATTGAGGAGCGCCTAGGTGGCTCCCCACCTCTCCAACGTAGACGTACTTCTCTTTGAGAAGGAACTACGGTGAAACATATCCTTGTCTCCTTGTTTACACTTGTTGTTTGCTTTACTACCTTACGCTTTACTTCCGTTGCGCATACTACTCTCTTCACATAGGTTGTTCACTTAGTTGCACATCTAGAGAATCGTATCTTATCTTACTAAGCCCCTTAAAAGAAAAAGAAAAGAAAAATTGGTAGTCAACCTATTCACCCCCCCCTCTAGTTGACCATAGTGCACTTTCAATTGGTATCAGAGCCTCGGCTCTTACTAAGGGCTTAACCGCCTAAGAGTACAATGGTCGATGAAAATACCCCCGGTAGTTCTAGTGCGGAAATCTCCAAGATGTCCGACAGTATATCTAACCTACAAGACTCGGTTGGAATCCTCCAAGCCGAAATGTCTAAGGTTAGCTCTACTGTCAGTACGGAGGTTTCTAGCATCAAGAAAATGATGGAGGTATTGATGGGGAGAACCAAGGAGTCCGAGGAAGCACCTCTCACTACCAACGATGTTAGCTCGGATGAAGAATCCATTCCGGACATTGATGAAATGGAAGCTAACATCGTTTTAGCTAAGGCGAAAGCCAAAGCAAAAGCCGATAAAAAGGCTAAGAGTAGTGGGAACTCCGAGGGCTCCAAGTCTCAATCGGCTAACGGTTCGGGGTCTAACTCTAAAGTTCCACCACCTCCCAATTATGATTCTATCCACCCTATTGCTACAATACCACACATGGTTAATGTTGGAAATCCTCCCATGCTTAACACTAACGAATTCTCATCATGGAAGTTCGATATGGAGTCTCATATTTCAGGTTGTTGCACCGCTTTATGGAGAAGCGTTGTTCATGGATTCCACCCTCATGATCCAAACAACTTGACCCCAAGAGAAGACGTGGAATTCCAACTCAACAAGACCGCTATTGTGACTATTCAAAAGGCTCTCCCAAGAGAACATCTTGAGCACATTCGCGGCTTGAAGACCGCCAAGGAAGCATGGGATAAACTTGACTCCTTGTTCCAAGGAAATGCTAGCATTCAATCATCAAAATATGATGTTGCTCTCGACAAGTCCGAGAACTTCGTCATGCTTGAAGACGAGAGTCCCGAGGAGCTATATAGAAGAGTTGTCACTCTTGGCAATCAACTAAGAGATTTTGGGAAAGAAGAAATCTCGGATGAATGGATCAAGAGGAAGTTTGTCAAGGCCATAACTCCATTTGAGAAGAACCTCTCCACTAGCATTCGAACAAGATCCGACTACAACTCCCTTAACTCCATTGGAGTGCTTAGTGAGTTCATTGCTATATCCTTATCTCACAAAAGTGCGGATGATGCTCTTGCTCGCTCTAGAGGACTTGGAAAGTCTCCCAACCTTGCCTTGAAGTCTAGAGCAATGGCCAAGATTGAAGAAGTTGATGATGATGATGATGATGATGATGAGGACTATGAGGATACATACAAGGGTGCCCATAAATGTATTGCTCTTGCCATGCAAGGGTATTGGAAGAGATGGGAGGCTCACAAAGCCGGTGCCCCAAGACCTTCAAGGAACAAGATCTTTAGGAAGAAAGGGGAACGGCCAAGGACATGCTATAATTGTGGAAGTGCAAACCACTTCGTCAAAGAGTGTCCCTTTGAGCCAAGAGAAGAGAATGAAGGTAAGCTTGTTCGCAAGGACAAGAACAAAGCTCCACAAAACAAGAACCTCGCTAGAAGGGTTCCAAGGGCTCTATATGTTCAAGAAGGCCCCACATTGGAGACATACTACTCCGGAGATGAAGGAGAAGATGAAGTCGTAGGTGTTGCCCACGTTGCCATAGCTACCACTTCCTCTTCATCGGTCTCTCTATTTGAATCTCCCAATGAGAAGACATCGATCCGACCTACATGTCTCATGGCAAAAGCCACCGCGGTAATAACTTCCACCTCCAAGTCTATTAACACTACCACTCCCTCTTTATTGGATTGTGTTGAAAACATTGGTGAAGATGAGGAGGCCAAGAACCTAGGGTCTTGGTTGAATAGTCTTGAAGGTGAAACTAAAGAAAAAGTAAAAACTCTCCTAAGGCAACTTGATGATGCCAACTCTCTCATTGATGAGAAAGAGGAAATCATCATGACCTTGGAGAATCATGGTAGTACCAATGAGAATCATGATGGTGAACTAATTAAGGCTCTCGAAAAGGAGAGATCCATGAGAGCCTCTCTTGAAGAAAGACTATCTAGCTTACAAGACTCTTATGCTATTAGTGTTTCTAAGCTTAGGAAAGACAATGAAAAATCTCTTGCCAAACTTAAGAAAGAACATGCTAAATCTCTTGTTTTGCTTAAAGAATTTGAAGAGGAAGAGTTGAAGCTAGGAATAGCTCATGAAAAACTTGACAAGGAACATGACAAACTAAAAGAAGAGTTTAAATCTCTTAAGGAAATTCATGACAAACTTGCCAAGTCTCGAATTAAGCTTCTAGCTCAACAATCAAATAAGCATGTTGCATCTTCATCAAATAGTGTTGTTATTGCACCTACCTCTTCCTCTACGACTAACAATGTAGGGAAGGAAAGAATTCTCAACGATGCAATAAGCTCTCAAGGTGCCAAGAAAGGTAAAGAGGGACTTGGGTTCATTTCCAAGTCAAAGAAGACATCCAAGAATGTCACCTCTCCCCCTCAAAATGTTGTCTTTGTAAAAGAGGGTGAGGTGACCAAAGAAAAGGAGACCAACACCATTATGGGTGGTGATACCTCTAGGGGGAGCATCACTCATAATGATTTCGCCGGAAAATATAATCCATCTTATGTCTTATGAAATCTAGGGATGGACATGTTTATGCTAAATACGTTGGTACTTCTTATGGTGATGATTATCATTGGACTATTTGGGTTCCTAGACCCTTGTTACTAACAAAAGAGGACCCATTGAAGGATGGGTACCTAAATCAAGAAATTGATCTCTTGTAGGGAAATGCTTCCGGGTCTAACAAATGGACAGTGGATAGTGGTGCATCCCAACATATGACCGGAAGCCTTGACGCAATAAGCAATCTTGAACCTCCTCTACCTCATCTCAATTGCGTCACTATTGGTGATAAGTCCGAGCTTAAGGTATTGGGACGAGGCAAGGTAGCAATCTCGAATGATTTATCAATTGAGAATGTTCTCCTTGTTGAGTCCCTTGGCTATAATTTGATGTCCGTTCTTCAACTTGCAAATTGTGGTTTCACCTCGTTCTTTAATAAAGAGAGTGTGATTGTCACTTGGGAGACATCTCTTAAAGTAGCCTTTGTTGGGTTTGTCGAGAACGGCATGTATGTAGTGGACTTCTCTAAAGAAGACACGTGTGCCGCGACATGCCTAATGGCTAAAGTTGATGTGGGGTGGCTTTGGCATCGCCGACTAGCCCACACCAATATGAGAATGTTACATGATCTCCAAAGTGGCAATCACGTTCTAGGACTAACCAAAGCTAAATTTGCTAAAGATCGTGTGTGTAGCTCTTGCACCTTTGGGAAGCAACATGGAGAACAACACCCAACCAAGACATCTATCTCCACTACAAGAATTCTCGAGCTCATTCACTTAGATCTCTTTGGTCCACTATCCTATGATAGTCTCGGAGGAAAGAAGTATTGTTTGGTAATTGTGGATGACTATTCAAGATATTGTTGGGTGTATTTCTTCAAGAGGAAAAGTGAAACTCAAAGTAGAGTCATCGAGTTCATCACTCTAGTCGAGCGCCAACACAATGCTACCATATTGGCTATCCGGAGTGACAATGGCTCGGAGTTCAAGAACTACACCGTTGAGGGTTTTCTTAGTGAAGAGGGCATTGCTCATCAATACTCCACTCCTTATACCCCTCAACAAAACGGTGTTGCGGAGAGAAAGAACCGGACTTTGATGGATGCGGCTAGAACTATGATTGCGGAGTTCTCCTCTCCCTATAACTTTTGGGCCGAAGCCGTCTCCACCGCATGTCACGCCACCAACCGGTTATATCTTCGCAAGATCTTGAACAAGACCCCTTATGAGATTCTCACGGGTAAGAAATCGGATGTATCTTACTTCAAGGTCTTCGGTTGCAAGTGCTTCATTCGCAAGAAAGGTAAACGGTTGTCAAAATTTGAGACTAGATCTTATGAGGGCATTTTTGTTGGTTATGCCACAAACGCTCACGCCTATAGAGTCTACAACAAGTCCACCGGACAAGTTGAAGAAGCTATAGACGTGGTGTTTGATGAGGATAATGGCTCCCAAGGGGGGCGTATAGATCATGGTGTTGTAGGAGATGCAATTCCTCCCATCGTCATAAGAAGAATGGGGATTGGTGAAATAATTCCCATTGAGGGTTACCGGATGACGGAGGGAGAAGGACTATGCCCCACTCAAGTGGAGCCATTGACTACACCCATTGATGATCAAGCTATCCAACAAGATGCACCAAGCCCTCAAGCTAACGATCAAGGCCAAGCTAATGACCAAGGCCAAGCAACACACCTAAATCATGATCAAGATTCTACTATTGTTGAGAATGCTCAACCTAGTGGTGATTCATCACCCATTATTGATCAAGGGCAAAATGAAGATGGACATGTCTCCGATGAAGAAGGTGATTCTCAATCCATATCCAAGGAATCTTTGGAGGAGATATTGGCTCGAAGAGCAAAGAGAAGGCAAGAGAATCTTGAACGAGCGGGTCATACGGAGGACATGATTCTTGGTCAAGTTCGTGGAAGAGTGGTCACTAGAAGGCAATTGGCGGATTTTAGCAAGGCTCATGCATTCGTCTCCTTCATTGAACCCAAGAAGGTATATGAAGCTCTCGAAGATCAAGATTGGCTTGAAGCCATGCATGAGGAACTCAATAACTTCGAGCGCAACAAGGTGTGGAAATTAGTGCCAAGACCCAAGGATTGCAAAAATGTTATTGGTACCAAATGGGTGTTCAAGAACAAGCAAGACAAAGATGGTATTGTCATTCGCAACAAGGCAAGATTGGTGGCCCAAGGTTTTTCTCAAGTCGAAGGTATCGATTTCGGTGAAACTTTTGCCCCCGTAGCTCGCCTTGAATCCATTCGTATCTTACTTGCCTATGCATCTCATCATAACTTCAAATTACAACAAATGGATGTCAAAAGTGCTTTTCTTAATGGTCCCATTAATGAGTTAGTATATGTCAAGCAACCTCCGGGTTTCGAGGATCCCAACCACCCCGATCATGTCTATAAACTTGATAAGGCGCTCTATGGACTTAAACAAGCTCCACGTGCGTGGTATGAGCACCTTAAAGAGTTTCTAGTAGATCGCGGGTTTAATGTTGGTTTAATTGATCCCACACTCTTTACGAAGACGGTTGGAGGTGACTTGTTCATATGCCAACTCTATGTGGATGACATCATTTTTGGGTCTACTAACACCTTGTTCAATGAGGAGTTTTGCAAGCTTATGACCGATAGGTTTGAGATGTCTATGATGGGAGAGTTGGAATTCTTTCTTGGCTTCGAAGTGAATCAATATTATGAAGGAACCTTCATCAAACAAGCCAAATATACTCAAGACATGCTCAAGAGATTTAATATGAATGATGCCAAACCTATGAAGACCCCTATGTCCACAACCACCGACTTGAAACCCGACCCTAATGGGAAAGAGGTAGATCAAAAGGTATACCGCTCCATGATTGGCTCTTTGCTTTACCTTTGTGCATCTAGACCCGATATCATGTATAGCGTAGGTAAATGTGCAAGGTTTCAAGCCTCTCCGAGGCAAAGTCATTTGGAAGCCGTGAAACGAATCTTTCGATATCTAGTTCATACCCCAAACTTCGGTCTTTGGTACCCCAAGGGTTCAAGCTTTCAGCTCATTGGTTACTCGGATGCGGATTATGCGGGAGAGAAGACGGATAGGAAGTCCACATCCGGGGGTTGCCAATTTCTTGGCCGCTCCTTGGTTTGTTGGTCTTCCAAGAAGCAAAATTGTATTGCTCTCTCCACCACCGAGGCCGAGTATATCTCCGCGGCAAGTTGTTGTGCCCAATTGCTATGGATGAGGCAAACCTTGAAGGATTATGGTATTCATTTTGACAAGGTGCCTCTTCTTTGTGACAATGAGAGTGCTATCAAGATCGCCTACAACCCGGTTCTTCACTCCAAGACGAAGCATATTGAGATTCGTCATCACTTTATTCGGGATCATGTTGAGAAAGGTGATATTGATCTCTCTTATGTCTCCACCACGGATCAACTTGCCGATATTTTCACGAAGGCCCTTGATGAACCAAGATTTCGAGCTTTGAGGAATGAACTAAATGTCATAGATTCCTCCAACTTCACTTGAAACCTTGCATATCTACCCTCATTATACTTGCTATCTCGTCTAGGTGTAGGCATGGATATAGGGGGAGCGCTACTCAACTCATGAGTATGCACTCCTTCTATTATGCGAAAATCAATCAATCATTGCATATCTAGTCAAGTTGTGACTCATTGTGCTTAATTGTGAGTAGTAATTTTGGACCCAAGATATATCTTCGCGGTGCCAAGTTACACACTCAAACATGGTGGCCTCGGCCACCAACCCTTGAGGTGTTTTTGATCATTTTCTCACTTTATATCCTCATCTTGACAACTCGTACGGGTTCGGTTTTTTACTTGTTTTATGGTTCTTGCGAACCCCGTCGAGCAATGTCTCTCGTATGACAGTAAAAAGTTTTTCAAACCCAAGCCCCACTTGCCCAAACCGTTGCTCTTATTGTATTGCTCGAGTTTTTCCAATCTCGGCGCGCTGAAATTCATTTGGGCGGAACCTCCGGTGAATCCACCGGAGGCTCCGCCGGGGCTGTCCACCGGTACCTCACCGGAGGCTCCGCTGGGTCCCTGTGGCTCAGCGGGCCAAAACTTAAAGTTTTGGGACAGGAGCGGAGGCTCCGGTGATCCCACCGGAGGCTCCGCTGGCGGGAGCGGAGGCTCCGGTGAAACCACCGGAGGTTCCGCCGGCGGAAAAATCACTGCGGTTAAAGATTGGGGCGCACGGGGGTAAGTGAGATCCAATCTCATTTTCCCCCCACGCCCCCATCTTCTTCCTCTCAACCGCCGCCGCCCCCAAGCTCACCGCCGCCGGATTTGGGTGCTCCACCGCGGGGAGACCTCCTCCTCGCCTCGGGACGCCCCGGGAACCTTCCCTCCTCCTTTCTCCACCATGGATGAAGCCGGTATGTGCTCTCTCTCTCTCTCATCTAGTTGATGGATGAGATGCATAGGAGTTCATGTTCTAGCATTCTAGATTTGTGGTTTGGAGTTTTAGGAGTGGATTTTCTCGAGTACTCACCCTAGCAACCTAGATAATCCATGTTAGGCTTGAATCGTTGCGGTTCCATGGGAAGTTGCCCTAACCCTAGATTATTCAACCCTAACACCATGAATATCTTGGTTCTTTGGTTTGTGCGTGCCTTATTTGACTCGAGCTTTACTTGTTTTTCTTGCTCTTCTCGATTTTTATGATAGATGCTTCCGGCTCCAAAGGGAAAGGAGTAAGGTACAAGTCCACGGGCCGCCGCAACCCACCTCCCGTGGATGAGATTCAAGAGGAACTTGACCGTACTCAAGGCAAGCGCAAGAGATTTCCGGCTCCCGAGAAGACCTTGCCAAGGAAGAACACCGCACCAACCGCATCCAAGATGTCCGATGGGACATTTATCAAGGAAAGAAGGGAAAATCCCTATGTCATTGCCCGTGACCGCCAAATGCCCCAATTCCGGGGCAAGGATCCGCGTTTCCACACCGCCTTCCAAGGACAGATATTCAAGGAGATCTTGATGAGGAAGCCCAAGGAAAATGTGGTCCCCCAACATGCTATAAGCATTGGTCACATGGAACGCAACCACAAGTACTTTGGGGAGGCCCTTGAGGTCATTGAGAAGTTTGGCCTCCGTCCCATTATCACCCTTCAACAAGACTTTGATGAAGAGCTCGTCTGTCAGTTCCTTGCCACAGTTCATCTTGGCAATGAGACCAACCGCCACCTCATTTGGATGACCAAGGACAAACAACTTGACATCACTTGGAAGGATGTTGGCACTCTGCTTGGTGGCTACCCAGATTTTGGTCCTTTTGCCAACGGAGAAGAATTTGCTAATGGGTGGTTTCGAGTTCACTCCGCTCAAGCTAATTCAAAGGATGACCTCACTCCCCTCTATCATTGGAAGAAATATGCCGTGGGCTTCGTCAAGGGTCTCTATCCCACCTATGACATCATGTTACGGGTCTATAGAGAGACTATCAATCCAAAGGCGGGCAATGTGGATGAGATTCAAGGTTTCATGAAGAACTTGTTGCTTCTCACTCATCAACACCGTATGGATGCCACTCCTCGCAAGCTTGATGTCCTTGACTACATTTGGAACGAGATGTGGCATGTCATTGCCAACCGAAGGAATGCTTGCTTTGGTCCTTTCATCATGAAAATTATATTGAAGGTGTGGAATGCTAGGTTTCCGGATGATCCTTTGGATGATTCTCTTTGGATCTCTCATACGGAAAAGAGGCTCCTCATGAAGAATCACACCGAGCCCGTTGTGCATCCCACTCCAGCTGTTCGCAAGCACAAGGCTCGGCCTCACATCATTGTGGATGAGGAAGCGGAACCCGAGGGTCCATCTCAACCCCCTCCTTCTAGCAATGCCTTCAAATGGATGGCTCGGGCTCTCAAGAAAGTATTTTGCTTGAACAAAAAGATTGAGCAACATCAATGGGAGGCACATTATGATGCGGAACTCAAGGCACGTAAAAAGGCTCAAGCATCTCGTGAACGTCTCCGTGAAGAGGGTCTCTCCATTGAATCCCCGGTTCTTGACAGCATCACAGATTGGGATGCTTGGCAAGCTAAGGACTCCAAGGGCAAGCTCATTGAATGGTCCGAGGAAGAAGGAGACGAAGCCACTAGTTCTCACCGTGTTCCCTCCCCGGCTCCGGAAGCATATCCCACATCCTCCGAATGATTTGGGGCGTTAGCACTTGGCTCTCCCTCTTTTGGTATCTTGATGCCAAAGGGGGAGAAAGATATATTAGGCAACGGGCATTTGCATGGTCCCTCAAGCTTTCTTTGATTTGCATCTCTCTTTTGCTTGAGGGAATTTGATTTGAACTATTTGGAACTTCGGTTGTTTATCTTATTCGTATCTATCATGAACCTCGCTATATTGTGATCATGTGTGAACCTCGTTTCATATTATCTATGTGATATGTGTTATCATTGTCATATTATTATTAGTTTATATCATGTCTTAGTGATCTCAATATGAAAGGAGCATATCTTTAGGGGGAGCTCCGTTCATGTTGAGTCCGTAATCATGCAAATAATTATGTTGTCATCAATTACCAAAAAGGGGGAGATTGAAAGATCATCGTCCGTTTTGGTAATTATATGACAACATAATTGTTGGATCTAATGTTTGTTCAAATGATGAAAATGCCCAGGTTATTAGGTTCACTATATCTATGGGGCTAATGCTTAATATATTCGAAAAGTGCTAAGAGAAAGGATCCCAGGAAGCCAAAATATGCAGGGGCGGAAGCTCCGGTGAATCCACCGGAGGCTCCGGTAAATCCACCGGAGGCTCCGGTGAATCCACCGGAGGCTCAGCCCGCTGCTGCCACTCAGCCTGTGTGCAAAAAGGATCCGGTGTGCATCCGGTGGTCCCTCCGCCCAAACACCCTTCTGTTGGAAAGTGGCGGAGGTTCCACCGGAGCCTCCGGTGGACATCCGGTGGCCCCCTGGCGCTAGGGCAAATGGCCTCCGGTGAAGGGTCCGGTGCTAGCTCCGCTCGGCACCCCTTCTGTTGGAAAGTGGCGGAGGTTCCACCGGAGCCTCCGGTGCGGGTCCGGTGGGCGGAACCTCCGCTCGGTCCACCGGAGCCTCCGGCCTCCTCTGCAGCGCAAAAAGGATAAGGCACTGCGCAACTGCGCAGTGCAAAGAAGACCCACCGGAGCCTCCGGTGAAACCACCGGAGCCTCCGGTGCACTGGACTGCAAACGGCTACTTCGTGGCCAAGAGTATAAATACCCCTTCACCTACCTCATAAATGCTAAGCTTTTTCCACTCTCTCTCCTAGCCATTAATGAAAGCTTCAATCTCTTAGATCTCTCTCTCCGTCCACCCAATCACTCTCAAACTTGGTGGAGAGCTAGAGGAGACCTAGATCCACACTTCCACCAAAGGAATTTCAAATCCATCCACCACAACCTAGTAGATCTAGAATCCTACTTGAGGCCTAGAAACCTTAGTAGATCTCGTGCTTGTAGTTTCCACCTTGTTGCAAGAAGCTACGGATTGCTTGAGAGCCTCCATCCTTGTGGAGTGACCTCAAGCCCTTGTAAAGGTTTGGTCAACGCCTTCAAGTCGACCTCATAGTGGAAACGAGCATCTCCCTCACCGGAGAAGCTCAAGGAGAACAAGGTGTGCACAACCGTGCTATTGAGGAGCGCCTAGGTGGCTCCCCACCTCTCCAACGTAGACGTACTTCTCTTTGAGAAGGAACTACGGTGAAACATATCCTTGTCTCCTTGTTTACACTTGTTGTTTGCTTTACTACCTTACGCTTTACTTCCGTTGCGCATACTACTCTCTTCACATAGGTTGTTCACTTAGTTGCACATCTAGAGAATCGTATCTTATCTTACTAAGCCCCTTAAAAGAAAAAGAAAAGAAAAATTGGTAGTCAACCTATTCACCCCCCCCCCCCTCTAGTTGACCATAGTGCACTTTCAGTACGGCTGCTGCAAAGACTATAACTCCGTAGTGTGACTTTTCTTTTTATTTCTTCTTCTTATTGTCTTTTGGTTGTGTGCATCCGTATTGGCTCTGGTTATTGCGTTGTTGCCGAGGCTAAGTGTAATTTGTATCTCCTCGATATTAATATATATTCTTTATGTAAAAAAAAACGAAGTGATTTCCTCTGTGCTTGTCGACCTCCTCATTTTTTTCTCTCGAAAAAAGGAATTTCGAAATATGCATCAACTCATGTGTATAACCATTTTATTGCATTATTTCAATGCAGCAAAGTTTTACACTCAACGGTCATATGTTGAATACATGATACTATTAGCGCTCTTGTTTGAGTGGATACTTATTCAAAGTCGGTTCATACTACCTAAATCGGTTTGTACGTGTAACACATAAACAATGTAATACCTATCTATGAATGCAAGCAATTGTTCTCTCAAACTATCATGGTACCAAATGCCTGGCTTTTCCGCACGTTGGCATGCCTCCGCCGCCAAAACCAGCACCGCCGCCGTCCCGATGTCTCTTCACCACTACGAGTTCCATGCCGCCGGTGCTCCTGCTTTTCTATCTCGAGCACCATCTCCTCCTAATACCTAATGCAGACGGCTTCGATCTCCCTCGCCGACTCCATTGTCGATATTTTACTACAGGAAAGCCCCAAAACGCCGACCGCCCCCTTACCGTCAGGGAAAACAGGATTCCCGTCAGCGTATGCATAGGCCGACGGGGGCCGTCGGCGTTTTTCTCTGTCGGCGTAGCCTAGCGTCCATCGGTGTGTTTTTTTCAATTTGTTTATAAAAATTTATTTTCGAATTTTGTTTATTTCACTTGTTTAACCACTTAATCACACTATAGTCAAATTTATCTTTATCAATAAGCATTTTTTTAAATCTAAATTACTTGCTTCTACTAAGACTTCCATATCATTCACCCATCCTAAGATTGCTCCAGCCCCAGCACGCTTAACTTCGTAGTTCCTTCCCTGTGAGCTACCTAGAAACAACGGATGTTTTGCTGACAATAGTATCCAATCAACCATGTTAACCCTTGGACCATCATGTCACACTCTTTTATTATGTGAATTCAAACAATTATTTAAATAAAAAATAACTAATGATAAACTTGAATTCAAATAATCTTGAATTTAAATAATAATTAACATGTTTTCCTTTTCTATTTAATGTTGAATAATTCATATCTATAAATCCGTAAATCGAAATTTGACAAATAATATTTTAATATCGATTAGAAAAATGAGAGAAATTAAAATATGACATCCATATAATATTTTCCATCATGTATAGCACTTTACTAAGTGAGATGTAAAGTGTATGGTCTATGGTCACCCAACTAATTAGGTGTCGAAACTATTATTTCTGAAGAAAACAGGCCAAACTTAGGCACCAAATGAGCAAACCATGTTGGAATGTGCCAAGATATAGAAAAGTGGAGCAAAATTGTATTGTAAACAAACATAGACCTAGGTTTGTGAAGTTGCAAACAAACAAATTTATCCTTTTCATTGTAAAAAAATCCATTTTCCAAGTGCAAAAAAATGGTTTTTTTTATGAAGGAACAACCACAAATATGTTGCAAAACTTGAGAGCTAGAATTTTTGAAAATAATATGCCATGTTATATGCACAAATAAACAATTTCTTGCCTCTGAAAAGGTTCCCATCCACCTCTTTTGAAAAGCACAAGTTTTTGTCGATTCATTTAAAAACGGGTCAAATTTGAACTACAGGTCCATCGTAGTTTGCTCATGATTTTTGGCAAAAATCATTTTTAGGTACACAACTAACTATTTGATCATAGATACACCAAGAGTTTCTCAATATGCAACCCCTAGCTACGAATATTTGTCCCCGCCGGCTTTGCTTCTTTTTGAAATGTCCTATTATCATTAGATATGTAAGACCTTCGCGTGGTGTCATTAGATATGTCCTAGTATCCATCAAAAATAATAAACTTGAAATACAACAGTTATGTTTAATATTTGTTCACAAAAATGAGCTAACTCCTCCGAACATTCTAAGGTTTTGGGCCAAATGACGGGTGTTATGGCCAAATTTATGGCATAGTTTATTTAAATGTGCCCATATTCCAGAAAAACATGCATCTTGGAAGCACGGACAATATTGACGGAGGAAGTTTTCCTATTCATTGAATAAAAAAACCATTTTCCATTTTTCGAGTGTCAAAAATGTGTTTTTTGTGAAGGACCTACCACAAATATGTTGCAAAACTTTTTGACAATACTAGACCATGTTATATGAAAAAATAACCGATTTTTCCTATGAAAAGGTTTCCATCCACCTCTTTTGAAAAACACAAGTTTCTCCCGATTCAGATGGAAATTGTCAAATTTGAATTATAGGTGCCTCGTATTTGCTCATGATTTTTGAAAAAAAGCATTTTTAGGTAAAAAAATCTACCTATTTCATCACAGATACACCAAGAGTTTATCAATATTCAACCCCTACCTACGAACGGTCATGCCCGCCGTCTTGACTTTTCCGTCAAACCGGCTTAGGAAATTCCAGAAAATTCAAAAGAAACCCCCAAAATGATGCAGGACCTTCGCGTGGTGTCATTATATATGTCCTAGTATCCACAAAAAATAATAAATTGGAATACAAAAGTTGTGTTGAAGATGTGTTCACAAAAATGAGCTATCTCCTCTGAACTTTCTAGGGTTTCGGGCCAAATGACGGGTGTTATGGCCAAATCCATGGCATAGTTTGTTTAAATGTGCCCCTATTCCACACAAAGATGCATCTTGTAAGAACGGAGTAAGTCTTCCGTTTCATTAAATAATTTTTTTTTCCATTTTTTGAGTGTCAAAAATGGTTTTCTTGTGAAGGATCTACCACAAATATGTTCCAAAACTTGGGAGATGTATTTTTTGAAAATACTAGACCATGTTATATGCACAAATGATAAATTGTTTTCTATGAAAACATTTCCATCCACCTCTTTTAAAAAACACAACTTTCTGCCTATTTAATTGGAAACGGGTCAAATTTGAACTATAGGTGCCTCATAGTTTTCTCATGATTTTTTGGCAAAAATCATTTTTAGGTACACAACAACCTATTTCACCAGAGATACACCAAGATTTTTTGAATATTCAACCCCTATCTACGAACAGTCATGCCCGCCGTCTTGAATTTTCCCTCAAACCTGCTTAGAAAATTTCAGAAAATTCAAAAAAAAAACCCAAAATGATGCAAGACCTTCACATGGTGTCATTATATATGTCCTAGTACCCACCAAAAATAATAAAATTGAAATACGATAGTTGGCTTGAAAGGTGTTCACATAAATGAGTTATCTCCTCCAAACATTCTAAGGTTTCGGGCCAAATGACGGGTGTTATGGCCAAATCCATGGTATAGTTTGTTTAAATGTGCCCATATCCCACACAAACATGCATCTTGGAAGCATGGACAATGTTGACGGAGGAAGTTTTCATTTTCACTAAATAAAAAAACCATTTTCCATTTTCAGAGTGTCAAAAAATTTGTTTTTTTTTTCTGAAGGACCTACCACAAATATGTTGCAAAACTTGGGAGATGCATTTTTTTAAAATACTAGACCATGTTATATGCACAAATAACCAAAGTTTTTCATGTGAAAAGGTTTCCATCCACCTCTTTTAAAAAACACAAATTTCTGTCGATTCAGTTGGAAATGAGTCAAATTTGAACTACAGGTGCCTCGTAGTTTGCTCGTGATTTTTGGCAAAAATCATTTTTAGGTACACAAATACCTATTAAATCATAGATACACCAATAGTTTCTTACTATTCAATCCCTAGCTCCAGAGCCCTTTCCGACTAAACCGTTAACCCTTAGTTGCATTCTTACTCTTGATTTTTTGAAGAAATTAGCTTGAACAATATGCATTATGATATACATATGCTTATCCTTTTCGAAACGTGCTAAAGAACGTCAAAATCTGAATTCGAATGCAAAAGTTATGCTCAAAACGGTGGATAGCTCAAAAAAAAACATAGCCCGACAGCTTGCCGTCGGCATAGTCCAAAAAAAATATATATATATATATATATATATAAAGGCTGACGACATTGCCATCGGTGTAGGTAATTTTTTTTGCATTTTATATTAGCATGTCTTGATATACGCCGACGGCCGCGACATTTCCCCGTCGTCGTATTTCGGCTCTCCCGTAGTGTTTCACCCTTTATTCCCTTATCCCTTAATCTCGAATCGCATAACTATTATCACCACACATTTTTCATATTCAACTCGGCCGATGCGTTCTTCGGCATCACATTGATTCTACGTCGGTTCCGCAGCCGGAAAATCCAAGTTCGGTGAAGAACGATCTCGCCATAATCCAATGTATGTACACCCGCATCTCCACCGAGCTCTTCAATCCCGTCTCCACCGGCGGGGCCACGACCGCTAAACTCTTTGTCGGCTCTTCCAAGATAACAACAATGACTGGATCAACTCGCTTCCCACGGAGCTCCAAACCATTGTCCCAAGGGACTCGCCGGTCACTATCTTTTGCCAATGGATCAAGGCAATCGGCGATGAGCTTCAGAAGCTTGGTGATCGTGTGGAGGACCACACCCTCATCAATACGCTCCAGGTTGACCTCGGAGAGCAGGTCGCCTTCATCAAGACGGCCGCTCCATGGCCAAAGACGAGACGTGTGCTGAGGCAGCGGTGTCTGAGGAGTCATACACATCTGCTCGCTCTGCGCAAGTGACCTTGATGGATGGAATCTGGCCTTGAGGAGCTCGACGGCACCATGCAGAGGCACGAAAACTAGGTAGAAAGAGGAGGAGAATTAGGCCGACCGCCATGGTCGCCTTGCTGGATGGAATCTGACTGGAACAGAACGATCGAACATGTACACATGCCTAACCCGAGATCGTCAGACATGCATGGCCCACCAGAACGTAACACACGTGCGAAGTAAGCGAGAGAAGAAGCACAGGTGGCCAGCAGAGAAATTACGGCCATGACCATCCGAAAATGGAGAGAAATCAGAGCTCACGTTGTTTAGGATAGTAATTATTAGGTAAATACTATAGATCGTGGTCCGATACGGAAGTGAAACGTCGGGCCTGTCCAACAACGTCGATTCCGTTTTCAATCGGACGATTCCCCTTTCCTTTTAATATAACCGAAAATTAAGTACTGGTTTTTCTCGCGTAAACGGCGGGCCAAATTGAATGAGCCCAGCTAATAATCCCCATCCCTTACCTCCCATCTCGCTCACGTTCCGCCCGTCCCATCTCCCTCACGTTCCTCCCGTCTCGGCTCACTCTCCTAGCTTTGGATCCCAAATCGCTCCTCCCTCGCTCTGCTTCTTTCTCCGCCGCCCCTACCGATTCTTGCTGGTTTGATTCGTGCACACACCCATCGTATTCACAAACTCCAGCCTCCCGTCATGGTGTTCAACAGGTTGGAGACTTCGCCGGATTGACCGGGGAATCGTGGAAGGAACTGGCGGCGGCGGCGGCGTATCCGTGGCTGGCAGCGGTAGATTCCGTATCCGGGCTTGTTGTCTGCTTCGACCACCCGTGTGAGCCATCTCGGCCGATCTAGGTAATAAGCCGGAACATGCTCCCAATCTATTACTGTTTCTCCTCCATTTTCCTATCCATGTTTGCTGTAGACTAAAGTAAGTAGTAAAGAAGGTTCAGATGCTTTAGATTTTGGAAAAAGATGCTACGGCCGATGCATGACATTTTTGGGTGATTTGGATAGTTCTATTTTAGTTCCAATCCATGATTGTTTGCTAACCGATGCCTGCTCAATTCTTTGCGTTTTGCATTCATATATATGCTCGTAGCATTGATATTCATGTACTCCCTCCGTCTCAAATTAATTGTCTCAAAGTTTGACAAAAGTGGATGTATCTAGACATAATATAGTGTTAGATACATCCACTTTTCTCAAATTTTGAGACACTTAATTTGAGACGGAGGGAGTACAATGCTTCCACCTTAAGATTGTCTATTTTAGATTCGATCTGTCCGCTGAGTGTTCATGTACTTTACATACGTAATACTCCCTCCGATCCATATTAATAGGTGCTGGAGTGGATGTATTTAGACATGTTTTATTGCTAGATACATCCACTTCAGGACCTATTAATATGGATCGGAGGGAGTACTTTTTTTCGACAGCAACCATTGAAGCATTACATAATTTTAAATATGTGTGCTTCCTCTTAGATTTTGTTTTGTTGTCCATGGAGAATTTTTTTGCTTCTGCTTCCTATTTACTTTTTATTTGTTTCCACGCTTGTGATTGATTGCTTCCATATAGATGATGCGAAATGTTTCAATCGCCTCTACTCAAGAAGAAGTTTTTTTTCTTCTTCTGCTTCCTATTACTATTTATTTGTTTCCACGCTTGTGATTGATTGCTTCCATATAGATGATGTCAAATGTTTCAACCGCCTCGGCATATATGAAGAAGATTGGATAGCCATAGATTTATTATTTTTTACCACTAGGCAACAACAAATAAGTTTAATCTGCACCCCCTTAATACTATATGGAAGCACCAACGTAAATATGCTTCAGCTTCCTCTATACTTTCTAAAACTACCCTCTTAATATGCTACTTCTTGCTCACTACTACTACATATTTTTAATTTATTACATGAAATTCATCACCATCTTGTTGTTGGAAGCAGGAATATCTAAAATCATGAAGGAAGAAGTAGCACATTGTATGGGGAAGAGTCGTTTTTCAGCGGGCAGATTGCACAAGATAGTAAAGAGTATGACGGATCGTCGCCAAAATCTAATCATTGATCGAGGGTGGGGCGTTCTTCAGGATGTTCCAGCTTTCTCAGTTCCAGAGGCCTTTCTGGAATGGATAATATGCAAGATTGATCCCGAGCTCAGTGAATTCAGGAACAGTCGCAACAACACAAGTATATTGTTCAACAAAGAAATGATCGTCATCCTTTCTTCTGACTCCTTCTAGAGCATTCAATCCTGCTGCCAAAACACAGTTTCTCTGCATACTCATTGTAAAACTTCCTATCAAAAAGCATTCCGACGTGTGGAGTTAACCTCCTAGAACGGTCACCATCAGCCTGCACGGGGAAGCATAAAATTAACTTCAGTACAAAGGGACTTGCTAGCATCCTACCACCAGAATATGCTTCCACAACACGGACACAATGCTTCGTCCAATCAATAAGAATACTTCATTAATACACGAACATAAATTACATGCACCCTAAATCAATACCAATGTACCAGATATGTCACTAACATTCATCATATTCTATGTAAAGCTTCAAGGACTAGGAAACAAAGCTTCCGTTAGCTGAACCGAATTATCATATGCTTTTGCTTCCTACAGAAATATGGAATGCTCCCAATAAACAAATTACATTGGCATCCTTAAAACACAACGCATGCGCTCTGGTCCAACATCAATATCAATGTACACCATAGTTTAGTTGCTTCTTTACATTACGTGAAAAGCTTCTAGGACTACGAAACAGAGCTTCAGATACATGCACCTAATTATCATACCCCTATGTTTCCTATCAAATCTGCGAAATTCTTCTCATGATACGAAAGAATGCTTCTCCTGCTATAAGCAATGCTACACACTTGTACCATGCCAATACATATAACGCTATGCAACAAAACCCAGTCCACACTTGTAAGAACTACACCGACTACATAGCGATGATTCACACTTGGCGAATAAGGAAAACAAGCGCGAAACAACTTTACCTCACCAACTCAATGGTTTACTACCGGGGGGTCGCTGATTCGTTGAGGACTTGATCCGCCATGGTTTACTACCGGTGGGTCCTCCATTGCTTCCAGCAGCCCCAACACTCACCAACTCCGGGTCAATTTGACAGGAAACACGACGGAAAAAGTATTCGTATTTGGTGGATACTCAATTTCCTTCCTCAGGTGTGCCATCTTGACTGGACCCTGGCTAGAAGCAACTCACGCAAGGCTCTATTCAGAATCACACGGAAGAGGAAGGAGTCATTTTAGGACGTAACGCACGGGTGGTCTTTTAAGGAAGCATGCATGATTTTGAGGCAGAGATTGCCCCGCGCGCGTACAGCTAGTCACATCAGACGGTTACAGTGTTTCCGATCGCACGGCCGAAGAAAGGTCTGATAGGTAGTGACATATCGGCATCCGATTCCTAGTAGCTGCCTAATTATTATGACATTAAAAACTATGCAATCTTTAGCAACAACATTTAAAGCTACCCATTTTTAGCTACCACATTTAGAGCAATATTAATTCCAGTTGTACTATATAAACAGACGTGAGCAACTAAAGGATACACATCAAAGGTAACAGAATTCTCATAAAATGGCGAAGTATATCAAGCAAAATGTCCAAGTTATCCTCCTACTTTCATTGCTTCTTGTGAGTTGCATGGAAGTTCCTTCACTCGTAGAAGGTAATTAATAATTATGCATAGGTTTTCATGAAATTATAATGTCCATCCATATGCTTAAATTAGCTTATTCATTGTTGAATATTCATCCCTTGGCAAGATCACGAGTGGTTTTCAATTAGATCACTGGTAGAAAATAGGCCTTCGGTACGCCCCCATTAGTCCCCAAAATAATGGACCCGCGACCATAGGGGTCTTTAGTCACGGTTCGGGACGAGACCCGCGACCAATAGTCTGGGCCCAGCGCGCTCGGCCCACAGCTGGCGGAGGGGAGGGGATTTAGTCCCGGTTGGCCAGACCAACGGGGACTAATAGGTCCTCGGGCCGGCCCCACGGCCTTTAGCCGCGGTTGTCCAGGTGAACCGGGACTAAAGGCCCATCCCTATATATAGGACTCACCTCGCTGCACTTGGCCACATTTGCTCACAATATTCACAAGGGGGTGGTGGGTATGCTTTTGGTTCCTACTATGCACACAAGGTGTTCGATGAAATGCCCCATAGCATGAAACACACTTGAGCGTTTTCATTTATTTTACCTCCGTGATCGCGGTTAGCAACTTGAACCTTTCATGATTTGTATTATTTCCAGCTAGCTAGTTAGTTTAACAGATGCATGATGGTTAATTATATACTTTATATAATAATAATGCAGATGAATCGGCAATGGATGTACGGTAACCGACTCTCCGGTGAGTTCACTACGGGTTTGAAAGATTTCCTCGTAGTGGCAAATGCGAACAAACAGCGAGGTTTTATTATGTGTCCATGTGCTGAATGTAAGAATGAGAAGGGTCACTCCTCCTCAAGAGTCGTTCACATGCACCTGCTTCGGCACGGTTTCATGCCAAGCTATAATTGTTGGACCAAGCATGGAGAAAGAGGGGTTAGAATGGAAGAAGATGAAGAAGAGGATGATATCGATTTCAACTATCATGACCTTTTCGGTGATACTTTCATGGAGGATGATGCTGAAGGTGGGGAAGGGTTTGGTGAAGGTGAAGAAGAGGCACATGATGAGCCCGCTGATGATCTTGGTCGGACCATTGCTGATGCACGGAGACGCTGCGAAACTGACAAGGAGAGGGAGCATTTGGATCGCATGTTAGAGGATCACACGAAGTCACTGTACCCAGGATGCGACAATAGTCTGAAAAAGCTGGGCTCCACACTGGATTTGCTGAAATGGAAGGCACGGGAAGGTGTAGCTGACTCATCATTTGAAAATTTGCTGAAATTGTCTGCATGTTCTCATATGATGAAATGAAATTTACTTGATGTTGAGATGATATACTTTTTTTTTACATTAGGAAGGGGCATTGAAAATTTTGTCAACCTGGAGAGGAGCAAAGAAGATATACAACCTAATGATTATAATGGATGTAAGAAAAAGAAGCTGACGTGGCCACAACCAGCAACGTGGTGTTGTCAGTACTTTGCTTATACAGGTCCATGTTATGAAGACAAAACACAATGCGAAGTCAACTGCCCGTGATTCAACCCATGAATAAACATCTTGTAGCCGGCAAATGATAGAAAGTAATAAGTTTTTGCAGTATATTTGTGAACTGCAATGATTTTATTGGATTGAATAAGGATGTGAATTAACTTCTATTATGTTTCTTATAGTTATCTGTTTCATTTTTTTTATTTTAAGAAATACATTTTTTATTTATGAATTGTCTATAAAAAAAACCTTCACAAACTATGTCCTCAACATTGAATAAATTTTTGTTTTGTGTTTACAATTATGGGTCGTTAGAATATATTGGATGGAAAATACATCTCATGCCATCAAAATAAAACTATATGGTGCTCATGTACTACCACTACCAAATATCTTGTGATCAGTGACGTTTCGGTAGCGACGTTTCGATAATGTCGTGTGTTTTCGTTTGGATGGCAAATTAGAATTTGCTCAGGACGTTTTCCCCTCTTTGATAATTGGCCGGTTGGGCACGACGTTTTGCTCATTTTACATCGTAGATTTTCGTCCCCGGTCCAGTAGCCCAGTTTCGTTTTCCCCTCTTTGATAATTGGCCGGCTGGGCACGACGTTTTGCTCATTTTACATCGTAGATTTTCGTCCCCGGCCCAGTAGCCCAGTTTGAGCCGGTCTTGGTCACGGGGACGTTCATATTTATTTCAGGTTGTTCAATCTGGTGTAATTTATTAAGCTGTCAACGGTACAAAGCTTACGCTTGGGCATGCCACCACTAGTACATGATGTGTCAACATAAACAGTTTAAATGGACAATTTATCTCGATGAGAAGAATAGGACAATTGGCACAATGTATACTTTCTTTTTTGACAAATCACATCATATACAACTATAAATATAACAAAATATTTCAGTCATACTGTCATACGTATTGTAGAATTTATCTAATATGGGAGTCAATTGCAGAAGGTATATGAATACCCCCAGAAATGCTTTACAGAAGAGAATGTGTTGATGTACCACTATAGGGAAATAAAAAAATATCTTCATTTCCTATAGATGTCACCAAATCATTTATTCATCTACAAAAGAGCACCGGATTTATTACAGGTTTCAGTTTCAGTATCAGTCTGCTGACAATACATGGCCCGAATATGAAGTAAAAAATAACATCAAACAATACAATACAATACAACACCCGCAGTGCAAAATACCAAAGAAGAAGTGCAGACTAACACGGTCGTGTGTTGCTTCAGTCCTTCTGGATCTTGAGCGTGAAAGCCTGGAGGGATAAGAGCACTTGCCTGATCCGCTCTCTGATTTCGGCGTCAATCAGATTCCCATTGCTGTCAAACTTGGGTGGCTGCTGAAATGCTTGGACAAAAAGCTCTGGCTGACAAGGAAATTTATTCATTACATTTTTTTTCGTGATGGCTCCTCACCCGCTCCCGCTCCCACCCCCACCGCCCACGCAGCCTCCAGCCTTCTCGACCTCGCCGGCGATCCGAGCCTACTCCATTGACGAACATGCTCCTGCGCAGCAGGCCATACGCGCGGCCCTGGGGCTGCAAGACAGCAGGCTGCCAGGTCTCCGGCTGCCCCAAGCTTGCCCAGAGGCCCACGTCTTCCCGCTTCGTGCCGTCTTCATCGACCCCTGCCTGCGGTTCGACGAGCTCCTCACCGCTGTGCTGCTTCAAGCCTACCTCCATGCACCGGCCAACAACCTGGCTGTGCAGAAGTGCAGCGAGGGGATCTTCAGGTTCTTCGTTGCCTCCTCGCATGACCGTGAGAAGGTGCTACGGCTAACTCCGCCTCCAGCCTCGCTCTTCTCGTTGCGCTTCGAGAGAGACGTTGAGGCGCCAGGCAGCCAAGCGAGCGAGAGGAGCAGCGCCTTGGAGGATCTGCTTTCGCAGGCGGATGGGGACGGCGACCTAGAGGAGGGGGAGATCCCCCAAAACATGCCGGAGAAGTTTAGCAGCTGCAACGTTGCTCCTAAGGTACGCCGTGCTCGGCCTGGGATTGCTTTCCGCGCTCTTGTCTTGCAAAATTTCCACTGCGGGGTTGTGCGACCTCTCTTCTCGCTGCCACCAAAATCTCAACGCCCAAATATCTTCACCTGCTTTCGCTCGGAGTCCATCAAACCTTCTGTGCATTTAGTTAAAAACCTGTTAGACTTCACGTTTGCCGCGGATGATAGCTTTGTGATCCACCGCCTCTCGGCCTTCGTCTTCTCCGCGCGTGTTTCGTCACTGCCGGTTCTTAACGAAATGCTGCTGCGCTCGCCAATCAAGATCCATGGTGCGGCCTTCTTCCTCTTCGCCGACGAGGAGGGCGCGATGGCCTTCCAAAATTCAAACTGCGCGTCCCCACCACATCCTTTCAATTGGCTGGGTCCCGCCGTGGCGCGCCCCACTTGCAAACAGGGGGTTCTGGGGCGTGGGCCCACGATCTTTGACCGCGTCTACTACGGTGGAGTTGGCCTAGATCCTACTCCTATCTGCCAGCTAGACCACGCGAGTCCTATCGCGTTTATCGCTGCTGAGACCACGTCATGTCGCCCGTTATCTCCTCCACACGCCGATCTGCTGCCCCTCGAAACGGCAAAGCTCGCAGGAGAAGTACTCGAGTACAATCTGCATCCAGATCCCTGCGCTGCGTGCCCCTCGCTGACCGCGCCGGCCGGCAGCTCTGCCTACGCATTGAAGGAGATGCTCTCGTCCATGGATGCCTCCATGCTCGCGGTCCACAACGAAAACAACGATTCGCACAGCTCTAGCTCACCTTCGGCTCACGACGAAACGCACTGCGTGCATGCCCCTGCTATCTGTCTAGATACGCACGAGTTCCCACCTCTCCACCGCGCGCCTCTAATGGCCTGACGACGCCGCCCGACAGCGGTCGCCTCCACCCGTCCCCGGCGACTGATGCTGCCTCATCGCCATTTAAGGACGCCCTCCTCCGTTCTCCAAAGGGCAACCCGTCCTTAGCCTCTACCTCTTCCCAACTGAGCTCTACCGCCGCTATAAAAAAGAGAACCAGCTACCCAGCTCTGCCATACTCACGCATGCCGCGCTGCTACCGTTGCCTCGCCAAAGATCATCTGGTTGACGACTGTAGAGACCCGGTGAGGTGCGCGCGGTGTGGAGTCTCCGGCCACCGCAGCTACGACTGCACAGCCCACACCCCCTTAGCCTTCCAAGCTCCGCCGTTCACCGCTGCGATGCCGCGGCCAAGCGGAGCGGACGATGGCGCCAACGCCCAACGCCACCAGCTTCCAGCCATCATCACTGCGCCAGCGGGAGAGATCTGGTTCGGCACTTACCGCGTTGTCCTCGACGGCACTCCTTCGCCTTCCTCTCCGCGCCAGGCGGCCTCGACGGGCATGGATGCTGCCAACCCGCAGGTCATCTCCTCGGATGACGACTCGGCGCCGCTCTCTCAGCGCGCGGAAGCGACCAACGCTGACGAAGGTGTTGCGCGCGCGTTCGTCTCCGCCCGCGCGACGGACTACGCCTTGTCCGATTCGGAGAACGGCATCCTCCTGGGGATCCCAGTGGGACGCGTGGAGCGCCCAGAGTCCTCCACGGCGGCTGCCGCCAGGTTGGGGGGCCCGCCGCGCACCATCTTCATCCCGGAGGGGCTCGTCCTCGACACGGATCGCTTCTTGTTCGCGGTCCTCGAACCTGCTGTCCAGGCTCCTTTCGACCTCATCCGCCGGGCGGTCGAGACGGCTACGCCAAATGCCATCTTCACCTTCGCCGCGTCTTCATTTGGCTCCGCGCTGATGGTGTTCGACGACGAGGGTGGACGAGACTATGTCTTCAATCGATCCCCTCTGCGCCACGACGGCGTTTCCATCTCCTTCGTCAGGCCTCAGGACACGGACGACAGGTCCGCCACTGTCTACGGTCTGATGGTGGAGATAGCAGCCACGAACTTCCCGCTCGAGCTCTGGCACGACGCCGGAGCCTCCTTCGTCTTCAACCACGCCGGTAGGCTTTGCTGCATAGACAGAGCTTGCTTTGACTCATCTGACAGGTCATCCATTAGAGGCTTCGTCCAGATCGAAGCGGACGCCACCATCCCACCATCGCTCACCCTGCACCTGCCCAACAGCGACACGGTCGTCGTCCACCTCAGGATTGTGCAGTCCTGGGCCATTGGCATCGGGATGCCCTTCACTGCGCCGGACCCAGGCTACCCCACGCCGTCGCCACGGCGTTACTCCTCTCCTGCCTCGCAGCCACCTGCACGCTCTCCTCATGACTCGCCTCGCAGCTTCGATGACGTGCCGCTCATGGCGGCTGTGCCTGCTCCGAACGGCCCTGCGCCCGCGGACACTCTCCGTCAGATCGCTGCTGAAACGCAGCGCGCACACGAGCAGGCCGAGGAAGCAGGGGATGCGGTGGTGGCTGATGCAGCTGACCTCGTCGACTCGCTTCGAGGGCTCGCGGTCTCAGCTTTCCACGTGGGCTCCTCGTCGGTTGCCTCGCCGGCGCATGAGAACGAAGCCAGGAAGCGCCGCGTTCGGATCAAGAGGGCAACTGACAGCGCCAAGAAACTGCGTCGCAGCCACCGCATTGCGGCCAAGGCAGAGGGGAACTACATCGACGCCTTATCCCTCGCCATCAAGAAGAAGGCCGCGGATATCGATGCCGCAACCCTGTCCTCTGCGCTGGCTGGCGCGCTCTCCGACTCGGGGCTCCAGGACAACCCTGCTGAACCGTGCGTCGATGTCCGCGCGCTGGTCGCTGTCGCCCTGGCTTGCGGAGCTGACGAAAAGGAGGCCACGGACGCGATCGATGCTGCGCCGCAGGACGACGCTGACGAGGACGGCGGTGAGGTGCTGCCTCCATCCCCATGATCGCACAAGACATGCAGTCTCCGTCCCAACGGCGTCATGGCCACGTCGTTTACCCGTTCGGGACGAACCCTCGCCACGATCCAGCGGCGTCCACCAGTGGCCCTACCCCTCTCGGTACTGTTAGCTTAGCTAAACCGCGCTTAACGTGCTCGATGCGTGTCTACCCCTCCGTGTACGCCAATAGGGCGTTTTGCTATCATAGGTTAAAGCTGGATCAGCTTAGAAGTCTCGTTTGTAAGGTGGTTATCCAAGTTAATGATTAAGCTCATCTTCGACATCCTTTCCTGGAACATTCGGGGGCTAGGTGACCACACAAAATGTGAAGAGGTTCTTGCTCAGCTCATCGATCTTAAACCCCACATTATTCTAATTCAAGAATCGAAACTAAACGCTTGCGACAAAATGAAAGCCAACACTTTCCTTCCTAGGTTCTGCAGCGATTTTTCGGTTCTTCCAGCTGATGGCTCCAAAGGTGGGATCATCACGGCCTTCTCTAACAAAATCTTCTCACGTATCTCAGAAACGGTAGGCACTCACTGCCTAACAACCATTCTCTCCACGATTTCCTCCGCTAAACAGATCCAGATTACCAACGTCTACGCACCTACGGATCACTCGCTAAAACAAAGTTTCCTTAACGAGTTGTCTAGTCTGCGGCCTCTAGATGATACCCCATGGATCGTTATGGGGGACTTCAATCTAATGAGATACGCGGACGAAAAGAATAAGGACAATTTTCGACAATCGGAAGCGGACCTCTTTAACGCCTACATTCATAATCTTGCACTCATTGAGCTGCCCCTTCTCGACCGGGCGTATACTTGGACCAATAACAGGGACGAACCCACTCTGCAAAAAATTGACAGGGCCCTAGTGAATCAGGCCTGGAACGCGACCTTCCCCGACTCCTCTTTATCCTCCAGGACTCGTTATTTATCTGACCACGTACCATTGGTGGCCTCCATCTCAACAACTGTACCTAGGCCGGCCTTTTTCAGATTCGACAGCTCGTGGGCCTCCTTTCCTGCAGCCAGAAACGTGATTCAAACGGCCTGGAACATGGCTACAACAAGGACTGATGCGGCCCAACAACTGGTGGCCACTCTTAAGAAGACACGAACAGACCTAAAGAAATGGCGTAAGAACACAACCCCTACGCATCTTATGGAAAACAACTCCAAGTTTCTCATTTCCTTTCTCGACGTCATTGAAGAATTCCGGAACCTTCACCCAAAAGAAATCGCTCTGAGGGACGTAGTCATCCGTACCCTGCGTCGGGCTGTCCATGCTAGAGTCAAATATTGGAAAGCCCGATCAAAAATTAAATTTGCCTTGGATGGTGATGAGAATACCAAATATTTTCATGCTTGCGCTTCTCAAAGACTGCGTCACAACAAAATCGACTCCATTGAGCACAACGGCAACACAATCACGGACCACGCTCTTAAGACCAAGGTCCTAACTTCCTTCTACCACGGGCTGCTAGGGGTTCCGACTCCTACCCATTGGCACTTCAACCTGGAAAATGTTTACGCGCGTTCACATACCTCTCTAACCCACCTGGACCTTCCCTTCTCGATTAACGAGATCTCAACCGCCTTCCTTCACATGAATGCTAATGCTAGCCCGGGACCGGACGGGTTTGGCCCGGCCTTTTACCGGACCTTCTGGGGCCTAGTCAGACCGGCCATCCTATCCCTCTTCCATCAATTTTACAACAATACTCTTGACCTCCAGGCCATCAACCGTTCCTACATGGTTCTCATACCTAAAGGAACTGCCCCTCGGACCGTTGATGCTTTCCGCCCAATAGCACTGCAAAATTGCCCTATTAAGGCCATAGCGCGATTACTAACGAACAGGCTCCAGCAATCAATCAGGGATCTCGTTGACAGCAACCAAACGGGCTTTATTCCAGGGCGAGGCATTGCCGAAAACTTTGTCTATGCCACGGATATCCTAAACTGCTGCCACAAGAGAAAAAAATCCGCAATGGTTCTTAAATTAGACTTCAGAAAGGCGTTCGATTCTATAAGCTGGGATTCCCTTCTCACCATTCTACAAGTTAGGGGATTCCCGCCCCGCTTCACCAATTGGGTCAATCTGCTTCTCAGGTCGGGCATGACTGCTGTTCTTATTAATGGCCTGCCCGGGCCTTGGATACAATGCAAACGGGGGCTTAGACAAGGGGATCCTATCTCCCCTTACCTGTTCATCATTGTTGCCGACGTCCTGCAACGTATGATCTCGCAAGCTTGCCATCTCGGCTTGCTCGCACATCCTCTTAATGACCACTTGACTTGCCCTGTCCTCCAATACGCTGACGACACGCTAATTATAGCAAAAGCTTCAAAGGAGGCAGCTACAAACCTCAAACGTATCCTCGACGATTTTGCTTTGGCCACCGGCCTCCAAATCAACTTCTCAAAAACAACCTTTGTACCTATCCACATTGATGCACACATGGCTGCGGATATCGCGGCAGTGTTGCAAACTACGACCTCCTCCTTCCCGCAAACCTATCTTGGACTACCTCTCTCGGACAAGAAAATACCGCTTACGGCCTTCCAACCTATTATCGATAGCATTGACCGTTACCTTGCCGGGTGGCGAGCGACACTGCTGTCCACGGGTGGACGGCTAGTTCTCCTTGCATCGGTCCTAGATAGCTTACCTACGCACTACATGTCCTCTATTCTCCTGCCTGCCGCAGTGATCCATGCCATTGATAGCAAGCGCAGAACTTTCTTTTGGACCGCTGACGAAAAATGTTCGGGGGCACAATGCCTTGTGGCCTGGGACAAGGCCTGTAAACCTAGGTCTTCGGGGGGTCTAGGGGTAAAAAATCTAAATGCACAGAATGTTTGCCTTCTCCTTAAGCTATGTTATAAATTCCTCCACTTTCCAGACATCCCGTTGATGACCTGGATCCATACACACTCGCCCATAGCAACTGCCACCACCAACTGCTCCTACCTAAAGAGACTCCTAAACAAATACATGCCACTTCTCTCTCTTGCCACCACATGTACACTGGGGAATGGCAGGTCCATCCTATTCTGGCAGGACCGCTGGCTACTCCCAGAGCCCTTACAGGATGTATACCCCGCCCTTTTCTCACACCACCTAAAACCGCATGACCGCGTGGTGGACGTCTTACAAGTTGGCGTCCAGCATGACCTCCGATACCGGCTAACCTTGGTTGCTTCCAGTCAGCTTTCTACTCTCTCCTCTTTGTTGCAGGGAATCTCGCTCTCGGACTCACCGGACAGGCGTACTATGATCGATGGCACCCCCTTCTCCGCCAAGGGGGTATATTCACAGATGCACGCTCAGGAACAGACGTCCACCATTCTCACCCGACTCTGGGCATCCCGGGTGCCTGGAAAGGTGAAGGTCTTCGCTTGGCTACTTGGTATGGACAGGCTCAACACTAGGGCCAACCTTCAGCACAAGCACATCCTCGACCAAGCCACCTGCCCCCGCTGCGACGCACAGGTTGAAGACGCGCAGCATTTATTCTTCGACTGTACACATGCGGCCGCCGTGTGGGACATGATTGCCATTCCCACGACGTCCATCTCCTGGACAACTGTTTGGGATGTGCCCTTGCCGCAGAACGCCGAACGCGGGGTATGGGACTCCATCCTCCTAATCATCTTGTGGAAAATATGGGACGCCAGGAACGCAAAGGTCTTCCGACAGCTTGATTACACCGTCCATGTAACAGTTCATAACATTATCCAGGACCTTACTCTATGGTCACATCGTTTCCGCTCCCCGGAACAAAGAGAAGCCGCCGACTTGTGGCGGAACTACCTCTTAACCTGTATCTCCCAAAATTCTTCTTAATTTATAAAATATTCAGGTGGGGATTCTCTCCCCCCCGGTGACAGCATCCAAAAAAAAAAAAAGCTCTGGCTTGTTGATGAAATGAAGGTCTAAGAACACCCCGACCTGCCGGAGATGGTACTGCGATCTACCTCCTCCAAAGCCACCTCCAGCGCTGACAATAGCCGCGGGTTTGTCTGCCCAGCAATTCTTTCCTCTAGAGGCCCAATCAAGTGCATTCTTCAGCGGGGCTGCATTTGGGACAACATAGCATAGCATATCAGCAAGCAAACACACGAGCATTTGGAAAGACAAACTAAACACTTAAAGAGGTCATCCATTTCCATCAGGGATATTATTCAACTACGAGGCATGCAATTGTTATTTTTCTTCAACTGTAGATCATTTTCTGCAACTACAAGATAATGTCCAGCTTGACAATATCTGGATTTTTCAGGACAATCTGTCATTTGTTTCTCTAGGTTCCAATATTAGGGTGTTAGGCAACTCAATCATTCCATTCCCTATGAAAACTGGATATGTTATTGACCTGCACATCACAAAATTAGTACTTGTATCAAATTTCAAGTTAAAAGCGGCCACTGGAAGCTTAATGAATACTCCCAGATGGTTAGTATTATCTTAGACCGCAGGAACAAATAGTGTGAGTAAAAGAAGTGAAGTGCTCAGATCTCTGTAGTTGTCGTCACAGTCAGACTCAGACTACTTGATTGGCTTATATAACTACTGAAAGAGCAAGACCTGGAAGTCAAGTAATATTTACCAGATGGGCAATGATGTGAATTAAACTGTAACAGAGTAAAAACTCCAAGATTGTTAGCACTACCAGTAGTTCATAAACTATACTGAATTGAGCTGAAAGGAAAAGAATATACAGGGTAGGATGTTGAGGATTTTTTGTAGATAAAATCTGCAAGAAAGGAATAAAGGAGGTTCCACTACTTCATGATGGTGTGCTTAGTGTCCAGACAAAGTGTTCCTTCTTTATCAAATTTTTCTCTAAATTTCGTACTCTGTGATCGCAGTTTAGGTACAATCGACCATCTGGGTCATGTTTGCAATATAGTATATATGCTTGACAGGACAACACTAACTAACTGTCCGTCATGGGAATCAAATGGGAGCTCACCAATTTTGAGCTATGGGTATGTATTGCAAATCCACCTTGTCAGACATTGCAATATGCCACAGTTCTTAGTCTCCATCACCGACAGTTCCAGAAAAACACCTCCATTACACGCCTTTGAGAAAAGACACCTCTCACATAACTTTAGTAACAAGTCTTTCCATGGCAACTCGTGCAGCATCAAGTGCTAATTGGGGTTCAGCTACGGAAGCCTTGGCCCGAAAATGAGACTGAAATTAAGGAGGAGGAGGAGGAGGAGCAGGAGCAGGAGCAGGGGAGCACGTACTTGCGATGGAGTAGTTGTACTCGGGCGAGCCGAAGAGGAAGCAGTCGGCGCTGCGGACCTGGTCGCGGAAGGCCTCGACGGCGGGCGGGAACCCGCCGTCGGGCGTCTCGAGGTCGGTGTTGAGCAGCGGCAGGGCGGAGATGTCGACGTGGTCCACGCGCAGCCCCGGGATGGACTCCTCGCAGACCTCCGCCGCTGGTCAATTCAAGCAACCACCGGGCCGCAGCACAGGGGCAAAGGAAACAGGTCAGCGGGCGTGCGAGCGCGAGTGGTGAAGAGTAGAGAAGATGCGCGACGGGGGATACCGGCGCGGAGGAGGCCGTGGTTGTAGGAGGCCTTGCGGAGGGAGCCGCAGACGGCGGCCACGCGGAGGACGGGCGCAGCTCCGGTGGCGGCCATGCTACTTTGGCTTTCGGTGGAGACGGGATGCGTGTCGTGTCGCGTGATTTCGGGTTGGGCTTTTCCCTCGCTGAATGGGTGCGAGATTGCGACCCGAATATGTAGGTTCGGCGCAGTCACACCAGCGTCAAATGCTGCCGGTTAGTAATACGTGGCAGTCAAAAGTCGATGTGTCACGTTACTTTTCAAACACATGGCACCAGTACATTAAAAAATTTAGAGCAAATTCCACTTTGTACACTCGCATCGCAAGTGTCCAAATGTTCCTTCCGAATACCCCCTCCGATATGTTGTAGCTATTACTTTTTATTTTTTGAGATAAACCAAAAATGTATTAGGTCAGCACGCCGTCTCATTAAAAACCTCCCAGTCCCCGTAGGTACCCTGGTGAGGAAAAGAGTGCGTCAGAAACGTGCCGCCTTAACCAGAAATTAGTCAGGATTACAATCCTTTCTGATACAACCATCAAGAAAGGTAGGGGTATAGTTGACCCACAAACATCTCCTCCTAACCGTAGAACAGTACTTAGCACAAAGATGCGCTACTATGTTACACTCCCTAGGGATAGAGCTTAATTTAAAAGTTTTAAATTTTCCTGAGTTTTCACTAATTTCCATCAGAATTGGCGCAATTATGGAGCGCTCAAAATTCGCCTCCTTCCACATATGAACTACTTCCTGCGCATCAGTCTCAACTTCAATCTTTCGAAGACCCCTGTCAATGGCCACTTTTATACCATCTCTTACCGCAAGAGCCTCCATAACTATTGCCGATGCTTGATCAAAATACCAAATGGCTTGGGCCACCATTAGCTTACCGGCCCTATCTCTGACAGTAATACCTGTCGAGCCATGCCATAGCTGAGCATCAAACGCCGCATCCACATTCACCTTTAATATATCATCCTCTGGAGCAATCCATTTTTTCGGTTTTGAAGTGGACTAGCTTCCCGAGTGGTCGACCTGCTCAGATCCGTAGCTGAATCACATGCTCATTTTACAGATTGCAATAGCGATCTTGGCGATGAACCGTGTTTCCTTGCGTTCCTCTCCATCCAGACCGCCCAAGCTCCGCATAAAATAGTGGCGCCGCTAGTAGTAGATATTTTTGAGCCATCAAGAAGATCGAAGGCCCAGCTATTGGGGTGGAAATCTGGTACCTTAATGCCTGTGCTGTCGTAAATTTCTTTCCAGAACACCTTTGCCCAGGTGCACTTAAAGAGTGCATGAAATATAGTCTCATTTTGACCACATTCGTGGCAATTCCTCTGCCTCTCAATATGTCTATCTGCCAGCACATCTCTCGCTGGAATATAATTTTTAAGCACTCTCCACCAGAAGTTTCTCACCTTAGGGCGAATTGGAAATTTCCAAAGTTTCTTCCATATTGGTTGGCTCTGCGATGAAGCCCCAATTCTCACACTGTCCCTCGCATGTGCTAGAGCCCGATAGCATGATCTTACAGAAAAGAAACCCAATTTTTCGGGTTGCCATGCCCATGTGTCCTCCATGAAAACTCCCACTGGTATCCGAAGTATAGCTTCAGCATCAGATTGCATAAAGCAGTTCCGCACTCTCTCCTCAATCCACGTATTAGACCCGGGATCCAGTAGCTCATGAACCATTGACAAATTACCATCATCCTCTCTCCTTAGAGGTTTTTTACCAACATTCTCCGGGATCCATGGATCCTCCCAAGCATTAATAGTAGAACCATCACCCACTCTCTTAATCAGTCCCACTTTCAGAGCCTCTCTCCTGTAAAGAATTGATCTCCACGTGAGCGAGGATTCCTTCTTTCTTCTAGCAGCCATAAAATCGGAGGAGTGAAAATACTTGCCTTTTAGTATCTTAGCACAAAGGGAGGTAGGGTTTGTAAGCAGCCTCCACCCCTGTTTAGCAAGCATTGCTTGGTTGAAGAATTCAAGATCCCGAAAGCCCATTCCTCCGTTACACTTTGGTATAGCCATGTCCCTCCAATTACACCAGTGCATTTTTCTGACTTTATCATCACCTCCCCACCAAAAGGGCGCAATAATACCAGTAATCTTCTTCACAAACTTTTTAGACAATTTAAAACAACTCATCGAGTAGGTTGGAATAGCCTGGCAAATTGCTTTAATAAGAACCTCTCTTCCTGCACTGTTAAGGTGCTGAGGAACCCACCCATTTACTAGTCTCTTGATCTTTGTAAGAATACTTTCAAATTGGTCATCCGAAGAGCGCCCCACAGCAGTGGGTAATCCCAGATATGTTTCCACTAGAGCTTCCTTAGTTATATTGGTTAATAAGTGGACTTCCTGCTTCATCTCCTCGTTGCAGTTCTGGCTAAAAAATATGGCAGATTTTGATTTATTCACCAATTGACCAGACCCACTGTGATACCTCTCGAGGATGTCATTAATCCGACTAGCACCAGTAGAATTTGCCTGTGTAAAGATCAGACAATCATCCGCAAAAAGCAAGTGAGAAATCCAGGGGGCATGGATCCCCACTCTAATGCCCTTCGAAAGATAACCCGCGCCAAAATATTTCAAAAGACATGTCAAGCCTTCAGAACATAAGAGAAATAAATAAGGGCTAATAGGGTCTCCCTGTCTTATCCCTCGAGATGGTTTGAAAATTTCAGAGTATGCTCCATTGACACGAACAGAGAAGGAAGCCGAATTAACACAAGACATAATTCTCTCTGTCCACCATGGTGAGAATCCCAATTTCTCCATAATTTTCTTCAAATAATTCCAGTCAACACGATCGTAGGCCTTGGCCATGTCAAGTTTAATTGCACAAGCACCAATCTTTCCTTTCTTCTTTTTTAGATAATGGATGCACTCGTATGCTGTGAGGACATTATCCGTTATTAACCTCCCAGGAACGAAAGCACTTTGCTCCTCAGATATAACCGTATCCAGGAGTGGTCTCATCCTCATAGCCATGACCTTGGAAGCAATTTTATAAAGTACGTTGCATAAAGAAATAGGCCAAAATTGGCCAAGAGATTTCGGATCCTTCACTTTCGGGATGAGTACCAGTACTGTTTTGTTTACCTCCTCCGGCATAATACCAGTGACGAAGAAATCCTTAATAGCCTCACAAATAGGTATTTTCAGAATATTCCAATGCTTCACGTAGAAACCAGCCGTGAAGCCATCAGGACCTGGCGATTTGTTCGGGTGCATCATAAAAAGTGCTTGTTCAATTTCCATCTCCGTGACTGCCCTGCATAATTGTTCATTCATATTAGCATCAATTTTGCAATTCACTAATTCAGTGATAAGCCCCGGTTCAATGCCATCCTCTAGAAAAGAGGCCATGGTAGAAACCGGCTGCTGCTTCCTCAATTGCAGACTGCGATGAGACTGTAGATCCATCATCCAGCAAAAGTGAACTGATTCTATTCTTCCTAGCCCTTTCCTTGGCTTTTGCGTGGAAGAAGGAGGTGTTCCGATCTCCTTCTCTTAGCCATAAAACTCTCGAACGTTGTTTGGCTATTATCTCCTCTCTAGACAAAAGTTCGGAAATATGAATTATAATATTTCTCTCTGCCTTTGATGGACCCGAGCCAAGTGACCTGGCTCTCAGATTTTCTAGTCTTTCTCTCAATGATTTGAGTTGCCTTCGTACATTACCAAATTCAGTGTTACTCCAAGTCTGTAGTTGCTTCCGTACCCCACCTAGTGCATGTGATACGTCTGCCAAGTTTCCATTCGGCAGAACCCAAGAGGATTCAACCACCTTTATATAATTCTCATGCCTCGCCCACGCATTTTCAAAACGGAATGGTCTGGACCCCCTGTTCTCGTTGGGAGCATGTGACGCCACGGAAATAAGCAGAACACAGTGGTCAGACTTGGTCGTTTGAATATGAGTAACACTCGAATTTCCAAAGGTTTCCAAGAATTGATCATCGCCAAACCCTCTGTCCAACCTAACCTTGATATTCCTCTGTCCATGTTGGTGATTATCCCAGGTATAGGGGGTACCCCTAAAACCCAAGTCAGTAAAACGACATAAATCAGCAGTATCTCGAAATCCTTCCATCATCCACTCTTCTCGCATTTTCCCTCCAAACTGTTCTCTTGCGTCCAAGGTTTCACTGAAGTCCCCGGCGCAAAGCCAGGGATTATCATACTCCTTTCACAAGAATTCTAACAGTTCCCAGTTCCGTTTCCGACGAGACCTGACGGGATCACCGTAAAACCCCGTAAATCTCCACTCAACCGGTCCCAAGCAGTCATTTTGGATCAAAACATCAATATGTGATTTACTAAAGGATTTTAGGTTCACAACTGAATCACTGTTCCAAAAGAGTGCAAGACCACCACTTAAACCTTCGCTCTTCACCGCAAAGGCATGTTGAAAACCAAACCGAAATCTCAACTCCCTCGCTCTCGTATCTGGCAATTTGGTCTCCGAGAGAAAAACCAAATTGGGACGGTGCAACTGTACTAAGTTGCTTATTTCTTGAACTGTCTCGGGGTGTTCACACCCGCGACAGTTCAAACTAAATATATTCATTGCTCCCGGCGGTCTGCCTCGGAGGGAGTCGCCGATCTGCTATCCACTAACGCTGAGGTATTGTTATCAACTGACTTCTTAGATTTCTTCGGTTGTCTGACCACAGTAGAGCTTTGTGGTAGAGGAGGGGTCACTTCCTTGGAAGAACCAACCGGACAAGCCACTATGTCCTTCCCTTTGATGGGTAGCACTTCATCGAAATTGAGTCTCAATGCTGCATTCGGGGCCTGTTGATCTCCCTGCCGAGACAACACCTATACCCGGATCATCTCCTTTTTTCAGTGGGCTCGAAGTTGTATCACTCACATCCTCAATATCTTCTTCCATATCCGCGGAACTCCTTTTCCTAGCCGAGTATTCTATCTCTCTACCTCTGCCTCTTCCACCCATCCTTCCTGAAAAACCTCCTCTAAAAGCATATTGATTAACTTGGGCTCTTCTTTTAGCAAACAACCATTTGCCATATTGTAGTGTTGATGGATCATGAACACCGTCGCCACATTCCTCCATATCATGGCCCATAATGCCACAAACATCACAGAAGTATCCAATCTTTTCATATTTCACATGTAGAAGATCTCTCTTCCCTCCCACATTGATCGGAACAAATCTAATGAGAGGTGCATGAACATCAATGCTTGCTCGAACCCGGACATAATCACCTTCAAAATATCATGTTGGTTTCATCTCCACACTTGAAACCTTCCCAATTCTCCTAGCTAGCTCATCAACCACCTTGTTAACACGATATAATTCAGGAATTGTACGGATTTGAGCCCAGACCAACGATCTTTCAAGCTTCACTTCTTTGGGGTTGCATAAACCATCATATTCGGCTATTACCACCACCAATTTCTTGTACAGCCAAGGGCCTTGTAACATTACTTTGTTCAAGTCCCCTAAACAAAAGAATTTGAAAGTGAACAGGTTGTCATCGACTTCCCTCATCTCTGGTTCATGTGCTAGCCCCCAAATTCCTCGGAGGGTATCGAAAATTGCCGCTGCCGAAACTGGTTTTGCCGTATGAACCCGTGCTACCGCTAGCCATCGAGCTTCCTTTTTCAGATCCCTCAGATCGTCGTCTCCGATGAAGACGTCATCCAGTTCACCTTCCCGTAGTTCTAGGTTCTGTAACGTACGGGCTAGGGCTTCATCGCTATCTCCTTTCCTTGATCCTCCCTGGTTCCCGTCCGCCGAAGATGACATGGTCGCCGTCTTGAAAAAGTAGCAGGCTCGCGCTTCCGTGGCGATCGACGATCACCCAGATGACGAGCGAAACTGAATCTGCTTGCCCACGGGGGCACCAGCCTTAAAACTCCTCCGCTTCCGATTGAGACCTGATCGGAGTCAACTTCGATCGAAGATTCGCTAGATCTCACGCCGGAGACGAGTCACCGGCGGAGTCGGTACCCTAATCGCCTTAGGCGGTTAGGTCAGAAAAAAAACATCTTCCGGACTCATATTGTATAGATACCTAGGTCAATCTTGTTCTGCAGACACAACGGCTGGCGAACGGCGCAGTATACGCGCGGGCATGGTGGCCTGCATGCGGCCCAGCAGGTCCGCTCGGCGGTGCGGCGTGCGACCAATACGCCAGTGTGACGGCTGGCTTCCCGACCACGTCGCCTTCGTCGTGCTCACCAAGATATTCACTCCGACAAATATTTGCTAGCGCAACGCTGATACGGCAGCATTAGGGACGTCGGCCTCGCACGCCGGCTGTTTGTGGAAATGCTGGATTACGTCATCGTGACCAACATTATAAGCTACACCATTGTGATTCAGTGCCTTATGCAAACGATTAGATGCTTTGTGCCAAGGAATAAGTTTGCGAGCTAGCGAGTGACTCGAGCGGAATCCGCGCAAGCAAAAGCACACGGATGCGCAGCTGGCTAGCTGAGCTAACACACGCACGTTTACTAGCACAGATTGGAGGAACGACTACGAGATGCCGAGTGGCTTGGCAAGCTGCTACTGCCATCCAGCTTCATGTGCGCGAGACGCTTAAAGTAGATATATATATATATATATATATATATATATATATATATATATATATATATATATATATATATATATATATATATATATATGTATGTATGTGTATATATATATATGGAGATAAGATTGAAGATGCATATGACGCGTGAGCCAACATAGTCAGCGAGAGTATCAATTTGGCAGAAAAAAATTGCTCTAAAAAAACAGGTCTAAGGTTTGATTTACACCGGGATTCACAAATTTAGGGTACAAACGACAGAGATTTCGACTTGAGGGTTCAAACCGCCCAACATCTACCAGTTCAGGGTTGAAAATAGACTTTTTCCTAAAATGAGTGAACATATGTATTAAAAGTTGTCTAGATACATGTAGACATGTGTATATATGGAAAAAAGGCTAAACCATTTTACATTTAGGAACGGAGGGAGTAGTATAAGAGCAACTCTAGGAGAACCCCTATTCTGCGGAACCGAAGACGCGGTTTTCAGTTCGTGTTTTAGGGTCTTTTTCAGTTTCGATTCATCGCTTGCTACTGCTCGTAAACATAAACCGCATATTTCGATTTTTGATTTTGCCGCGAAATTAGTTAACAAAAGAGGTGGCAAAGACCACTGATGACAACGATTATCGCCGACGGTGATCACCGGAGTAGCCCTATCCATAGCTCTAGCCCTAACTCTAGCCTACCCGGGGGCGGCGTCGCTCCCCAAATTGTCGCGGCGGCGCTGCTAAAGAACGACAAAACCGCTCAGTCCTCATCGGAGGAGCCGATGTACTACGGATCCTTGAGCGAGGCACCGATGCCCTTCTCGAGGAGCACCGCGTTCACCTCGAGCTCGACCTCCTCCGCTGTAGAGCGCTGGTAGAGGGTCGCCAGGACGCTGTCCACCGCATTGTCCGGGACGAAGTCGAGCTCGGAAAAGGAGGACCAGATGCCGTCGGCTCGTACTCCGGCAGCGGCTGCTCCTCAGGAGGGCGCGGGATGAGCTCCCCGCGCCGTGGAGGCGGTCAAACTCCGAGAGGGCGTGGTACGCCAGGGTGTCCGGCACGGGAAAATCGTTGTTGGTGAAGGCGTGCGCCGCCCTCTTCCTCGCGGCATCGGAGTGCACCACCCGTCTCCGCGCCTCGTTAGACAGATCTGACGGGTCAAACGAGGCCCAGAAGGCGGGCTCGCCCTTGGGGGTCTTCAGTTTCGGCGGCACGCCGGAGCTGGATCTGGGTGGAGGCGCGCTTAATTTGTCGTCGGAGGTGTGTGGCGACGCGAAGGGATTGCTTGTCGGTAGCAGCGGAGGGATGGGGGGCATGACCTGAAAATGACCACTGGTAGAAAATAGGGCTGTAGTCCCGGTTCGCCAGGGCCTGTAGTCCCGACCCAGCAACCGGGACTAGCAATGCGCGACTAAAGACCCCACTCTATAGTCGCGCCGACTGCGAACCGGGACTAAAGGCCCGTCCACGTGGGCGGGTGGCGGAGCCGGGAGGCGGAGGACATTTAGTCCCGGTTGGCCACATGAACCGGGACTAGATTTATTTCGTAATTTTTTTAATTCATTTGGTTTCTAATTATTTTTCGCACCTTTTTTCACTCCATTTTTTTCTTCAGAATTTGTACTATTTGCTTAGTGTCTAACTACAATTATCTCTAGTCAAATTACTTACTCATGGTCAAACTTCCCGCTCGGTCACCCATCCTCCCACTACTCTAGCACTAGCACGCTTAACTTCCGAGTTCCATCCCGTCCCGCATCCAAGTGTTTCGCATGCATGTATGTGATACTAGTATCATATCAATCCTATTAACATGAGACTCGATGCCACATTTCTTTATTGTCTGAATTTCAAATAAATCTTTTAATAAACAAAAGTAATGATGTAATTAATTATTTTGAATAAATAAATAAACTTTAACTTTTAATTTGTATTATTTCTAAAAATACAAATAATATATCAAAAAATTAAGAAAAATAGAACTAATTCATTTTTAAAATCTTAATAATACAAATAATATATCAAAAAATGAAGAACAATAATACTAATTCATTTTAAAATCTTAATAATACAAATAATATATCAAAAAATTAAGAACAATAATACTAATTCATTTTAAAAATCTTAATAATACAAATAATATATCAAAAAATTTAAGAACAATAATACTAATTCATTTTAAAATCTTAATAATACAAATAATATATCAAAAAATGAAGAACAATAGTACTAATTCATTTGAAAATCTCAATAGTACAAATAATATATCAAAAAATGAAGAACAATAATATTAATTCATTTTAAAATCTTAATAATACAAATAATATATCAAAAAATGAAGAACAATAATACTAATTTTTTGTTAACAGATATATAGAATCTGTAGTTTTTCTGTTTTGTTTTCTTGATGTGTTTTTGTTTTTGCTTGTTTTGAAACGTGGACATAATATAGAAAAGTGATAACAAAAGACAAGTGATAACAAAAGACAAGTGATAACAAAAGATATCCATTACATAAGTCTCACAATACGGAACATTTACATAACAAAAGATATCCATTACATATATATACTAAGATAACCCATTACATGCATACATCTATGGCTCCGTCGAGTAGATGCGGAACAACTCGTACGAGACATATGCATCTATGGCTGCATACTTGACGTTCGTCAAGTCCAGTGGGGACTTCTCCCAATAACGGTGATTCTTCGAGGGGAAATCAGACTTCATCCTTTCGTAGCCCTCGTGGATCAAGGCAGTTGCCATGACAGCCATCCCGGTCTTTGGCCCCTTCAACTGGATAAGATTCTGAAGATCAATGTAGTGATCTTCAGGTATCATAATACCCAAGCGCATCAACTTCGGACGGTCTTGCGTGATGTCAACGCTGCAAAAGTCAAACCCCCTGTTGACAAGAAAATCAACAAGGGCCGGACAATACTTTGAACTACTGCAACAAAAAAAAATTGATACGTGTTAAATATGTTGCAACACATGTATTCTTCACATGCAACAAAAAAATCGAAGATGCAAGATTGTACGTGTGCGTTACCTTGACCATTGGAAGATCAACACGGACTCCTTGAACGCAATCTGGATGACGGCAACATCCCTCTGATTCGCCGTATACTCCAGATCAAGCCCGAAGAACCGGTGTTCATCGGGAGAGGCGTCATAGAGATTGGTCAAATAACCAAGAGCACCGGGCAGCCTCTCACAACTGTTGGTGTAGCACACGTCGAGAACCTTGCCGCATGGTGTGGGACCATTGTATTCTTCCCAAACTTCAGCCATGGTGTGTGCTTGGTGAAGATCGATCGAAGAGATGAGGAGGAAGACAGTACAGAGAAGAGAGGAAGAGAAACAGAGACTCCGACGCGCGCGCTGTGGAATGGCGCCCTTCTGCCTCGCTCGCGAAATAAAAACCGCCGCGCGGGAGGCGAGAAGTTTGATCTTTAGTCCCGGTTGGCCACGCCAACCGGGACTAAAGGACCAATAGTTCCGGGCGGCCAGGTCAACCGGAATTAATGCCCTCCACGCGCCTCAACGCGCTTCCCAACCCGCGACGTATGACCTTCTGTCCCGGGTCTCCTCCCGACCCGGGACTAAAGACTCATTAGTCACGGTGCGCGACGTTTGGGGACTGATGGGGGCGTATGGAAGGCCTTTTTTCTACTAGTGGACCGTGTGACCACTACTTCTAGGGTTCCGCGCCTCGGATTCTTAGGCGAATGAAAACCGTTTATGGGCCGGGTGCGTTATATAGGCTCTGACAGGGCTGAAACTGCGCTCCCAGCCGGAATTTTTTGAGTCCCGGCGTTTTAGGGGTTCTGCTAGAGTTGCTGTAAGTGTTCGATTTGTGATAATGTCAAATAAATGTAACGTTGGACACGTACTTCTCCTAGGCTGCCAGATTAGATCGGAAATGACTAACTTAACTATGATCCCGCGAATTCTCGTAATGGAATAATATTTTGGTGACCAGTGATTTTGTCTTTTTGCACGGCATACCAAAAATTTCATTTCATGAAGAAAAATTTGCACAGTTGTAATAAAGGTTGATTGGGATTTTTATATTATTCAAAACATTTTACTATATTTTTAGAAAAAATAATTGTGTTTGGTGATCCTACTCCTACAACTGACGCCGCCCACACTAGTAGGAAACTGCCTTTCTATGGATGTCTTTTTGTGGAAGAAGAGGTCTCATTGATCAAGGTGTGCCTATCATTCACTACAACACGCGGTCCATACGCTAACGGGGGGCTACCGTCGACGTCACAGTGTTCCCCTCAGTAGGCCCCACATAACCCCGTAACGGGAAACATGCTGGCGCGGAGACGCCGACGGCCTGCCCGCCGTCCTATGGGCCACGTGGCGCAGCCTTGGGCCGTGCGCGTGGAGACTCCGACGGGTTCACGTCGGCCTATGGGCCATGCGGGCGTTGCTGGGCCGGGCGAGTTGTGCGACGCCGACGCGGAAGAGCGCTGGGCCTTCGGCGTATGGGAAGAGGCCGACGGGGAAGCCGTCGGCGTTTCCCCGTCCATTTGGCAAAAAAAAAATTGCTGCGTTGCTCCGTTTCGGAAGTTTTTAAAACGATTTGAATTGCAGAAAAATTAAAAACAAGATTGAAATCACACAAAGAATATCCAAACATCATATCCATATCATCCAAACATCGTACAAAGTACAAAATCATCCGAGCAATATCGATAGTGCATACAAAGTTCAATCATCCTAGCTAGATCTCGTGAGAGCTCAGTGTCCCCATCTCGGACCGAGTGAGAATAGGTGACGCTCTGCGCTCGTTACCTGCCGTCGAACCATGCACGGAACTCGGCGAGAGAGTACCATGGGCATCGATCTCGCGCGACGGACTCGGCGATGCACCCAGAGCGTGATGAAACGGTGTGATTATGCGACTTGGCGAGCCATGCCTACATGCATTTTTAGCGGAAGTTAGAAAGTTGGCAGGCAGATAACAACGGTAACAACTGGTTTGTCATATAACTTACCGGTGTCATCGGGTAGCCTACGCGAGTGAAGTCCTCCTTCGATGGAAACGGTGGCGGCAGCCCAGGCCTAGGTGGTCGTGCAATTGGTAATGAAACCCGCTCTCCAGTGGCATAAAACCTCTCGTCCGCCTACAAGATAGTATTGATGTTAGGCTTTGCAGAAAATAGGACATGTCATCATTTGCAGAATGAAAAGGGTGAAACTTACACCATCGCGCAGCTCTTCCTAGGCGTCACAGGCCTCTCTCTTCTGCGCCCACTCCTGATATGCAACGGCGTACTCCGCCATAACGGCATCGAAGGCCTCGCCGAAAGAAGACTACGATATCAAGAAAAATGAATCTCGATGTAAGTTGAATCTCGTCAAGTTAGCCACTAAGGAAGAAATGTCGAAAAGAGAATGAGATTGAGAAAAACTTACTTCGGCGCGAGCTCGGGAAGTCCGTCGAGGAGGAGGGACAGCGGGGCTGTCGGCCGTGAGGGTGGCCTTGATACGCGTGAGGCTCAACTCAGGAGTACGCTGGATCACCTGATCAAGGCAGCGCAAACAGCCATGCTCCCTGCCGTGCCCGCCCACGACCAAAGCCCTCACGTCGGTCTCCTGCTGTATAGGGTTATCCACCCACAGATGAAAACCCTGGAACGCCGTGCAGTACCTATCTCTGTCCTCCTTGGCGCTGCCGAAGTACTCTGGAATCGAGGGCTGAGGCTTGGATGGATCAGGCCTCTTGATCCTCATCTTCTCCCATGCTTCCATGTCCGTAAGAGGGGAATTCCCCATGATGGACTCCTGCATCGCCAAAGAAATGTTATGCATACCAGATAGAAACATGACGGGAATAAATGCATGTTGTTCGATGTATGTACATACCATATTTTCCTTGAAGCGAGCATGGTTGCGGGCTCCCGCATAGTGTGTCCCCTGGTGGCCGCGGTTTGCCTTGTTCCGCTCGCTTATGGCTTTGAACTCCTCGTTCTTCCCGAGCCATATTGCCACCAACGCCTCCCATGCGTCCTCTTTACCATCGGCCCACTAGGGCATAACCTGAAAAAATCAAGACTCATTTTTAAGAACAGATAATACAAATTGCAGTTTAGCCGCAACATATGATACCATTCACAATTTTTACTTACCGCGATGTAATCTTCCAAAGTCATCGGAGGCTTTGCAATCACATTCTCATGCTTCAGCGCCGTCTTCGCGAACTTCTCAGAACTGAATTGATTCATGAAGGTATGCCTTACATTGTAGAACTGTTGTCGTGTCAGCTTTTTACATGCCCCCCACATAGTCTTGTTCGCCGAGTCCTGATACTCTGGAAGAACCCTAAAGAATCTCTGTAAACATGCATAAAAAGATTGTGAGAGTAAAGAGTTAGCATGGTGGGGGCATCAACTATGAACGTAATTGGAAAACCTCGCCTTACCCAAAACATGCTGATCACGGCGTCAACAGCTGTCTCGAAGCCCGGACAATCGGCTGCTTCATAGTCTACTCAATGACGGGCTAGCTTCTTCTCGTTGTTGGGGACCGCAGTGTATAAGCCCGGCCAGTACTTCCTAATCAGAGCTGCAAGCAAAGTGTTAGGAGCATGGCTCCCCGCTGGAAAAGTCCAGTTGCTGCAGAATAATCAAACATTAGTACATGTCAACTTGTTTTGATACAAATGAAATGGCGTGTTCAAAATTAGTATAGTAACTTACTCAATGCCGTTAGGCACAATGAGGACTTTCTCCTCCTCGGTTTTAGGCATCTTGGACTCATCAGGGACAGTCGTTTCCCCACAAATCCGTGGCTTCTTCGTGGAGCCCTCGCCACGAGACACCGTGCCCTCGCCGCCAGACACCGTACCCTCGTCACGAGACTGCGTCTCCTTATCTTGAGACACCAACTCACGTGAGTGTGAAGCCACGTCACCACCATCTAGTAGTGCTCGTCCGCCACCTCGCCCTCGTCCTCCACCTCGCCATCGTCCTCCCCTCGGAGGGAGTGGAACAACAGCTTCCCCTCATCCTTGACCTCTGCTCCCACCCTCATCAGTAATGTATCTAGGGTTCGGAACAGACTCCCTTCCACTTTTGGTAGGCTTCCTCTGGCGCAGCGAGTTCGGCATAGTGCCCGATGATTCTTTGTCTTGGCTCATATTGGTGGATCACCTGCATTGAGAAAGGGTAAACAGTAAGCATAAATATGTAATGCAATTAAGAAGCATGTTAGAAAATAAATACCAATGATAATAAAGACATAAATAAATACTAAGCATAAAGATAAATACTAAGCATAATAAAGACATAAATAAATACTAAGCGTAAAGATAAATACTAAGCATAATAAAGACATAAATATATACTAAGCATAAAGATAAATACTAAGCATAATAAAGACATAAAAAGACCCTCACCACGAATCATCACTCTCATACTTAGTTCTTAGGTTCTCATCGTCACTATCAACATCACTATCACGGGTGAAGTAAGTTGGAGGCTCCTCGCACGGTGTAGGCTCATCATTGCTGTCATTTTCCTCCTGCAACTTGTTGAGCATGTATATGTCCTTTATATTCACCACTACCTCACCCCCTGTCGGCGCATCGTCCTCGAGATTCTCGAGACCTTGTATGTGAAACTCCCCAAAGTTCTCTTGCTCTTGATAAAAAATTCGCTCGTATGTTTTAGGGTTAATGTTGTTATAATCATCGTCAGAGGGCATGGGTAGCTTCCCATGTGGCGACACCTGGAACACGACTTTCCAGCCCTTGAGTCTCTCTTTCTGACATGGGTAGGGAAAATAATAAACTTGCTTGGCTTGGTGGGCCATAATGAAGACATCAGATCAGCTGTAGGTGGTTGAAGGCTTGACTTCAACTAACCCAATGAAAGAGGTACTTTTCTGTCCATGCTTTGGGTCTAACCAGTGGCATTTGAACACAACGAGCTTGATTCTATGTTCGTATTATTGTACGTCAGCTCATATACGTTTTGTAACCTTCCGTAGTAGTCAAACTCACCGGCTCCTTTTGCGAAGACCCCGGTATTTACAATGTTTGCATTAGGCCGACTATTCTGGTGAAACTCTTTATGGAAGCGATACCCATTCACATCATACTTCTCATACGCCTCGACTCTACGGTTACATCCTTGGGAGACACATCTCAACTCATCGGACATCACAACGTTGGATTAGCTCCCTACAAGTTCAGTGTATTAGTTATGTGTAATAAAAAGGACAAGACACGAATTGCAAGGTAGGGGGACATGCTAGAAATTACCTTTTCTCTGAACCAAGCCGTGGATTTTTTTTCTTTCCGGGGGCACCCTCTTTCAGAAGAATGTCTAGCTCGGCTTCATCGGGATCCACCATTTCTGACCACATTTCATCCTTGAATTGGCTAAAATAAGATAAATATGTATTAGAGCGAAACCGAGTTACTAGTTGCAAAGTAATTCAGTTCACCATTTTACCTAAGGAAACTTCTTGCTTCCCCCTCGTCACGAACCACTTCATCCATGTTCAAGAGCACATATAGCATTACGCACTCTAGTTCTTCCTTGGTCAAGGTATAATTTTTTCCGCCACCGGCCTTGCCACCGGGACACTTGAAGAGGAGGAGCTTGGGGTCTTTCTTAGGCTCGTCGACATTGTACAGAGAGGCCTGGTTATGCATAGTGGGAACATCACCGGGGAAGTACGTTAGCCTGGCATCTGCCATCTCCTGAAGGATAGTTGCCTCAGCTATGCATGCTTCAATCTGATTTTTGTTTCCACATTTAGTTCGAATATACTTAAACTCTCTCTCAATACAAAACTGCCAACGGAACTACACCGGTCCACCTAAGAGAGCCTCGTTCGCGAGATGCACAACAAGATGTGCCATCGGAGTAAAGAAGCCTGGCGGAAATAACGTCTCTAAGTTGCATAGCACCTCCGGCACTAGATCATGCATCTTCTGAATAATCAGGGGACATATCTGCTTAGCGCAGAGCGTGCGGAAGAAATGGCTCAACTCCGCGAGCACTCGCCACACACGGTCTGGGAGATACCCTCGAACCATCATCGGAATCAGCCGCTCAATCGAAATATGATAGTCGTGACTCTTGAGCCAGATGAATTTTCCCGTTGCAAGATTGACTCCCTTACTTATGTTCGAACAATAACCGTCAGGGAACATCACGACGTATTGGAGCCACATGAATGCCTCCTTCTTTTGGAGACTATTAAGGCAGAAGTCGGCATGCGGCTTGAACCAATTTTTTCGACGGTTGTTAGGAGGTTGGATGTGTAATTTCTCCCTATCACAGAGCTTCTTAACATCGAATCTAGCCTTGACATTATCCTTTGACTTCTCAGGAATGTTCAGCACCGTGTGAAACAAAGACTCTCCGGCATTCTTTTCGGTGTGCATCACATCGATGTTATGGGGTAGTTCGAGGTCCTTGTAATATTCGAGTTGCGTCAAGCCTGCCACGTGAGTCCAGTTGTGTGTTTCACCATATCCCACATATTGTGGGCCATTTCCTAGAGCAGGCACGAGAGCACATAGCTCGGCATCAACAGGTGAACCATCGAAAGTTGGTATCTCTTTCTCTTCACGCTCAACTCTTCCCTTTTTGAAGTTCTTTTCGTCTTCTCTAAACCGCTGCCTTCTTTTGAGAAACTTTCGATGCGTGTCCAACGCGGAATACTTCTTACCCCCGTTTAGCCAAAGTAACTCAAGTCGATTCATGCACACTGGGCATGGCCATTTACCAGTTGTACACCATTCGCAGAATAGGGCGTACCCGGGCATGTCGTGCATGGAATAGTGGAACCAAACTTTCATCAAGAAGTTTCTCTTCCATGCACGGTCGTATGTCATAGTGCCGTGGTGCCAAGAGTGATACAGATCATCCACAAGCAGCTGCATGTAGACACTCAAATTCTTCCCCGGGTATTCAGGCCTGGAATGACCAGCGACAGGAATATGGTCTTTCTTTGCATTAGGACTCCGGGAGGGAGATTGAGCGGAATAACAAACACGGGCCAGCAGCTGTATGAGGCAGTCGACATACCATATGGATTGAATCCATCGGTTCCTATCGCAATTCTGACGTTTCGAGCCTCTCTTGCCTCCTCGGGGTATTTTGCATCGAAATTCTTCCATGCATGTCCATCAGATGGATGTCCCATCTTTACCCGTCCGTGCTCGTCCTCGTATCTCTTCCCCATCTTGTGCCACGTCATCTTTGTGCCAGACTCCTTGTTCATGTAAACCTGCTTGATTCTTTTTATGAATGGGAGATAACGAAGAATCTTCACGGCGACTTTCGTCTGCTTTTTCTGACCATCCGCTGCCTTTACCTCATCATACGTAGAGGCTCCACACAGGGTACAGTACTTGTCATCCGCAAACTTTTGCCGAAATAAGATGCAACCTTTGGGACAACAATCTATCTTTTCATAATCCATGTTGAGCTCTCGCAAGATTTTCTTCGTCTCGTACATGCTTTTAGGCAAACAATGTCCTTCGGGAAACATGTTACCATATGTTTGCAGATGAGCTTTAAAGCATGAACGGGTGTTGCCGTACTCGAGCTTTTTGGCTAGTATTTGCGAGATGGCATCGAGCTGAGAAATACTTGCACCCTCGTACAGAGGTCTCTCAGCCGTTTCCATCATATGAAAGTAGGAATTCGCGGTAGGCTCCGGTTCCTCGGGTTCACATGGTTCCTCTTGTTCACACGGTTCCTCGTGTGAAGGTGGTGAATCTGGCATGTAGGAACAGGGCCGGTCCTGAGATATTGGGGTCCCGGGGTGTGACGCCCCGAGATCGGGCACTATGCAGATTTCAGCATTCCCGCCAAATCCGCATAATAACCGATTCCAGGTTGCCACTTATGATAACATTACAACAGTTCACGAATATTCCACAAATACAACAGAAACAGGTAGATACAAGATGACTCAAACGAGCCAGGGATACAACTGATACAATACAAAGATCCAAATAACAGCGGAAGAAACAACATATCGTCCGTCTACGGACAAGATACAAATTGGACTAAGAGTCCTGAAGATAACCGAGAGCGTCCAATCCCTGCCCAGGCCAAGCCGGAGGGATTCCCAAGCTAACGTCGTCAGACTTCAAACCTGTTGACTGCAATTTGGAATTTGCAGCCACGAAAAAGATTCGTGGGTCAGTACGGTTAAGTACTGGCAAGTGGATAAACCATACTCACAAGATACCGGCGTAGCCAGTCATCACAAGATACAAATACTTTGGGATCAACGGAAGGAAGGGGTTATTGCAAATAAGCGACAGCGGGCTGCACTAACCAACTACAGAAACTCCCTACAACATCCGGCTAAAAGAGGGGGATAAGATAGCGTACCGGAACCAACTACAACTACTCATCAAACAATACCCATCCAATGTCACCCCCTACTAAGGAAGCAACCCAAGGATAACTCACACTGTTGGATTAATGATGGATCAAGTTATTGTGTCAATAAGACTATTACTAGTCAAGTTATTATCATTAGGTGTAAGTTGTCTGAGTACTTGTTAGCCAGTACTTTCACCAAGTAATCCATAACCGCGGAAAACATGGCTTCTCGAGAAGATTTATCCCTGCAGGGTGTGCTCCAGTACCCGTACACACTCAAGCCACCAACTAAAACTCAGGTTGGCTTGACACGACCCAAACCATCTCTACAACCCATCCTTGGAGCCACGGAGCTATAAGGTCCCAGCCACGCAGCCGAATACTCAGTGCAGGTGTGCAAAACTCCCGCAGGACACAACACCCCGGCACTACAGGCCTCGACCTATATGCATCATCATCATCATAACCAGTATCCATGGGGGCGCCTCCCATTATGCAAGGAGCAAATGGAACACCCGAACTAAGTGTGGCTCTTCGGACAAGCTGCAGATCAGGTCTAAGTCGAGGGGGGTCCCATACTACCACCCGGATGCGGTGAGCACGCTCATCATGGATCAGTAGACAAGACTCTTTTCCTAGTTTCGACACTAGCAGGCTTCAAAACCCTAACCCGGGCCTCCTGCCGGTGCCTTAACATCAAATTATTATTACCCAAAACATTAACATGTTGTTGATTGAAAATGAAACCCAACTATCAACTAAACAGGTGATACAACAAAGGATAACAAGACTCGAGCACAAGCAAATCTAAGCATGCAACCACGACACAAGGGCCAACAAGGTAAACAGGCAACAGTTAATAGGAAGTGGAAGGAAAGGCTATATCATGGCTGCAAGGTAAACATATAATAGGATCGAGACACAAGCATCGAAACAACAGGCTAGAATAAGAACAACGGAAAGAATCGGTAACAAGTGATGAAAGGCAGCCATTTGGCATCAAGTGAGTATACTTGCCTGAGATCCCGCAAGGTAGCAGAACTTGTCGTTGCTCACGTCATCTCAACGTCCTATCCGGGAAGAAGCAACAAATCTCGAACAAACACCGGATGCAACAATTACTACTACGGCAAAAGATCTAGCATGATCAAGATATGGATGCATGACAAGTTTAACGATGCATCAAGATAAACTAGTTGACATGATATCATAACATAATTAAATGGACCCATATGCAATTTGGATTACATATGGAAAAGTCCATGAATTAAGGTTGAAACAATTGTTTTACAACTAACCAATAGGTGAAAGTGGATTAGCATGATGCATGGATGAGGAAAACAACAAAATAACAACAATAGAACCAATTGGAAAATAAGGTTTACCAAGTTTGGGAAATTATTTATTCAGTTAGGAAATTTGGCTTCTTAAGAGAGTTACACAAGCATTTATTGTTTTCACCCATTTTAATTGTTGAAAACAGATCACAAAATTTATATTTGGTTAGAGCATTTAATTTTAATTGGAAAACATATTTTATTTGTTGAAATTGGGATTAAAATGAATTAGTTATGAATTTGGCAATTTTAAATGCATTAATTAAGAAACAGTTGTTTTCAGCAATTTAAATTATTCAAAACAGCAAACAAAATTTATATTTGGAAAGTACATGAAAAGTTGATTGGAAAACATATTTAGTTTGTGGAATTTGGAATTTTTATGAACAAGTTATGATTTTTGCAAGTTTAAGTGAATTTAACAAGAATTCAAATATTGCACCAATTTAAAATATTCAAAACAGTAAACAAATTTTATATTTGGATATATCATTCAATTTGGGACAGAAAACATATTTAAAAAGTTAAAATTTGAGTTAAAAATGATTTTCTTATGCAATTTACAAGATTTGGGGTAAATCTGCCATTTTTAGGGAACCAGGGGCTTCGAAATAATTTTGCAGGGGCAAGAAATAAGTTAGAAGGGCCTATGTGTGATTACTGAGAGTGTCCTGTATCAAATCATTGCAAAAATAAAAGTTTTTGGTTTATGTGGGAGGGGGGATTCGATCCCAGCACCTCTGCTAGCGCACAGAGGGGAGCAACCAACTGGGCTGGTGCGTTTTCTTGTCAGGAAGGGGAGCAGCGGGGGGCTTAAGGTTCAGACAACCACTTCTGAACCAAACGAAAAATAACAGCAAAAAGGTGGGGTGCGGGACTCGAACCCGCGACCTGGGGAGTGCGCGCTAGGGTGCCTAACCAGTGTGGTACTCGCTCGGATTGTGATGGTGCTAGATAGGGTGGGGTTTTGAGGCTCCTTGGCTCGACTAACTGAACCAAAACATGTTCAGTCGAACCTGACCACGAACGCAGGCCAGAGACGGACGGCGGCCTTCTGCCGCTGCGGCGATGGGCGTGCGTGGTGCTTGCGTGCGCTCATGCGGAGGCCGTGCGGGCGTGCGAGGTCAGAGAGTGAAGGAGATGAGGGGGAGGGAATCGCGGGAGAGGGACGGCTCACCTCGGTGGCGTACAGAGGAGGAGTTCGGTGGCGACGGGCGGCAAACTTGTGGACGGCGGCGGAGCTCCGGTGATCCTCGGGGAAAGCCGAGGGGACGGAGAGGTAGAGGGAGTCGGGGCGGTTCCGTTCCCGCGGTCGGCGGCCCGTGGCCTCTACTCCTTCCCCGTCGCCGTGGTGATCCAACTCCTCCGGCCATGGCATCGTGGTGGTGGCAGAGAATTATTCAGAGAGAGAGGGAGGGAGGTGGAGGCGATGGGAAGATGGCGGCGGCGTGGAGAAGAGAGGGTTAGGGTTGGAGGGGCCTCGAGGGGGAGATAAAGGGGAGGGGGAGCAAGGCACATGGGGGGAGGCGCTCGGTGACAGCGACCTCTCCCCCGCGTCCGTACGAAGAAGAAGACCCAGATGGGCCGGTTGCTGTGGGCTGAGGGGGAAAAACGGTTGGGGTGGTGGGCTTTCTCCCTTCTCTCTAATTTTTTTTGTTTGCTTATGTTTTTTCCAGAAATTGTTCAGGCTCCAATAAAAATTAGATTTATGCACCAAATAAATTCCAACAAATTTTAGAAAACATGATTCGATGAATTTTTAAATGGTTTGAAAATTTTAAATGCACGAGGATGTATGAGATGTCATGATGATGCACAAACTTAAAGCACAAACAAAACTAATTGGGGAAAATCCCCGGGCGTTACACGGGGCGAAGCTAAAATCTGGGGCCCTTTATGTAGAAATCACAAGAAACAACGAATATACATGTAAATTTTCTATTGTTAATAAAATTTAAATTGATCCATAAGAAATTTGTAAATTTGTACATATATTACCACGCCTGGAGAGGAGAACGAGAAGAGCCAAAGCGGTGTGATGTATTCACACAATCAAGGTCCCGGGTATCGAAACCGGCAAGACAATGTTTAAATTCGAAAAACATTCCAGTATAAAAAAATCCAGATTTGAAGAAAAAAATCGGATCAGAAAAACTTTCAGATTACAAACACGTTCCGATTAAAAATAATTGGATCCAAAATTTGTTCAAATATAAAAACCGTTAATATTTGAAAAATATTCAAATGCAAAATATGTTTATATTTTCCAAAAGACAGCTGAGAGCGATCAATACATCTGGCTGGACCCTTTTCTTCTCTTTTTTGGCCTGTTGAGGGGAAGACAGGTCTCATAGATCCTTACGCAGCTGGGAAAAAAACGAACTAGCTAGCTACACCGACGCGAGCGACCTACAGGAGCTCCTCATCGTTCTCGATTCTATTTTTCCCGTAACAATACATAGAGTATGCAACATACAGTTTAAATATCTGGAGCGGGGCCCCTGGATTTTGGGAGCCCGGGGCGGTCGCACACCTGCCCCCCCTCAGGGCCGGCCCTGTGTAGGAATCACGGAGATCCTTCAGAAAGTTTCTAATCCCATCGTCCTCCTTGCCATTGATCCGCTGCCGCATCACCCTTCCACTGTCACATTCGTATTCAGCAAAGTCGACCGTCGTGACGAAGATCGGCATATACCCATAAGACCACAGGTGTTTTCTCATATCGTATTTTCCCTTACGCTGACGCTTCCTGCAATGACTGCAAGGGCAAAATGGACGAAGGCCTTCCTTTGAACCACGCGCTAACTCCTTCACTAAGAACTCCGTCTTCCATACCCACTCATCGGATCTTTCAATCGCACTAATTCGGCCACTGTATATCCACCCATTATCAGTCATCCTCTGTTTTATTTCGGAGCCAAAAAACATATATAACATGAAATTAATTGCATCATAGTATTTTTTTTCTACCATGCAAAATGAAGCATCAACCTACATCTCTAATAGGTAAGGGTCCTAGCAGCCGCCGGATCCGTAGATTGAGTACGTTCTCCATGCTCTACCCCGATCCGAGACAGAATTTTGGCAGCACCTCCCCGCTGCTCTCCCGATACACGTCTCGGCAAAAAGCCGAGAGGATATGCATAAGGAGAACAACGAGGAGGCGCTACCGAAATCCTGACCCAGACCGGAGCAGAACATGGAAAACATACCCAACTACGCATCCGCCGACTGTCCCGTAAATGCCGCAAGCATTATGGTTCAAAATATGCCTACCTCTAATGCATATTTATCTTCGTAACGCTTACAGACGGGAAATCACACCTAGGTGACGCGACATAAATAAATGTGAGGGAGAAGACGGAGTTCTAGCTCACCCTCAGCGGTAGAGGAAGTAGTCGAATGCTGGCGTGACGAGTGGGTCGGGGGCGTGGCGGCTCCAGACAACGGTGGCGGGGGTCGAGAGCGTGGTGTGGCGGCTCCAGACAATGCCGGCGGGGTCGAGAGCGTGGCGTGGCGGCTCCAATCTCCTGTAACAAATAAATTAACATCATTAACTAAATTAACATCCCTAATCTAACATAGGACTATCAACTAGAATAATTCTAACTCTAATATTAACCTAGTACTATCAGCTAAAATAATTCTAACCCTAATACTAATCTAATACTAGCAACTAAATTAACTTCAAACTAACGACAACTAAATAAAAAATAGCTACTAAAATTTGTCTAACCTAAGATTTTCTAACTAATATAACTACTAGTAACTAATTTAACTAACCTAACTACCAATTAAACTACTAATAAATAAAAAATCTAAAAAAATGGCCACCACACTCACTGTCTCTCTCCCGGAGAGCTCTCTCCCGAGCAGCCGGGTCGAGGCGGGCGGGGCAGAGGGGCGGGTCGAGCCAGGCGGGCTAGAGAGGCAGATGGCGCCTCGGCCGGCCTCACAAGCGGACCTCGCCGCCGGCGGCCGCGTGGGCGCGCATGGGCAAACGACCGGCGAAGGGCCGGGGAGGGCGGGGCAGAGGGGCAGGGCCTGGAGGGCGAGGCGGCTGTGGAGGGGAGGAAGAGGGCGGGGAGACGGCGGGCAGTGGGCGGCGGCGGCGGTTGGATGCGCGCGGTCGATGTGGGGGAATGGGAATGGACGGCCTGCTCTCTCGTCAACGCCACGCGTGGATAAGGTAAGGTACCTGTTCGCCGATCGCCAACGGTGAAGAAGACACCGATGGGGACGTGTCCATAACGCCGACGGCACTCTGCTCGTGAACGCCGACGGGGGTTCTACGCCGACGGGAGGGCGGCCTCGATTCCGTCCCCACTGTACGCCGACGGGCACCGATACTTCACCGTCGCGTAACGATCGGCCGTCGGCGATCGCCGCGTCTCCTGTAGTGATTAGTTTGTTTAACAAAACTTGCTTAATTAGCTCGAAACATAGGCCTAGCTGTTGTTAGCTTGAACTTATACTTAGTTAGCTTAAACTTACTTGTGTGATATTGATGCTATATATCTTTGAGGTTTATTATTGTTTTCTTGTTTTACTTTTTGTCAACATATATGCTTTGTGCCTATCTGTTTTTGCATTATATACTAATATATATTATGTCTAGCTATACAGATGACGTACTACGTGGTGTTCGAGGGTCGGGTTCCAGGAGTCTGCGGCGAGTGGAAGGACTGTAAGGCACAAGTGCACAAATTCAGCGGCAACTGCTATCAAGAATACGAGACTAGACAGGAGTCGGTTGCCAAGTGGAGGACCACCAGTCGAAGAACAAGAACAAGATGAAGACCTCCATCATGCTCCCGCTTTTGCTCACCATCACTCTGCTTGTAGTCTATTTCATCCTAGCTTAGGCAGTGACCATCATGCTTTTGTAACTTGACATGATCGATGAACACTATGTGTTAGACTAACTAACCCATTCGACACTTCGCACTATATGTATATACACCATTCTAAGTAATATGATGACCGATGTTTTTGTCAAATATCAGTGCTGTGTTATATCTTTGTCAAATATCAATGCGTGTATAAATCATGTATTTAAACCAGAAACAAATTAATTTTTAAATACTGTATATTTATTCTTTGGCGCACCTGACAAAGTTTCTGTGACGCACTATTGACTGATGCGCCACAGAATGTCACATTTCTGTGCCGCAGGGCTGTGGTGGGCCATAGAATTGGCATTTCTGTGGCGCGGGTTTGGGATGCACCATAGAATTATAATTTAGTGACGTGAACTCTGTGGTACACCACTGCGGCACAAGGATGTGCCACAGAAACCAAAATGGTGGGTCCCAGATGTGCCTTTCTATACCAGTGCCACCCTCTCCGACGTCATTCGTTGCTCATGGTGACGATAGCAGGTTATGCTAGCTGAACCCAAAAAATTATCGACCGGTGGTCACGATGGCGCCTAGCCGCCTAGTGGTTTAGTACTAGCACCTTCTGATTTGTTAATGGCTGCTTAAGCATGCTTTTCGTCCATGAGAACCAATGACATCCACCCGTACGTTACATGGCTTTGCCGCAAATAATACTAGTAGATCGGGCGGCTAGCAGAACCTAAAATAATGCTGCTCCGGAGCTAGCCGCCCATAAGGCTTTTTCTGCCGGGAAAGTAGAACTTTTCCACGACAGACCATAAGGCCTCCTTTGTTTTTTTTTCCGAAAGACCAGCTAATCTATTGATCATCAAGAACGGTACAATTTTTTAAAAAAGTAATAAAAATTACAAAAAGGCTTTTGTACCACCTAGCCATGATTTTGGTAGGAAACGTGAAGGATTTCTACTCCTAAGGGATTCTTCACTGTAGCAACGTTTGATTCATAGGAATGCATCAAAGGAAATTTAAGGAAAATTCCCCTTTGCAAGCAGATTCTCATGAAAATAACAGGAATGAAACAATCTAGTCCGAGCTCTTTTTTTCTTTCCTTTGTAAGGAATGAGGCAAATGAAAAGTAAAGTTGAGTTAGAACCACTGTAGCACCGCCATAGACGCATTTAGTACACATGTCCTTGCTTACTATTTAGGCTAATCAAGTTGCTTAACGGAACACGTTAAATTCCTCTACTTTCCATTCCCGTATTTCAAACGATCACTAAGGGAAACATTCCTGCAACTTTCAATCCTTTCCAGTTGCATTTCTATCCTACTCCAACAACAATTCCTATTCCTACATTTTGACATCCTACAAATCAAAGGAGGCCTAAATGGGTTCTAATTCCGAAAAGTGTTTTGTGCCTCCGATGCTCCTGCCGTCTTAAATAATTTAAACAAAATATTTAAAAGTTTTGAATTTTTTATAAAAATTGGATGTAGCCAATGGTGTATCCAATAAACTTGCAAATTTTTAGTTTCGAATATAAAATATAATGGGCTACAAAAAGAAGACAAGATATGATAAAATCTAGAGATTTAAAATAGTCATACTTAGATCCATACTTTTGTCATTTTTCTGTAGTTCAGAATATAAAGTATTTAGAATTGAAAATTGGCATGTTTGTAGGATGTACCCTTGATTACACACGCATTTGTTTCTAGAATTTTTTGAAACTTACAAAATGTTTTTTAATTTTTGTAAGACGGCGGTTGGTGCTCGAAACACCAAGGGCATGTTTGGTTGCCTGTGAAGTCCTTATGCATGCCCTTGGAAAGGAAAAAAGGCCCGTTTGTTTGTCTAACTCGTTCGACGTTGTCGACCCGCACGAAACTTAAAGGACCTCTCAGCTAGACCCGAAAGGAACGCTCAATTTGACTGTTTCCCCTCAGCCACCCTTGACGCGTGCATTCTCGGGCAGGGTTGGGGAACACGGCGCCAAGCTCATGCGACCATGCATATGACGCGAACTCGTGCGCACATTTGATAAAAACGGCACCAAAACATTCGTGCAGGCACGACCTATTTTCACCCCTCTATATAACCCCCTCCAGGTCACCGTCGCTTCCCCCCCCCACACACGTCGAGCTCTCCATCGTTGTTGGATCTCTGACTGGCGAGCTTAGCAAGGCGCCTCCTCGACCGTGGTCTCACCGCGGTGCCGTCTTAGCTCTACTCTGAGATGTCGTCCTCCTGCGTAGTTGTGATCAGTGTGGCTGTAAGTAAAATGCAACCCTATGTCCATACAGTCCTCACATCAATAGCAGATCTAGATTTTGTGAGGTAGCACCGGTAGAAAATAGTCCTTTAGTCCCTGTTCGCAAAGGCCATTAATCCCGGCCGTGCAACCGGGACTAAATATGCGCGACTCCTTTAGTCGCGCCTCTTACGAACCGCGACTAAAGGCCCGTCCACGTGGGCGGCTGGCGTGCGCCGGGGGCGGAGGACCTTTAGTCCCGGTTTGTAACACGAATCGGGACTAAGGCTATTTCGTTATTTTTTTAATTCATTTGGGTTTCTAATTATTTTTCACTCATTTTTTTCAGAATTTTTATTATTTGCTTAGTGTCTAACTACAATTATCTCTAGTCAAATTACTTACTCGTGGTCAAACTTCCCGCTCGGTCACCCATCCTCCCACTACTCTAGCACTAGCACGCTTAACTTCCGAGTTTCATCCCGTCCCGCATCCAAGTGTTTCGCACGCATGTATGTGATACTAGTATCATATCAATCCTATTAACATGTTGGTCGATGCCACATTTCTTTATTGTTTGAATTTCAAATAAATCTTTTAATAAACAAAAGTAATGATGTAATAATAATTTTGAATAAATAAATAAACATTAACTTTTTAATTTGTATTATTTCTAAAAAAATCAGAAAAATAAAACTAATTCATTTTAAAATCTTAAAAATACAAATAATATATCAAAAAAATTAAGAAAAATAAAATTAATTCATTTTACAATCTTAAAAATACAAATAATATATCAAAAAATTCAGAAAAATAAAACTAATTCATTTTACAATCTTAAAAATACAAATAATATATCAAAAAAATCAGAAAAATAAAACTAATTCATTTTAAAATCTTAAAAATACAAATAAGATATCAAAAATACTCACTGTTTTCCAGTCCTTATGAATGCATCTTGATTAAGTAGTCATATCTCTTAATCTTAGAAAATCTTTTGTTTCCCCTTTCCTAAATCTCTTCCATTTCATTAGTCTTCTTCTCTCACAAGGTTTTGAGACATTTAAGTAATCTTCTGTTTTCCATGTTTTCCACTCATTTTCTCAAATATTTTGCAAAGGAGTTAGTCTTAAACACAGCGGTACTTAAACACATACACAATTAATAGAAATAATATAGGACATATATCCATTACATAATAGTAGTACTACATATATAAAATCTCGAATAATGCAAACATAGCGGTACATAATAGTAGTACTACATATATAAAGTCTCGAATAATGCAAACATAGCGGTACACAAACAACCATCTACTCGAGCTCCGAAGAGTAGATGCGGAACAACTCGAACGCAACATATGCATCTATTGCTGCATACTGGAGATTGATCATGTCAAGTGGGTTCTTCCCCCAATAGTTGTGATTTCTCGAGGGGAAACTAGTCTTCATCGTTCTGTAGTCGTGGTGGATGAAGGCAGTTGCCATCTGAGCCATCCCGGTCTTGTCCCCGTCCAGCTCATCAAAATGGATCAAGTCCTGGAGATCAATGTAGTGGTCTTCAGGTATCTCAATATTCCAGGTGCACATCATCTTCTGGTGGTCATTTGTGATATCGACGCTACAAAAGTCGAAACCTTTGTTGACAAGAAAATCCATAAGTTCTGGACATTTCTTTGCACTACTGCAACAACAAAAATGGAACACATGTTAGATATTCTTGCAACAAGTGTATTCTTTCAATGCAACAACAAATCGAAAATGCAACAACTATCCTACAAGAGATTGTGTGCGTACCTTTCCCATTGGAAGACCAGAACAGTTTCCTTGTAAGCAATCTGGATGACGGCCACATCCTTTTGATTGGTCGTGTACTAGAGATCAAGCCCAAAGAACTTGTGGTGTTCATCGGCTTCATAGAGTTTCCTCAAACGGTCAAGAGCTTCAGGGAGGATCTCGCAATTGTTGGTATAGGCGATGTGGAGAGTCTTGCCGCATGGTGTGGCCACCTTGAGAATCTTCAAAACGGGAGAATCCATGGTGGAGGAAGAAGAAGAGAGCCGCGCGCGCACTGTAGCAATGAGCCCTTTCTGCCTCGCTCGCGAATTAGAACCGCGCGGGAGGCGAGCAATTCGGAACTTTAGTCGCGGGTGGCCAGGCCAACCGGGACTAAAGACCGGGAGGCGAGCAGTTCGGACCTTTAGTCTCGGGTGGCCAGGCCAACCGGGACTAAAGCCCTCCGCGCGCTTCCCAAACCGCCACTCAAGACCTTCAGTCGCGGGTCGCCTCCCGAACCGCGACTAAAGACACCTTTAGTCACGGTTCAGACATTTTGGGGACTAAAGGGGGCGTATGGAAGGCCTTTTTTCTACCAGTGTATATCATGATAGTCTTTTTAGATGAACATGTTTCACAGTCGATTTTGATTCATCTTAGCATGATCTAGGAGCGTATAGGCTAATTTAGTGTCAATTTGGGTACATGTGATTAGATCTAAACTGACTACCAGTCGACAGTCAAGTGCTTGAACTCAAGTTCACATCTATGTATTGGTGCAATTGTGGTGCGAGAGTTGATGCACACCGAGCGATACCCATCCTTGGACCACGGTTGAACAAATACATGGTAGTACGAACTAAATTTCTTACATTGTGAGCATCGACGCAGAGTACACGGCGGATCAATGATGAAATGAGTGCACACAACACAATGAATCTCAGTGTTTTTGCATGCTTACAAAGAAAACCTTTGCACGAGAAGTCCTACTCGTCGGATCTTTTGGCGACGTCTTTTTTGCGTTGCACGCGAAGCCACTGTCAGTCTGCACGCGCCTCCCAATTACGGTGGAGGCCGAGTTGCTAAGAACGAGCCAATGCACCGGCCACCTGTTCTGTCCACCTTCGTTCTCATTGGGATGGTTAAGCTCATCAAAAAAGTAAGGTCGATCTAGACAGGGGTCTCAAAGACAAGACTTTTGACTCTGATTTCAAAAGTGTTCTTTAGTTCTGTGGCACAAATGTGACCAATACTCAGTTGTACAATCATATTAGGAAGTGGAGGAACAGATGGAATAGTCCCCGCGAGTTGGCACAAGCTAAAGGAGTGGTGTGGAGGGAGGAGACCTCTTCTTTTTACATGGAGGAAGATGCGTTGCTGAAACATCTCGCCGTAAGCTTCCACAATTTCTATCCTCATCTACATTACTGAATATCCAATGACTGATGAGCCATCATTTGTAGGTCCACCCCAGGGAAGAATGTTTCATCAACACGCCTATTCAGAACTATAAGCAGATGAACATCATATTCGGAAAGCCGCGTGAGAAGAATCCTTTGACGATAGACACACTACAACTTGCTCTAAACTACCTGATGGACTATGAAGAGGAGTGTAGAGCCTATCTCGCCATACAACCACTAGTAGGAAAGTGGCTATAGACACCAGCATACCACTGGCGAGCATGATTTGGTACTTGCGAGCGATATTACCGCTAGCGCCCAGAATTTGGTTCTCGCCAGCGCTAAGGGTAGTACCGCTGGCGCATAGGCCGGTCGGCTGCCAATGGTAAGTGTGAGACCGCCACGCTCTGCGGCGCAAGCTACCGCTGGCGCACATGCTGTTCACTTCGCCAGCGATGAAGGTGGTGCCACTGGCGCACAACCTGTCGTACTCGCCAGCCGTAGTTTGCGTCGCGGCGCGTGGTGGGTCCACACTTACCCCTAGCGAAACGTTCTGAGAGTGTGATATGTTGCAAATATATCTATAATTTGTTGATGCTACATGCTTGTTTTCTATCCAATGCCCTTATATTATTATCATGTTTTCACATGTTTTCCTTCGTTTTACGAATGTTTTCATCGCCTAACCTATTAACAAGATGCCCCAGCCCAGTTGCTATTTTTCTATTTCAGAGAATTCACGGAGATCATTTTTTACCCATAACAAAGATGACATCCAAAGAAGACCCGGATGGGAGCCAGGGGCCCCCGAGGGGTGCCAGGCGCGACCCCACCCTAGGCCGCACCTGGTGGGCCCCTGGCCACCTCCTCACGTCGTCTCTTCGCCTATATATTGCCTTTAACCCTAAAAATGTCGAGGACGGAGTTATTTTCCACGAAACATACAGAGAGGCGCAGTCACCTTGAAAGTCCAATCTAGTGATTCTGGAGGCCTGTTTTGGCATCCTACTGGAGGACGAATTGTCACCAGAGGCCTCTTTATCACTAGGATAGCCTCCAGACAGATGTGTGAGTAGTTCATCTCAGGACTACGGGTCCATAGCAGTAGCTAAATGGTTGTTCTCTCCCCTATGCCTCAATGTTTAGAGTCTCGTGAGCTGCCTCACATGATCGAGACCAATGTTATGTAATTGTGCATGTTGTGTTTATGGGATCCGATGAACCATGAGATTATGATTATTTTGATCATGTTAATCTGCGATGCTTCACTTATATTCGTAGATAGTTTTAATCTTGTCTTTCAATGATCTCCGGTGTTTATGATTACCTTGGCCACGTATTTGTTTGCACCTGCAAGAGACGGTTTATATGCTAGATGGTAGGTTGATGCCTCACTTCAATCTGTGCTCGAGTGAAAAACGTGACGGATGGGGATATGCTTTTGCTACTAGGGAGAAAATAGCGGTGCTCTTATCTACAGATGTGAACCACTTCTTACATTACATTTTGTTCTTAATGCATTTGTCTGTTGCACACAAAGCAATCACTTTGACGCTACAACTTAATACCAGAGAGATTTGTTGAATAACTTTCTTGAGATGGACTTTTAGATATGTATGCATGCTGGATAGCGGTCCATATGCCTTGACTTAATGCCTACAATGTTAGAACCCGTGAACTATATCTCGTCATAATAGTATTGTTATACGCTCATGATTTGTCAATTTCCAATCTGTAATTTGTTCACCCACCATGTTTGTTTTCTTTGGAGAGACACACTAGTGAATATATGGTCCCTGGTCCTATTTTCCTCATATTTACAACCTTTTTTCAAGCACTTCCATAATTGTTTTCTTGCTGATCCTTTTTTTAATTACTTTTCAAGACTCTACCTTCCGGAATGTTGGGGCAAGAGAGAGTTTGTGTTTTGTGTGCAGGTCCACGTTTGTTGATCCTGCGTGCAACAAGAAATCTTCTCCAAGACCACAAAGTCCTACTGGTTTGGTAAACCCTGATTTCTTAATTGAGGGAAATTTTTTACTAGACTACATCGTACCTTCCGTTTGGGGTCTCCCGACGAGCGTGTGATCACGTCAGCATCAGAGTGCACCAATGATACGTCATAAACGTATCCCTAATTTATGATGCTCCATGATCATATTTTGCCAATTGCTACATGTTTTATCCCTTCTTTATGTCATTTTTATCGATTTTCCGGACTAACCTATTGACAAGATGCCACGGAGCAAGTTCCCTATTTTCTGTTGTTTTTAGTTTCAGAAAAGTTGTTCTGGAAATATTCTCGGAATTGGAAAGTTCGAAGTCCGGAAGTCCTATTTTCCCCGGAAGCATCCAGAAGGCCGAAGAGGAGCCGAAGAGGGGCAGCAGGGGGACCACACCATAGGGTGGCGCGGCCCCCCTGGCCATGTCAGCTATGGGTGTGGGCCCCCTGGCCTCCACCGCCTTTGCCCTTTCGCCTATTTAAACCCCCCGGATGGAAAACCCTAGGCACCTGATCAAAATCCCCGAAAAAGTTCCGCAGCCGCCGTCACCGTCAACCCTAGATCAGGGGGGTTCTGAAGCTGTTTCCGGCACCCTGCCGGAGAGGAGATCATCACCGGAGGCTTCTACATCACCATGCCTGCCTCCGGAGTGATGCGTGAGTATTTCATCCTTGGACTATGGGTTCATAGTTGTAGCTAGATGGTTGTCTTCTCCTCATATGCCTCCATGTTTAGATCTCGAGGGCTTCCTATTATGATCGAGATTGATCTTATGTAATTCTCTGTGCCGTGTTTGCTGGGATCCGATGAATATTGACCTTATGCCAAGTTGATTATAGTCTTTATTGCATATGTTATTTGTGATCTTGCATGCTCTCCGTTGCTAGTGGTTATTCTGGCCAAGTAGTTGCTAGTGACTCCAAGAGAGAGTATTTATGCTCGATAGTGGGTTCATGCCTCCTTGTTGCCTTGCTCGAGTGACAGAAACGTGAAGGGGGAGGATGTGTTGTTGACATTAGGGAGAAAACAACGGTGAGAGTGCCCGCATGCATAATCATTGCTTACATTACACACTTTGTTTAATGCAATTATCTGTTGCTTGCAACTTAATACCTAAGGGGGTTCGGATGATAACCTGAGGGTGGATTATTAGTCATAGATGCAGATGGATATCGGTCTATTATCTTGTTGTAATGCCCACACTATATAGCATAGTAATCTTCATGGCATATTGTGCACTACGGTGCAACCTCTATTTGTCAATTGCCCAGCTGTAATTTGTTCACCCAGCATGCTATCTTTTATGGAGAGACACCACTAGTAAAACTATGAACCCCGGTCCATTTTTCCACACTATTAAACAAACCACAAATATTTCTTGCTTTCTTTACTTTCTGGAAGCATACACTATTTTTCCACACTATACGTCTAATCTTTGTTTTCAGCAAGACCGGTGAGATTGACAACCTCACTGTAACGTTGGGGCAAAGTATTTTGGTTGTGTTGCGTGCAGGTTCCACGTTGTTGCTGACACCGGTGAAGCGCCAGCACCACCGTCAGTGGCATCAACCTTTCGAAGATTCTATTTCTCGTACTGGATTGATAACCCTGGTTCTTAACTAAGGGGAAAACTCCTACCGCTATGCTCATCACACCCTCCTCTTGGGGTTCCCAACAAAGTGCATCAAGGATTTTTCTGGCGCCGTTGCCGGGGAGAAGGAAGTCTTGTAGCAAGGGGAGTCTCTCACTCTCAATCTCTTTATTTTGTTTATTGTCTTGTTTTTATTTTTGTCTTGTTTTTATTTCTCTATATAAAAAACACACACAAAAATTAGTTTACTTCATAGCTGTTATATATTGGCTTGCTTTTATTCTGCTAAAATGAGTATTCCTGAAGTAGAGGTTCGTTCTTTTAGGCAACAAGGGGGAGAAAGTTTAAAAGATGCTTGGTATAAAATAAATAATTCTCATAAGAGGTGCACAAAAAAATATTCTACCTTGATACTCCTGAGAAATGTTTATGTTGGTATTTCTGGCTGGTATAGGCATGTGTTAGGTACTCTTACGGGTGGAAATTTTCTGGGAACTCCTGCTTTGGAAGCCTGCAATTTGATTGAAAGTTTAGTAGGAGCACCCCCCATTACAACTGTTAAAACTGAGATCACTTTGGAGGATGTTATTGATAAACTAAACTCTTTGGAAATGAACTTATCAGTCGTCCTTGATAATGCTAGTAAAGTTAATGAATTACTAGTTACTATTGATAAAAGAATCACTGCTCTAGAAGCTAGCAACACACATGATAATCAAAGTTTTAGGATTGGTAAACTAGAGGATGCCATGGGAACTTTAAGCTCAACCTTTTCATCTCTTAAATTAAAAAATAAGAAAGCATTTGTGGGAAAGGAGCAAAGATTTATGTATGCTCCTAAGATGGCTAAACCCAAATCTCAATATATGCTGAAAATTGCTAAAACAATTAATAAGACTAAGAGTGACCTTCATGTTGAATCTTCAAAAACATCTAAAGTGACTATTGATGCAAATAATGGATTAGAGGAAGGTATAGATGATGCTTCTTCACTTGAAAATACTTAAGTTGATTTTCTATGCCTAGCTGAAAGGCTTTAAAGAAAAGCGGTACCGGGAGACAACCCGTTTTATTTCTCTGTTTTCTTTCAGTTTTCCCTTGTTTTCTTTGGTGTGCTTTGCACCTGGGTGTTTTCTATTTCCTTAGCAACCCTGCTGTATCTATTATTTTGTGTTTTGTTGAGACAAGTAAAGCCTCTAGTGGAAAGTTGAGCCTATATTTTGGATTTCTACGCAGGAAACAGATTTTTGCTGTCCACTCTAAATTCCGTTAAAAATCACCAAAAATTCGAAATGACCTTATCTTTTTTTTTCTTAATCCTGGGTTATATATGAAACTTTTCTTAGAAGACCACTTTTTGATTTGAGCAACAGAAGATTTTTGAAAAAATTGATCTTTACCTGCTGTCATGTTTTGACAGATTTCTGCCATTTATCGTATTTGCATCTTAATCTCTTTCTTTTGGTGTTCTTTTGAGAAAAAGAGTTTTGAAAGAAGTTGTGAAAGTAGCTAATGTGTTTTTTAGTGTTATACTTGTGTTGAAACTGAACCATGTGAATGTATTATTTCAATTGCACTAACGTTGCTAATGAAGATTGTGAGAATTTTGATGTGAAGGAAGTTTTCAAGGGTGAAGAGAAGAGGATGATATGATGTGATCAAGAAGAGTGAAAAGGCTAAGCTTGGGGATGCCCCGGTGGTACATCCAAGAAAATTCCAATAATACTCAAGCGTCTAAGCTTGGGGATGCCCAACGCATCCCCTTCTTCATCAACAAATTATCACGTCACTTCTAGTGAAACTATATTTTTATTCGGTCGCATCTTTTGTGCTTTACTTGGAGCGTCTTTTATTTTTGTTTTCAGTTTGATTTTGCTTTTGCTTTCAGTTTGTTTTTAATTTCATAATAATCTTGGTTCGACCCCCAGCATTCTTTTATTGGAGAGTGACACGCTCCGCTTTTTCTTGAGAATACGTTGTATTCTTGGTCTCTGTTTGGCTGTTGCATTTATTCAGCTCCTGTTTTGCATGCATCTCTTATTAGAGCTGTTAGTTTTAGTAGTATTATTTGAGTACTCTCATGTTTGTTTTCTGTATCATAAAGAGTATTTTTGGTAAAGCATGTTTTGTATGGTGCTTGTTGGGAGAAAGAAAACTGCTTCTTGAAGTAGAATTTATATCAAGTGCAAGTAGAAGCTTGTATAGACTGTGGCTAGGAATTTTTCATGCCATGTTAAATGTTATTTTAGTTTTAAAGCCTTGTGATTATTGAGTAGAATGATTATCCAAAAATATCTGAGAGTTTTTAATATATATTGAAAGATTTATGAGTTGTTCTTGTCATAGTAAAACATCAATATATGGTATTCTCTTTCGAATGTTTTATTTGGTTGACTTGGTGCATGCTCACATGATGTTTATGACTACAAACCAGTCACGAATAGCCTCCATGACCACTTAGTTTTTGAACTTGTGATACTGCTTATGTTTTAATTAATGATGCTTATGTCGCTATGCATGATTATGCCTCTTATGCTCTCTTGATTTGTCGCTCCCAGTCTTTTTCTAGCCTCCACCTGTACTGAGTATGAGCTCTACTCGTGCATCCAAACTCCCTTAAACCAAAAAATTTCCCATTGTTTCCACCATACCTACCTACATGTGGTATTTAACTGTCATTCCAAAGTAAATTTCTCATGTGTTTGTAACATCCCAAGTATGAAAAATAGCCATTAGAATGTTTGCACTCTGTTATTTTATGTTTTGCATCATGACATCATGTTCATTGCATTTGTTTTGCTTTGTTTTCCATTTGTTTTCCTCTGTTTTCATTTGTTTTCCTTTGTTTTCTATTTGAATTTCAAATCAAATTTCAAACCTTTTGTTTCATACTTGTGATGTTACAATTTCCAAAATGATATTTCAAATCAAAACAATCAATTGTTTCCATTAAAGTTGTGATTTCAAAACTGTTGATTTGTTTCTAATCAATATTTCATCTAATACCAAAAACATTTTCAAATTCAATTAATTTTCCAAATAGCACCCCTTTTGAAATTTATGAAAATGACAAAACACTTCCATCATTTGTTTCCATTAAACTTTAAATTTCAAACCATCAAATTGTTTAAGTTCCAATAATTCATTTAATAGCAAATTCACTTAATTCAAATTCCTTTTCAAATTCAATTAACTTTTCCAAACAACAACCTTTTTGAACTTTATGAAAATTACCAAAAAAAATCAATCTATTGTTTCAAATAAGCTTAAGGGTTCACACTATTTAACTGGGTCTTTTTAATAACTCATTTAATAGCAAATTTCATTCATTTTCAAACAAATGGCAAACATCAAATAATTTCAAATCTTTTGGAAAAATAAAAGTTACACAATGTTGATGTTCCCTAAATTACCTGTAACAATTTTTTTCTAAAATTTTCTAACCTAAACCCTAGCCTTTTTTTTCCTTTTCAAATCAGCAAAAAAAATAAATAGAACAAAAAAAAATACAAATCAGAGCAAGGGAGAAGGGGCAGGCCAGCAGGCCCAGCCCACCATCTCTTCCCCCTCAGGCCCGATACCCCCCACCTCATCTTCAACCTCTGTACGGCTGCCATCCAAGGCACCCACGTAGCAGAGAAGCAGCAGCAACGGCCACTGCTCGCTCTCCCCCCTCCTTTTAAGCCCTAGCTGCCCTAGGGTTCCCCTCTACCTTTCTCCCCCTCCTCTCTCCCTCGCAACGCCGCTCTCTTTCTCCTCTCTCTGCTCGCTGTCTTTCTTTCTCTGTAACTGAACCCCAACTCCACCCGAGCCACCTCGTTTTCCCTCCGGCGATCGCCGCCGATTGGACCTCCTCCTCGCTGGCTGACGGCGGGAATGAGACCCCCTCGCCTCCCTCTTCGTCCTCGACGCCGCGGCAGTGGCTGGGAGCCACGGAGACGCCGACGCCGTCCTCGTATCGCCACCGTCGCCTCCCTGCACCGCCCTGCTCTCCTTCTGCCGAGGTGAGCACACCTCCCCTCCGTCTTCCCCTCGCTCCCCTCCCCTCCTCCCTCTCGCTGCACGCAGCAGCAGCACACCCACCGCACGCACACGCGCGGACAACGGCCACCACGGCGAGCTCAGCTGCCGATCGCTGCCTCCTCTCTGTCGAGTTCAGGCAAACTGAATTTTGCAGTTCAGTTAAAAGAAAACCACGACCTGAACCATATACCCCCTCGCTCCCCTTCCTGTCAACAACCAGTCAGCTACCGCAGTGGTTAGCGCCCGCTGCGCGCACCCAGGGGGTGGTGGGTTCGAATCCCAACCCCACGGGATTAAAACCCCATTTTTTCCTTTTTATTTTTCACAACCCAAACAAACTGCTAATTGCACCCAAGTCCTTGCTAATTTCTTCTTAGGCCCTGTAAATATTTTCTAAGCCCCTAGCTGTAAATAAAATGGCAGAATAATACCTAATCTTGTAAATTGCATACATAAATCATTTTAACTCCAATTTCAATATTTTAAATATGTATTCTGTACCAAATTGAATTCTCTACCCAAATATAAAATTTGTTTACTGTTTTGAATATTTTAAATTGGTGAAATATTTGAAAACTTGTTTAATTCACTTAATTTTGCAAAATTCATAACTTGGGCATAAAAATTCCAAATTCAACAAACTAAATATGTTTTCCATACAATTTTTCATTTACTTTGCAAATATAAACTTTGTTTGCTGTTTTGAATAATTTAAATTGCTGAAAACAACTGTTTCTTAATTAATGCATTTAAAATTGCCAAATTAATAACTTGCCCATTTTAAATCCATTTTCAACAAATAAAATATGTTTTACATGCAAAATTAAACCACCTTTTCAAATATAAACTTTGTTTCATGTTTTGAATAATTATAATTGGTTAAATAATTTAAACCTTGTTTAAATCATTTAAAACTGCTAAATTCATAACTTGCTCAAATTAAATTCTTTTTGAACATATAAAATATGTTTTCAAACCATAAAAGTATAAACTTTTGAAATATGAATTTGGTTTAATGCTTTGAACAAATAAAAATTCAAATAATGTCTCACTTGAATTAAATTCATTTAAATCTTGTGTAAACTTGTTTACTTCATAATTAATTCATCCTAAATCCTTTTTCAACAAGTGAAACATGTGTTCCATCTAAAATTGTGTGTTATTATCAAATATGAACTTTGTTATCTATTTTGAACAATTAAAATTGGTGAAAACAACAAATGCTTGTGGAACACCTTTAAGGAACCAAAATTCCATAACTTAATAAATGAATTCCAAACTTGGTAAACCTTATTTCAAATTGTACCTAAGGTTGTTTTCTGTATGTTTTCCTCCTCCATGCATCATGCTAATCCACTTTCACATGTTGTTTAGTTGTAGAACAGTTATTCCAACATTAACTCATGGGCTTTCCATATGCAATCCAATTGCATATGGGTCCATTTAAACATGTTATCTTGTCAACTATGTTATTTTGATGCATCAAATAAATGGTCATGCATCATCCCATGTTTGTGCACTATGCCATGTTATTGATTGTTTGTCTCTCTGCGTTGTTTGTTTTCTTCTTCTCGGATAAACGACGACGTTGAGACCGACGATACTTACGACACCCCTTCTGAGGATCTAGCTCAGTACCAGGCTGCTGGGTTTGCAGGCAAGTATTCACTCACATGAACCACTGTGTTCCTTTCAACATTGGATACCGATACTTTCCGTTGTCTATTCTGCTAGCCCTATGAATCGTTGCTTCTGTTCGATCCTATCACATGTTATCCTTTAACCCTGATATAGCCTCACCTCCACACCTATAACCCCATTGCTTGTTTCCCGTGTCTTACTAGCATGCTTAGGGTTGTTTTTGCTCGAGTCTGTTGTCCGTTACTTGCTGTTACTATATCATTATGTTCTGGGGCTTGATGTTTAAATAATCAACCTGTTAATGTTTGGGTAATAATAATTTGATGATAAGGCACCGGCAGGAGGCCCGGCGTGGTTTTGAGGCCTGCTAGTGTCGACCCTAATTAGGAAAAGGGTCTTGTCTACTGATCCATGATGAGCGCACTAACCGCATGTGGGAAGCGTGTATTGGCGCCCCCCTCAATTTGATTCGATTCGCATCTCGTCCAAATCGCCACACTTAGTTCGGGCTTTCCATTTGATGCATGCATGTGCAGGTGCGAACCCTTGGCGCCAGGGTGGAACTTTTGTAGTCGTCATTTAGGGCGGCGTGGTCTTAGAGTGCTATGAGGGTCCCCTTTTCTTCGTGGGGCTCGATTAGCCGCGCACGCACAGCATGTGGTTCTTTGGGCTTGATGCGAAGAAGAGTTGAGTTGTGTTGAGTGCCCCTCTTGGTGGGAGGCATTCCATCTGGCGGGTTATTCTTACGTGTACGGCCAAATTGGTGCACCCCTGCAGGGTAAATCTTCTCGAGAAGCCGTGTTTTCCGCGGTTATGGTTGACTTGGTGAAAGTACTGGCTAACAAGTACTCAGAACAACTTACACCTAATGATTAACAATTTGACTAGTAATAGGTTTATTGACACAATAACCTGAACCATCATTAATTCAACGGTGTGAGTTATCCTCGGATTGCTTCTTTGGATAAGGGGCAAGATCCAGGATGGGTTTGATTGGAGTTAGTTGTTAGTTGGTTACGATACGCTATCTTATCTTCTTCTGTTTAGCCGGAAGTGGTAGAAACTCTGTAGTTGGTTAGAGCAGCCAGTTGCAGCATCTTTTGTATCACCCATTTCTTCCGTTGAACCCAAAGCATCTGTGCTTGGTGTTGACGGGTTACACTTTGGTGAACTATGAGTCTTGCTTGCCAGTACCTTTATGTACTGACCCCTTTGGGGCTGTGGTTTCCGCAGACTACGCTTACGAGGATCCCCATGGTGGCTACTACGTGGAGTATGACGAGGCTGCTGACGAGTAGATAGCGGACCCGGGCAGGATCCAAGACTTCGTGGATGGGCTCCGTCTTTTCGTTTCCAGCCTCTTAGGCCTATTTGGATCGTGTCTGTACTCAGACACTTTGGATGCTTCCGCTGTGTTGTAATGATGAATTGTTGGGACATGTGTCCTCTGGATGATTGTATTTGCTATCTCTGCTCTAGTGAGAGCCATTTGCAACTTATTTCAATCTTTTGTGTCTTAGAGATCTGTTGTGATATCAATTGTTCAAATGCCGTTGACGTACCATGTGTGTATGTTATGAAGTACGTCAATGGAAGTATCTGGATTTCTATGGGATGGTTTGCGCAGACGATGAATAGTAGAGAATGGTTGTCACACGTTTACGTGTTGGCCTACTCATATTGAGATGCGGGTGCCGGTATGCCCCGTAAGCCATTTATCTACTGTTTAACGGACTGTGAGTATCCCCTAGAAGTCCGGGTGCGACAAATGGTATCAGAGCCTGTCTGCCTGTAGGATCCCTTCTACTGGTCGCAGTTGAGTCTAGAAACTGTTTTGTAGCTATATAGGAAAAATGAAACGTGAGAGTAGGAATTCTGTTCTTTTATTTCTTTCCCCACCCACCCTCCCTTTTCTGGTAAGGAAGTGCAACGTTGTTTTCCCTTCTCATCTAAACTTTCAAGTTAGGATTTCACGTATCCTGGTTTCTCTAGGATAGTTATATCTACTAGACCATAGGAATGGAGGTGGTTGCGACATGAATTATCATGTTGCCTACTCACGATTGAGAACGGAGGCGTGTAAGCCCCGGAAGCAGATCCTCTATTCTTTAAGCAGTAGATATTGATCCTTTAGAAGCCCGGATGGGTTTTCCGTAGTACCTCAGGAGTGTTTTGATCTCGTTTTCCCGATGTTGCTTCAATATCCTGTTCTTCTCAACATCCTTTTCGTCCGTTGAAACCTTGTTGTTGCTTTCCACTTCAGTTCTTCTACCGGCGTCTAATCAATAACGCTGTTCCACCCTTCTGGCCAGATAGTCTATTCTACAAATGAATCAAGGTCTATTCAACTATACACCCTCGATACAAAACCTCTACCTTTAATAGAAAATGTTCCGGTGGTTTGTGAATTCCCTGACGTCTTTCCAGAAGAGTTGCCAGGGATACCTATCATCTTGAAATTCCAGAAAAACTATCCAAGGTGCACGATGTGTTTCACGTGTCACAGCTCGAGAGGATCTTCGCAAGAAGTACCCGGACCTTCTCTCTTCTCAGTAGGAATCTCGGGGCGCGATTCCTTCAAGGGGGGGCGTTTTGTAACATCCCAAGTATGAAAAATAGCCATTAGAATGTTTGCTCTCTGTTATTTTATGTTTTGCATCATGACATCATGTTCATTGCATTTGTTTTGCTTTGTTTTCCATTTGTTTTCCTCTGTTTTGATTTGTTTTCCTTTGTTTTCTATTTGAATTTCAAATCAAATTTCAAACCTTTTGTTTCATACTTGTGATGTTACAATTTCCAAAATGATATTTCAAATCAAAACAATCAATTGTTTCCATTAAAGTTGTGATTTCAAAACTGTTGATTTGTTTCTAATCAATAATTCATCTAATACCAAAAACATTTTCAAATTCAATTAATTTTCCAAACAGCACCCCTTTTGAAATTTATGAAAATGACAAAACACTTCCATCATTTGTTTCCATTAAACTATAAATTTCAAACCCTCAAATTGTTTAAGTTCCAATAATTCATTTAATAGCAAATTCACTTAATTCAAATTCCTTTTCAAATTCAATTAACTTTTCCAAACAGCAACCTTTTTCAACTTTATGAAAATTACCAAAACAAATCAATCTATTGTTTCAAATAAGCTTAAGGGTTCACACTATTTAACTGGGTCTTTTTAATAACTCATTTAATAGCAAATTTCATTCATTTTCAAACAAATGGCAAACATCAAATAATTTCAAATCTTTTGGAAAAATAAAAGTTACACAATGTTGATGTTACCCTAAATTACCTATAACAAATTTTTTCTAAAATGTTCTAACCTAAACCCTAGCCTTTTTCTTCCTTTTCAAATTAGCAAAAAAAAATAGAACAAAAAAAATACAAATCAGAGCTAGGGAGAAGGGGCAGGCCAGCAGGCCCAGCCCACCATCTCTTCCCCCTCAGGCCCGATACCCCCACCTCATCTTCAACCTCTGTACGACTGCCATCCAGGGCACCCACGTAGCAGAGAAGCAGCAGCAACGGCCACTGCTCGCTCTCCCCCCTCCTTTTAAGCCCTAGCTGCCCTAGGGTTCCCCTCTACCTTTCTCCCCCCTCCTCTCTCCCTCGCAGCGCCGCTCTCTTTCTCCTCTCTCTGCTCGTTGTCTTTCTTTCTCTGTAACTGAACCCCAACTCCACCCAAGCCACCTCGTTTTCCCTCCGGCGATCGCCGCCGATTGGACCTCCTCCTCGCTGGCTGACGGCGGGAATGAGACCCCCTCGCCTTCCTCTTCGTCCTCGACGTCGCGGCAGTGGCTGGGAGCCACGGAGACGCCGCCGCCGTCCTCGTATCGCCACCGTCGCCTCCCTGCACCACCCTGCTCTCCTTCTGCCGAGGTGAGCACACCTCCCCTATGTCTTCCCCTCGCTCCCCTCCCCTCCTCCCTCTCGCTGCATGCAGCAGCAGCACACCCACCGCACGCACACGCACGGACAGCGGCCACCACGGCGAGCTCAGCTGCCGATCGCTGCCTCCTCTCTGTCGAGTTCAGGCAAACTGAATTTTGCAGTTCAGTTAAAAGAAAACAACGACCTGAACCATATACCCCCTCGCTCCCCTTCCTGTCAACAACCAGTCAGCTACCACAGTGGCTAGCGCCCGCTGCGCGCACCCAGGGGGTGGTGGGTTCGAATCCCAACCCCACGGGATTAAAACCCCATTTTTCCTTTTTATTTTTCACAACCCAAACAAACTGCTAATTGCACCCAAGTCCTTGCTAATTTCTTCTTAGGCCCTCTAAATATTTTCTAAGCCCCTAGCTGTAAATAAAATGGCAGAATAATACCTAATCTTGTAAATTGCATACATAAATCATTTTAACTCCAATTTCAACATTTTAAATATGTATTCTGTACCAAATTGAATTCTCTACCCAAATATAAAATTTGTTTACTGTTTTGAATATTTTAAATTGGTGAAATATTTGAAAACTTGTTTAATTCACTTAATTTTGCAAAATTCATAACTTGGGAATAAAAATTCCAAATTCAACAAACTAAATATGTTTTCCATATAATTTTTCATGTACTTTGAAAATATCAATTTTGTTTGCTGTTTTGAATAATTTAAATTGCTGAAAACAACTGTTTCTTAATTAATGCATTTAAAATTGCCAAATTAATAACTTGCCCATTTTAAATCCATTTTCAACAAATAAAATATGTTTTCAATGCAAAATTAAACCAACTTTTCAAATATAAACTTTGTTTCATGTTTTGAATAATTATAATTGGTTAAATAATTTAAAGCTTGTTTAAATCATTTAAAACTGCTAAATTCATAACTTGCTCAAATTAAATTCTTTTTGAACATATAAAATATGTTTTCAAACCATAAAAGTATAAACTTTTGAAATATGAATTTGGTTTAATCCTTTGAACAAATAAAAATTCAAATAATTTCACACTTGAATTAAATTCATTTAAATCTTGTGTAAACTTGTTTACTTCATAATTAATTCATCCTAAATCCTTTTTCAACAAGTGAAACATGTGTTCCATCTAAAATTGTGTGTTCTTATCAAATATGAACTTTGTTATCTATTTTGAACAATTAAAATTGGTGAAAACAACAAATGCTTGTGTAACACCTTTAAGGAACCAAAATTCCATAACTCAATAAATGAATTCCAAACTTGGTAAACCTTATTTCAAATTGTACCTAAGGTTGTTTTCTTTCTGTTTTCCTCCTCCATGCATCATGCTAATCCACTTTCACATGTTGTTTAGTTGTAGAACAGTTATTCCAACATTAACTCATGGGCTTTCCATATGCAATCCAATTGCATATGGGTCCATTTAAACATGTTATCTTGTCAACTATGATGCATCAAATAAATGGTCATGCATCATCCCATGTTTGTGCACTATGCCATGTTATTGATTGTTTGTCTCTCTGCGTTGTTTGTTTGCTTCTTCTCGGATAAACGACGACGTTGAGACCGACGATACTTACGACACCCCTTCTGAGGATCTAGCTCAGTACCAGGCTGCTGGGTTTGCAGGCAAGTATTCACTCACATGAACCACTGTGTTCCTTTCAACATTGGATACCGATACTTTCCGTTGTCTATTCTGCTAGCCCTATGAATCGTTGCTTCTGTTCGATCCTATCACATGTTATCCTTTAACCCTGATTTAGCCTCACCTCCACACCTATAACCCCATTGCTTGTTGCCCGTGTCTTACTAGCATGCTTAGGGTTGTTTTTGCTCGAGTCTGTTATCCGTTACTTGCTGTTACTATATCATTATGTTCTGGGGTTCGATGTTTAAACAATCAACCTGTTAATGTTTGGGTAATAATAATTTGATGATAAGGCACCGGCAGGAGGCCCGGCGTGGTTTTGAGGCCTGCTAGTGTCGACCCTAATTAGGAAAAGGGTCTTGTCTACTGATCCATGATGAGCGCACTAACCGCATGTGGGAAGCGTGTATGGGCGCCCCCTCAATTTGATTCGATTCGCATCTCGTCCAAATCGCCACACTTAGTTCGGGCTTTCCATTTGATGCATGCATGTGCAGGTGCGAACCCTTGGCGCCAGGGTGGAACTTTTGTAGTCGTCATTTAGGGCGGCGTGGTCTTAGAGTGCTATGAGGGTCCCCTTTTCTTCGTGGGGCTCGATTAGCCGCGAACGCACATCATGTGGTTCTTTGGGCTTGATGCGAAGAAGAGTTGAGTTGTGTTGAGTGCCCCGCTTGGTGGGAGGCATTCCATCTGGCGGGTTATTCTTACGTGTACGGCCAAATTGGTGCACCCCTGCAGGGTAAATCTTCTCGAGAAGCTGTGTTTTCCGCGGTTATGGTTGACTTGGTGAAAGTACTGGCTAACAAGTACTCAGAACAACTTACACCTAATGATTAACAATTTGACTAGTAATAGGTTTATTGACACAATAACCTGAACCATCATTAATTCAACGGTGTGAGTTATCCTCGGATTGCTTCTTTGGATAAGGGGCGAGATCCAGGATGGGTTTGATTGGAGTTAGTTGTTAGTTGGTTACGATACGCTATCTCATCTTCTTTCTGTTTAGCCGGAAGTGGTAGAAACTCTGTAGTTGGTTAGAGCAGCCAGTTGCAGCATCTTTTGTATCACCTATTTCTTCCGTTGAACCCAAAGCATCTGTGCTTGGTGTTGACGGGTTACACTTTCATGAACTGTGAGTCTTGCTTGACAGTACGTTTATGTACTGACCCCTTTGGGGCTGTGGTTTCCGCAGACTACGCTTACGATAATCCCCATGGTGGCTACTACGTGGAGTATGACGAGGCTGCTGACGAGTAGATAGCGGACCCGGGCAGGATCCGAGACTTCGTGGATGGGCTCCGTCTTTTCGTTTCCGGCCTCTTAGGCCTATTTGGATCTTGTCTGTACTCAGACACTTTGGATGCTTCCGCTGTGTTGTAATGATGAATTGTTGGGATATGTGTCCTCTGGATGATTGTATTTGCTATCTCTGCTCTAGTATGAGCCATTTGCAACTTATTTCAATCTTTTGTGTCTTAGAGATCTGTTGTGCTATCAATTGTTCAAATGTCGTTGACGTACCATGTGTGTATGTTATGAAGTACGTCAATGGAAGTATCTGGATTTCTATGGGATGGTTTGCGCAGACGATGAATAGTAGAGAATGGTTGTCACACGTTTACGTGTTGGCCTACTCATATTGAGATGCGGGTGCCGGTATGCCCCGTAAGCCATTTATCTACTTTTTAACGGACTGTGAGTATCCCCTAGAAGTCCGGGTGCGACAAATGGTATCAGAGCCTGTCTGCCTGTAGGATCCCTTTTACTGGTCGCAGTTGAGTCTAGAAACTATTTTGTAGCTATATAGGAAAAATGAAACGTGAGAGTAGGAATTCTGTTCTTTTATTTCTTTCCCCACCCACCCTCCCTTTTCTGGTAAGGAAGTGCAACGTTGTTTTCCCTTCTCATCTAAACTTTCAAGTTAGGATTTCACGTATCCTGGTTTCTCTAGGATAGTTATATCTACTAGACCATAGGAATGGAGGTGGTTGTGACATGAATTATCATGTTGCCTACTCACGATTGAGAACGGAGGCGTGTAAGCCCCGGAAGCAGATCCTCTATTCTTTAAGCAGTAGATATTGATCCTTTAGAAGCCCGGATGGGTTTTCCGTAGTACCTCAGGAGTGTTTTGATCTCGTTTTCCCGATGTTGCTTCAATATCCTGTTCTTCTCAACATCCTTTTCGTCCGTTGAAACCTTGTTGTTGCTTTCCACTTCAGTTCTTCTACCGGCGTCTAATCAATAATGTTGTTCCACCCTTCTGGCCAGATAGTCTATTCTACAAATGAATCAAGTTCTATTCAACTATACACCCTCGATACAAAACCTCTACCTTTAATAGAAAATGTTCCGGTGGTTTGTGAATTCCCTGACGTCTTTCCAGAAGAGTTGCCAGGGATACCTATCGTCTTGAAATTCCAGAAAACTATCCAAGGTGCACGATGTGTTTCACGTGTCACAGCTCGAGAGGATCTTCGCAAGAAGTACCCGGACCTTCTCTCTTCTCAGTAGGAATCTCAGGGCGCGATTCCTTCAAGGGGGGCATTTTGTAACATCCCAAGTATGAAAAATAGCCATTAGAATGTTTGCTCTCTGTTATTTTATGTTTTGCATCATGACATCATGTTCATTGCATTTGTTTTGCTTTGTTTTCCATTTGTTTTCCTATGTTTTGATTTGTTTTCCTTTGTTTTCTATTTGAATTTCAAATCAAATTTCAAACCTTTTGTTTCATACTTGTGATGTTACAATTTCCAAAATGATATTTCAAATCAAAACAATCAATTGTTTCCATTAAAGTTGTGATTTCAAAACTGTTGATTTGTTTCTAATCAATAATTCATCTAATACCAAAAAAAATTTCAAATTCAATTAATTTTCCAAACAGCACCCTTTTGAAATTTATGAAAATGACAAAACACTTCCATCATTTGTTTCCATTAAACTATAAATTTCAAACCATCAAATTGTTTAAGTTCCAATAATTCATTTAATAGCAAATTCACTTAATTCAAATTCCTTTTCAAATTCAATTAACTTTTCCAAACAGCAACCTTTTTGAACTTTATGAAAATTACCAAAACAAATCAATCTATTGTTTCAAATAAGCTTAAGGGTTCACACTATTTAACTGGGTCTTTTTAATAACTCATTTAATAGAAAATTTCATTCATTTTCAAACAAATGGCAAACATCAAATAATTTCAAATCTTTTGGAAAAATAAAAGTTACACAATGTTGATATTACCCTAAATTACCTATAACAAGTAGAGGGCCAAAAGGCCAACCAGGTGGAAAAGGAGACCCTCCACGCGACCAGATTCCTTGGCCGCGTGTGGGGCCTCCTTTTTGCCCCCGTGGCTCCGATGCCGTCGATCTTTCTTCTCCCGAGTGTCTCGTGACCTAAAAATGACTATATAAAGGGTCCCCTGGCCTTTTAGAGAAGGGGGCGGCGCCAAGAGACGAAACCACGAAACAGAGAGACAGAAGGCTGCCGCCGGAGAAGATCGGAGGGGGGAAACGCCGCCGGGATCACCCCCGGAGGGCTCCACCCCCCTCCGGCGTGTTCATCATCAACATTTACAGCAAGATCAGCTCCATCTCTCCACTGTAATCTCTTGTCAAACACGATGTATGATGCAATACTATATTCCCTTGATGTATTGTGTCTCCCCGTCTATGTTTGAGTAGTGAATTGTTCTTGGCAATGGTGAAATAGTTCGTTGATTGGTTGCATACAAGTTTGTTATCTTCTATGATTGTCTTTATGTACAATATATGAGTGCACGCATATGTTGGGGAATGCATGTAAGGTGATCACCGGTAGCATAATAGAGTGGTGGTGACTTGGGAGTGACAGTAACCTGAGACCGAGCCACAAAGTTAAGTTATTGGGGGATATATATAGGGGACCTTAGAACGTAAGGCTATGGTGGGACTTTATGTCTTAATCAATCTTGTGAAGTCATTTACTTGGCCACATGATCCATCATAAGGGGTTGTAGATCATTTACTTGACTATACCTATTCATGGCTCCTTCCTAGAAGAAACAACTAAGACTAAAACATGTGCTTCACTAATTGTGACAACCACACGAACGGAACACCTATTGCTAGAACACTTGCTCCCTTGAGATACTTGAGATATTTGCTGCTTGCTACTTGTGAAACTTGCTAAGAAACTTGCTTTAGAAACTTTCTCTAGGATTACTTGCATTTTAAACTTGCTTCACTAGTTACTAGACAAACCACCCTCCACGTCACTTGCTTTTAATTAGTTAGTTCCTTTTAGTCAAACTTATTGCTTTGCATAAACAGCCATATAAGAGGGTTATAGGGCTTTAGAGAATAGATATCTTACCTTCAGCTCCTCGTGGGTTCGACACTCAAATACTTATCGAAAGGTACTACAATTGATCTCCTGCACTTGGGAGTCATGAAGCACTTTTGTGGCGCCATTGCCGGGGAGCGTTGTGCTAAGGTTTTATTCTTGTTTGCATTGCATACTAACATATAAACATAAAACACAAAAAAAATTATAAAATGGAAAACAACCAAACAATTTTAGAACTTTATAATATCTACCTTGAATTAGGACATGAAGTGTTTGAGGGGAAATTGAAAAATTATTTGCACAACAATCATATTTGTGGTAGTACTAATTCTTTGAACACCTTTATTGCTAAGGAAAACCTTGAGCTTGGGGAAGTTTGTCTTGATGAATATGATATTTTTAGTCCCCCTACTATTGAGGATAAAAATGATATACTTGCTGATTCTATGGAAAGTTTTAAGATTGGGGAAGTTAGTTTTGATGAGCATGATATTTCTAGTTCCCCAAGCTTGGAGGAGAAAATTCACTTTGATGATACTATGCCTCCTATATATCATGATTGCAATGAAAATTATGAATGTTTAACTCCCACTATCACTAATGAGGATTTTACTTACGTGGAGAGTAGTGATTCTTTTATGCATGTGGCTCATGATAAGAATGTTTTATGTGATATTCATATTGTTGAATCTATTCATGATGCTACTGAAAATTATTATGAGAGAGGGAAACATGGTTACACATATTTCAACAATATTAAGTTTCCCCTCTTTATGCTGAAAGTATTGATGTTGCACTTGATCTACCTTTCTATGCTTGCTATTATGTGCTTCTTTTATTTGTTTCATTACAAAATGCCAATGCATAGGAAATGGGTTAGACTTAAAAATAAATTGTTTAATATTTTTTTGGTGTGTTCCTTATGCTTTAATTTCCTATTCGGTTTGAGCACACATTTATGTCTTTACAACATGTAAAATGCTTTTACCTACTGTTATGTATCATTTAGTTTAATATTTTCATTTTATAAAAAAATTGGGAAAGTAAATGAGAAGGATGAGCAATGGAGAAGTTGGGGTCGACCTTGAACATGTGTTGTTCATGCCAATGAAACCATTGCGAAGTCTCTATCATTAAAACTTTTTCCAAAGATAAAAACAATAAAAATATTAGTTCACTACTGTAACATCACATTTCTGTCTTATTTCTCATCTTAAATGGCAAGAATAATCTTATATGAGAGATAGGATTAAACAATAGTAATTAGCTGTCAAGAAAACAGATTCCTGAACTTCACTGCGAAAAATGTTTAAAATCACAGAAGTGGAATTTTGATCTGGTAATTTACGACAGAAATATTTAGTTATCACTACATATTTCATTAGTTTTAAGTTTTCTTATTTGAGCAACTTAAGTGCCTCTAAAAATTCACTCTTTACGGGTTCTTCAGTTTTTGGCAGATTATGTCTTTATTTTGCATTGCTCTCATTACTTGTGTTTTTTGTGGTTCTTTTGATCAAGGAGCAATGCACAACTGTAGTAAAAGTAGTTAATATTTATAATGAACTCATGATGTGTCTTTGCTGTACCTATGTGTATTTTATTTATGGAGGCACTAACCCCTCTAATCAAGTTTTATGTTGAGATTTGTGTAAGAAGAATTTTTCAGGAGGAAGAGTTGAGTGAGATGAACAAAGATCAAGAGGGACAACCAATCAAGCTTGGGGATGTACCCCTGGGCTCACCCTACATGTATCAAATAAGTACAAGAATCCAATCTTGGGGATGCCGAGCCACCTCACTCCAACCATCATGATGTTAAGTAAGTAAAGCCTAGCTATATGGCTATAAAGAAAGCGCTTTACGGGAGGCAACCCGGTTGTTTTTGTTTGGATTTTCCTAGTGTCCTCTTGCTGTTTGAATAGATTAGTTTTTGTTGTTTTAATTCTGGAGTTTTCAATAAAGAGTCAAGTCAAACCCATTTGGACTTATAAGTTGCTATCCTAGTGCATGAAATTTCTGTTTCAGCACGAGTCTGCTCACCGTATGATTTTAAGTTTTTTATTGGTATGTCGGATTGAGCTAATTTTTTAGTATGTTCTGCAAATTTTCCTCCTCTGTAAGCACAAAAATTGGCTTAATTTTTTGACGAGTCTAGCTTAGTGAAAAACGTTCGTTTTTCTGTTGTTGCTTTTCTGGACAGATTCTGCCTTCTTTTGTTTTATGCACTCTTTGGGCTTGGGAATCTAATTTCCATGATTCTTTCAAGCAAGAGAGTGAAAATAAAACATAATGAACCTTATTGTCTATCTACTGGAGCATTTGATTTGGAATTTTGCACAGCAAGCATGTGATTTGTTTGTCCTTGCTAATCTCACCCCACAGAAAAAGAATGGGAGAAACATGTTTTGTGAAGTTTTTTCATAGGGAATAGAGGAGCTGCGCCTCAAGACATCCAAGAATGGTGAAATACATAAGCTTGGGGATGTGATGAACACCCCACTGGAGCTACACTCTTTTGGTTAGCACACGTCTACTTTCTGTTTTTCTAAGCAAAGCATTTATCGTAGAGACTTGAAGCGTCTAGTTTTTGTTTTTATTTTTGTTTTGATAAGACCACACCCATCATTTTATATGAGATTGAGCTACTGTAGTTTGGGGTTGGAATGTATTGAATGCTATTATTATGACATGGAATAGGGATTCCATGGTTGATTTGAAGAGCTACATATGTTTGCATGATTTATAGGCTTTTTATGTGTAGAAATTTGCAATAATGTTGTCTTGAGCTATCTCTTATTCATGTCCTTGATGTTAATTGCTAGTTTATTTAGTTTGTCATGAAATGAGTAGTTCTATGGACATATGCATGCATAGTAGCTGGTCAACTATCTCCCTCTTGCGAGCCAAAAATTTAAAAATTCCAACAAGTAAAAACTTGTTTCCAACACTCCTTAGCCAAGTATTTCCAGTGAGTCCACCATATCTTACCATTAGCTTCATTGCTATTCCGAGTATGTTCACCATGTTATTGTGTTATTTATGTTCTAAATTAAGATATTCACTTTATTAATTGTCATGGGTTGAACTTGGTATAGGACTCTCACGAACTTTTGAAGGCACACTTTACTTTTTATGCATCTAATAAACATGACCCAATAATGGGAGCCACAAGTTTTGCGTTTGACAAGTGTGTGGTTGGGAGCTAGCTATAAACGTGTATCACCGGAAAGCTTTCAACATTGCACAAAAATTTACATTTGGTTGATATCATGTACTTTTGTTTTTGGACTCCTGCCATGCCGAAATGAAATAGAGGAATAGTAAGTTTTGATGAGTAAGTATCTGTATGACTAGAGAAATGCATTGGGCCGCTAACCCAAGCCATGCTTTATCATGGTGGAAATTTACTTACAGCTTGAGTGACTCTACAACACATCCTACAATAAAATAAGAAGCTATGCATAATAGTGAATGAAAATAAAAAGGATGATGTGTCTACTCTGTTTGTTTGTCGTGTCATGGTGACATGGGCTTGTCATGGGGCAAGAGGTACCTCTTTGCGGTTCTCTATGATGTCATTAATACTTATTATGATTGTACAAAGCTTATTAGGAATCTTAAGTTGAGTAACCATGGAGTAGGTTTTCACACTCACGGGGCATGAGGCTTTCAACCACCTTGTCATTCACATTACTTCAACATTCACCATTTAAGATGCTAGTGATAAAGGGGCAATGAGAGTCCTAGATCAATGGATACCACATTTCAATTAGTAATTTTAGTTGAATAATTTAGAGGCTAAATAAGACTTGATCATGTTTTACCTCTACTCAATTTTCTCCAAAGTGCCCACCATATTTTCTATTTTCCATTATGCTATTCTTTGACCAATATAGGATTTTATTTTTCATTTTGTGTATGCATTTGGTCCATTGTGCTTTTATTTCATTATACACTTTTTGAACTTTCATGAAGCATCTTTGTTTGCATATTTGATATTTCTTACAACATGAATTGTATATTGCTACTCATTTCTAGTATTAATCATTTGATTATATGTAGCATGAATAATCCTCCTTGATATCCCATGATTGTTTCAATATGCAAAGTCCATGTTAGTTTTATCACCTTCATACTCGAGGACGAGCATGGGTTAAGCTTGGGGATGTCGATGCATGTAAAATGCATACATGAACTTTGCATGTTATTACTTGTTTTTCCTACATATTAGCAACTTATATTCATGTTTTATAATGATTTGGGGGATTTTCTGAACAATCTCACTTCTTTTGGTTCTAACCCTGTTTTTCCAGAAAACGTACTTTTTAGTGTTTCAGACTTTCCGGGAGCTTCGGGACTCCAAAAAGGGCAAGGCCAAAGAGCACGGTTCAGAATTTTCGAGACGAAGACCATGGGCCGAAGTAGAGGGCCAAAAGGCCAACCAGGTGGAAAAGAGGACCCTCCATGCGGCCAGATTCCTTGGCCGCGTGTGGGGCCCCCTTTTTGCCCCCGTGGCTCCGATGCCGTCGATCTTTCTTCTCCCGAGTGTCTCGTGACCTAAAACCGACTATATAAAGGGTCCCCTGGCCTTTTCGAGAAGGGGGCGGCACCGAGAGACGAAACCACGAAACAGAGAAACAGAAGGCTGCCGTTGGAGAAGATCGGAGGGGGGAAACGCCGCAGGGATCACCCCCGGAGGGCTCCACCCCCCTCCGGCGTGTTCATCATCAACATCTACAGCAAGATCAGCTCCATCTCTCCACTGTAATATCTTGGCAAACACGATGTATGATGCAATACTATATTCTCTTGATGTATTGTGTCTCCCCGTCTATGTTTGAGTAGTGAATTGTTCTTGGTAATGGTGAAATAGTTCGTTGATTGGTTGCATACAAGTTTATTATCTTCTATGATTGTCTTTATGTACAATATATGAGTGCACGCATATGTTGGGGAATGCATGTAAGGTGATCAGCGGTAGCATAATGGAGTGGTGGTGACTTGGGAGTGACAGTAACCTGAGACCGAGCCACAAAGTTAAGTTGTTGGGGGATATATATAGGGGACCTTAGAACGTAAGGCTATGGTGGGACTTTATGTCTTAATCAATCTTGTGCACTCATTTACTTGGCCACATGATCCATCATAAGGGGTTGTAGATCATTTACTTGACTATACCTATTCATGGCTCCTTCCTAGAAGAAACAACTAAGACTAAAACATATGCTTCACTAATTGTGACAACCACACGAACGGAACACCTATTGCTAGAACACTTGCTCCCTTGAGATACTTGATATATTTGCTGCTTGCTACTTGTGAAACTTGCTTAGAAACTTGCTTTAGAAACTTGCTCTAGGATTACTTGCATTTTAAACTTGCTTCACTAGTTACTAGACAAACCACACTCCACGTCACTTGCTTTTAATTAGTTAGTTCCTTTTAGTCAAACTTATTGCTTTGCATAAACAGCCATATAAGAGGGTTATAGGGCTTTAGAGAATAGATAGCTTACCTTCATCTCCTCGTGGGTTCGACACTCAAATACTTATCGAAAGGTACTACAATTGATCTCCTGCACTTGGGAGTCATCACATACATCTCCCAAAATATAGACATTCCTCCAAAAATGTCAAACTTTTAATACCTCTGTTTAATAAAATAAAAGCTCTAGCACATGAGTGATCCCTGCTTCCCTCTGCGAAGGGCCTTTCTTTTACTTTTATGTCGAGTCTCCATCTTCTAACTTTATGCATAGTTGAGAGAGCATTTTTTCCATTCCGAGTTCTATGTGCATTTGTGCCATAAGCATCAATAATTACTTCATGATGTGATATTATTTGTTCTTAAATTATTTGTTCTAGTCTTCCTCATGAACTTTGAAGGTGTCCTGGCATTTATGTTTTGCCCCACTCTTAAGGACTATCGAAATATCACTTTGCCATGCTTTCTCTATACATGAAACAAACATTTACCTTTCTTTGCATTATTATTCATGATCCTTTATTTGAGTTACTCTTCGTGATGCAAAGTAATTGATATGCTTTATTATTAAAGTTTTATTTATCATGCCTGTGTTTAAAGTTTTATGATCTCAGCACGCATATGCTTTTACATTAGATTGATCACGTTTATGTTGGTAGCATGTCACTTCAGAAATTATTGCTTTATCGTTTACCTACTCGAGGACGAGTAGGAATTAAGCTTGGGGATGCTTGATACGTCATAAACGTATCCCTAATTTTTGATGCTCCATGATCATATTTTGCCAATTGCTACATGTTTTCTCCCTTCTTTATGTCATTTTTATCGATTTTCTGGACTAACCTATTGACAGGATGCCACAGAGCTAGTTCCATGTTTTGTGCTGTTTTTAGTTTCAGAAAAGTTGTTCTGGGAATATTCTTGGAATTGGAAAGTTCGAAGCCCGGAAGTCCTATTTTCCCCGGAAGCATCCAGAAGACCGAAGAGGAGCCGAACTGGGGCAGCAGGGGGGCGACACCATAGGGTGGCGTGGCCCCCTGGCCGCGCCAACTATCGGTGTGGGTCCACCTGGCCTCCACCACCTTCGCCCTTTCGCCTATTTAAACCCCCCGGATGGAAAACCCTAGGCACCTGATCAAAATCCCCGAAAAAGTTTCGCAGCCGCCGTCACCGTCAACCCCAGATTAGGGGGGTTCTGAAGCTGTTTCCGGCACCCTGTCGGAGAGGAGATCATCACCGGAGGCTTCTACATCACCATGCCTGCCTCCAGAGTGATGCGTGAGTAGTTCATCCTTGGAGTACGGGTTCGTAGCTGTAGCTAGATGGTTGTCTTCTCCTGATATGACTCCATGTTTAGATCTCGTGAGCTGCCTATCAAGATCGAGATTGATCTTATGTAATTCTCTGTGATGTGTTTGCTGGGATCCGATGAATATTAACCTTATGCCAAGTTGATTATAGTCTTTATTGCATATGTTATTTGTGATCTTGCATGCTCTCCGTTGCTAGTGGTTATTCTGGCCAAGTAATTGCTAGTGACTCCAAGAGGGAGTATTTATGCTCGATAGTGGGTTCATGCCTCCTTGTTGCCTTGCTCGAGTGACAGAAACGTGAAGGGGGAGGATGTGCTGTTGCCATTAGGGAGAAAACATCGGTGAGAGTGCCCGCGTGCATAATCATTGCTTACATTACACACTTTGTTTAATGCAATTATCTGTTGCTTGCAACTTAATACCTAAGGGGGTTCGGATGATAAACTGAGGGTGGATTATTAGTCATAGATGCAAATGGATGTCGGTCTATGTATCTTGTTGTAATGCCCGCACTAAATAGCATAGTAATCTTCATGTCATATTGTGCACTACGGTGCAACCTCTATTTTTCAATTTCCCAGCTGTAATTTGTTCACCCAGCATGCTACCTTTTATGGAGAGACACCACTAGTGAAACTATGAACCCCGGTCCATTTTTCCACACTATTAAACAAACCACAACAATATCCTGTTTTCTTTACTTTCTGCAAACACACACTGTTTTTCCACACCATACGTCTAATCTTTGTTTTCAGCAAGACCGGTGAGATTGACAACCTCACTGTACCGTTGGGGCAAAGTATTTTGGTTGTGTTGTGTGCAGGTTCCACGTTGTTGCTGGCACCGGTGAAGCGCCAGCACCACCGTCAGTGGCATCAACCTTCCGAAGATTCTCTTTATCCTACTGGATTGATAACCCTGGTTCTTAACTAAGGGGAAAACTCCTACCGATGTGCTCATCACACCCTCCTCTTGGGGTTCCCAACAAAGTGCATCAACCAACGGTAACCTAGCCCCCACCTTTCTTTTTCTCTCCATCGGTTCCTTCTGTCTTTCTGGCCACACCACACCCGACCAAGCACACACGCATGCATCGCACACGAGGCCTCCACTCGATCCCAGTGCCCCGTCGGCCTCTGCCAAGGCTCCTAGCTCGCTTTCTCCCCAAGCCTGTCAACCTGCTCCCATGCGGCCCTGCCTCGTATGCTCTCTTTCTTGTATGGATGGAGGCGCTACCGCCGCCTCCCTCTTGCTCTCACCGTGCCTCCTCTCCTCCCTCGTTCAAGCTCGCTAGGAGAAGCGTACCTCCACGGTGTCGCCGTTCCCAGCTCGTCTTCATGGCGCTCGAGGTCGCCCCAACCGTGGGAGCTCCGCACTGTCGCCGAGCTGGTCGCCTTGATGACCACAACTCCCTCTATCCGTCCCCCACTACACCAAGCCCCGCCCCAAAGCATCACCGGCAGGCGCGCCCTCCGCGCAAGCGAGCGCCTCCCACTCTCTGTCCCTCTCCAGCACCGGCCTACTCGACATTGCCCAGCCTCGTCTTTGTCTCCCACGCGCAGTAGCCCCTGGCCTCCTTCGTTCCTCCACCACGAGCATGGACGCCTGCCATGTGTTCGACAGAACGTCCACACGTACCGCTGGAGAACGAAAGAGATGATCTTCATCGGTAGCTCGATAAACCGCTGGCAAAGTGTGCTTCTCCAGTGGTAGCACTGGCGAAGCGCCGTTCACCAGCGGTAACCAATCTTTTTTGCCACTAGTAGGCTTTCTCCTACTTGTGAACCGCTACTATCGCCAGCAATTTCGGGGCGTTTGTTGATGATTTGATGTTGTTGTTGTACAGCACGTAGATCACATTGTTATCTATCCCCTATTATGTAGAACAACGTAAACTAATGCGAGGTGGTATATATATATATATTATACCCCTCTAATGAACTTACGGTGCACCAGCAGTTGTTATGCTGAATTTGTGATGCACCAGGGATTTTTCTAACTAGTAACAGGCATGTTTAAATTCTTGTCATGTTCATGACTTTGCACGCAACCAAACAACACCAAATTTCTGCTTTGAGCAAAACATGAAACCAAACACCTAGGGATCTTATATTTGCTTCGAGCCGAACGGGTATGGCTAGAACTTTGTTGGCATCCAAATGGACCGCACAACGTGGCCTAGGCCGCGTTTTCCCTCAGCAACCTCTGTCGGGCCATGAATGCAAATGGCCCAAATTGGGTGCACCTAACTAAACACGCCCCAAATCTCCGCTCAATCTATTTCACATCTTCTGTGTGCGCTAACTTCTGTCCACGTACCCCAAAGTGACTACTGGGCTCGGCCCATTTCTGTTTCGCTCGGTAATTTCCTTGATGCTGCTACCTTCCACTAAAACGAGTGAGTTCCACGTCGTTGCTTCATAGTATTTCAACTACTCCATCCGTCCACTTTTATAAGGCACACTACTTGTTATTTCAATTTTGACCACACACATAGTAAATTGAGTGAATCTAGTAATAAAATGAGTATAGATGCACTCATTTTTGAATGTATGTGGCCTAAATTAAAATGCCTTATAAAATGAACGAAGGGAGTATTAAAATTTAAATTGAAACGACATGCATCAGACTAGTAACTATGTAAATTTTGCATTTTGCCCGGATCTTTTTATTTTGAGTGTTCCACATCTCTCAATTGTCTTTTAAGCTTGGTTTTTTGGTATTTTCAGCGTTTACCGTAATATTTTGTTTTTATATAGAAATGTATATATTCACGTTTGTGAAAAAATGACTCATATGTAGAAAAATTAAAAAATAGTTATCTTATTTGAACGATTTTAAAATATGAATATTTATATTATTTGAACGGTTTCAAAATATGAATATTTATCTTATTTGAATGATTATTTAAATCTAAACGATTTTTTAAAACATGAACACTTATCTTATTTGAACCATTTTTAATATAAAAATTTCTGTTACCTAAACGGTTTTCAAATTTGTATTTATCCTATTGAAAGATTTTAAAATACGAAAATTTCTTTTATTTGGATAGATTTATTAAAACATCAACATTTATTTGTCATGTCCTACATTCATGAACACCGGAGCTGGGGAACCCCTTTGTATATTTGGCAAGGGATGCTAGGAGGTATGGATATTCTTTGAACGTTGAGCTCGCCTAACAATTCTAGGGGACACTTTGTTTTACTGAGTCGTAGGCCGCCCAAAGGCTAACAACCCTACATTTTGTCTTGATTGTATTCATGGTGGAGAAGATAGATTGTAGGGATATTCTTTGGTGACTCCGGTCCTTCTAGGAGAAGTACCCGAGGTTGAAAAAGAGCATGTCCATCATGGCTGATCACCTCACTCTTCCTACTAGCTCAGGATCTGATCCAAATCCATCCAAGCTCTAAGCTAGGGTTTTTCCAATTATTCTCTATGATGCGATTGAAGCTACCAAAATCCCCTTTCCCGGTGGCCATGTCCCTCCTTTTATAGTGTCGGGGGGAAACCACATGGGCCATCCGAGGCTCAAGGAGTTGGTGGAGGCATATTCTCCAAGATGCCATCTCTGTAAACTTGTGGAAGGTGTCCGAAGAAGGTGAAAGCATGTGTAAGGTGACAGAAGCATGTCGTCATTTGCGTCTTCCTACCCAAAACCAACCGAGGGACTCAGAACGCGGGAGTGGGAGAGAGGGGAACCGAGCCTGACAACTTACGTCACTCCCATGCGCTTGGCCATGAACAATTCCTCCTTCATTGTGTCCTCTGATCCATGCCTTGAATGGATCTTACCCTTTCATCGTGGTGTCGGGCGTCGTCTCCGAGGGGAGTCCCATATGGACCATGTACTGTGGGCCATTGTGGCTAAGGACCGTGTAGAAGGTTTCGAATTATTCTCTCGGAAAGGTAGTGGCTTGACAATGCTCCTGCCGTCGCGTGGCCTTGAGCAAGTGTCATTGTCGGGTGACCTTGGGATTGGAACCTCTTCCTAGGTGGTCCCACTTGTCTTGGATTGAGTTGATGTTGCGTTGTTGCCCTCGCCTAGGCGGAGAAATGGATGCCCTGAGATCCATTGCTACGATATTGTCTTATTTGAAAGATTTTAAATAAGAACATTTATGTAATCTGAACCATTTTTGTCGAGACAACGTAGTAGAATTCATAGACGGGGGTGCCATGAGACTACTGATAGAGACGTGGGGGAACGTGGTTGTGCGAAGGACAATGACACAGGGTTTTTACCCAGGTTCGGTACGACGCAGTAATGCGGCGTTCCTACTCCTGCAATCTCACTATTCAGGACTAAAGCCTGGAAATACAGAGTACAATGTGAGGTTCTATTAGCTGCTCGTCAAGGATCAACCTCTCGGCGAGTTAGCCTTTTGCTTCTTGTCTATCTATCATATCTCCCGTCCGGCTTTATATAATAGCCGGATTAGGGCATACAGAGTAGGAAACCTAGAAGACTACGGTAACTCTTTAACTTGGAAAGTAAGGAATCCGCCTTCTACTCCAAGCCAGATCGCGTGGGCCGTGATCCGGGTTCTTCTAGAATCCGGCTTCTGTGCATCAGCTTACTGGGCCGCCTAACGGACCATAGCCCATTACCATTTATGCCACCCTGGTAATCCGGCACTTTAGACTACCATCTGATGTACCCCTAGTTGGTATATATCCGACAGTAGCCCCCAAGAAGTATTAAGACTCGGATTCGCCGTCTTTCGCCGATTGCATATTTTCCAGGAAATATCGGCCTGCAGTCTTGATTCTTATTTTTCTCCTCAAAGGATGTTACAACGCAAAACTCGGAATCCATAAAATCCGGCTTTTCTTACACGAATCTTCGCGGAGAAGGAACTTCCTACGTCTGCGCTTTAACCTTGCTGGCGTAAGGGACGTTTGGGTTACAGGTGGGAAACCCAGAAGCAATAATCACCCGTCGTTTCATTTCCCGGAATTTCCGGCGAGTGACACGCGTTGATCATCCAACGGTCAAAAGAGCCGTTAGCACGCATCGTGACGAGATTCCGGCTATAAATAGCCGTCTTCGTCCTCCTCGGAAACCTTCCGCTCTCACTTCCCAGCACCACTCCAGCGCCCAAGTTCTCGCAGAGCCCTTCCCGAGCGCACGAAGCACCCAGGACCTCACCGGAGCGACCGAGCGCCGCCCCTTGATGGCATCTCCATCATCTTCCCCGGCCCGCACCGTCGCTAAGGACATAGACGAAATAATCGACACAATGGACCCGCAACTGGATTCCCCAGTGCATGTCTCCGGCGACGAGCCGGTGAAGGCCACAGGCGGCGCGAAGGGCGAGGAAATCCCTCTCGCCTCCGCGGATCTTGCGGGATCTTCTTCCGTGCCTCCCCCATCGTTCGCGCCCGAGACGGTGGAGGAGAAAATCGCGCTCGTCGAAGACGAGCTCGCGTCCGCCGCCGCCGGAGACGAAGAAGAGGCGGAAACTGCCGGCAACTGGAGTGCCAGCAGTATTCCGCCATCCCTCCTTCCGACAATGGAGAAGGAGGGACTCGTGCTGAAGGGAAAATGGCGGCTCCCGGAGGACGAGACCGAGCCCATGCCGAAGGACGGAGAACGCGTCCTCCTCTCCTCCCATATTCAGAGAGGTATGGGTCTTCCGCCGCCCGCCTTTTTCCTCCAAATTCTAGCCCACTACAACATCCAACCCCATAATCTGCCACCCAACTCCATCCTCTACTTAGCCGGATTTCAGGCCCTTTTCGAGGGATATCTAGGTATAGCACCTAGGTTAGATTTCTGGCTTTATTGTCTTGGGGTTAAGCGGAACTCTTCGGAGGGCGCACTCCCAACTTGTGGGACCATTTCCTTCACTCTTCGGAGATTTAGGGAGGACTGGTTCCCCAAGATTAAAACATCGGAATCCGTCAAATTTTGGACGGGTTCCTTCTTTTATCATCCCGACGTTCCCTTTCCTGGGAAAACCACCGGGGTTCCACCTTTCTTGAACACCGCCGTTGTTCCCCAAGAAAATTGGGGAACTGAAGCAGTTCAAACCCTGCCGCCGGATCTTCTCAGGATCAAGCGGCGCATCGCAAAGCTCGTCGCTTCTGATCCACCTCTAACCGGCATGGACATAGTCCTTTGCTGGTTAGAAAGGAGGATTCAACCTTTGGCGAATCACGGCGCTCGCCTCCTCTGCGAATACTCGGGGGATGGCGATGCTATGCGGACAACCGACAAGGTTTGGTCGGCAAAGGATTTGTGGAAACACGCAAATCAATTGGTCGCATCCCGCGACCAATACGAAGAAAGCCGGCCAATGTATACGGCCGCGAATCCGGCTCCCAAGGTACATTTTTCGCCTTTTGGGTTTAAATCCTTGTCGTTTACTCGGTTTTCATGCTTTCAACTCATTTTTTGCCTTTTTGACAGATTGCCGAACTTCCTGAGTCGGAACTTGCTTCTGATGCCGATCTGGAGGCATTGTGCGCCACCTTCGCCGGCGGACGTAAGCGCAAGAAGATTTCCGCTTCCCAGGAAGTCATTGATCTTGACGGGGTCCCCGTCGTCACCTCCAGGTTTGAACATCTAGGTTATTCTACTTTGTCGGGATTTTCTTCCTTTACCTCGGAGTTTAACTTTCCGGCTTTTTCTCCTTTTTAGCCTGCCTCCTTCTACTCTGAAGCTGAAGAGGCACAAGGCTGTGGCCAGCAGAGGCCCACACCCTTCTCCTGCTACCGCTCCAGATACAACAATCGCAACAACAGAAGAGCATGCTGCAGCCCCCAACACCGAGTCCCATCAGACCAGCCAGCCAATTGTGCCGGAAACGGACACGAGGGAAAGGGCGGTCCCTAAGGTGGGAGGTCCTTCTCGGATAACTGAGGAGGAGATTCCCACCTTTGATAAGGAATTCAAAGATATCAACGAGGGCCTTAGCACAGTTGGGACTCTTTTTGCCGACTACGCAAAAGAGTTCACTGAAAACTTGGCAGGTTTACAGCGGATGAGCCAGGTATTATCTCTAGCCCCCAAGCAATAAGTCGAATGTATGATTTTCACTTAATGCTTTTTATATTTATCATGCTTGTTTCTAACTTAAGCGTTCTGGTTCGTTTCCTTATTTCAGCAAACCGCTGAAACCATAAACATGGAAGTTTTCAACAAGCTAACTGTCAGGAATAAGGAAGTTAGAAGCCTTCTCTCTATTCTTGAAGTTAAGGAAACGGAGCTGGCATCATCTCAGCTGGCGCTGAAGGAAACAACAGGTATACTTTTAGTTCTCTGTAGTTCCTTGTCCAAAAAATTTTGCTAAGTACTTTTCCAAGTTTTCTTAACCCGGAATTTTTTCCTTGCTTTTCAGCTGCCTTGGCGAAAGCCAAGCAAATAGCTGAAGATGCCGACAATGCCGAGAATCTCCGCCGGGAGAATATGGACCTTCATAAGGAACTTATGAAGGCTCAAAAAGATCTTGAGGCCAGCAATATGGCTCTTGGAATTGCGCATTCCAAGGCCTCCCAACAAGCGGATAAGGACAAGGCTACTATCCAAGATTTGGAGAACGCCTTAACCCTGCGCCTGGAGGAAGGTTCCGAGATGGACAAGATCCTCGGTAAGTTATCAACTTTTACCGGATTTTCCATGTCTTAACTTCTTTCTCTGCTTTTCCGTAACCCTTTGGTTGTTTTGTCTTGAAAAAATAGGAGATAACCCAGATCTTACTCGGATTGAGAAAATCCGAGCTTTCGGGAAGGTGTTCACTGCGATCCGAGCTGCAGGCATGCAGCTGGTCAACAAGTACCTTCCCGCAAGGACTGGGGAATTCTCGGAAGTTGAGAAACTTCCGGAAGCTATCCTGGAGGTGGCGGAATCCAAGGAATCCACCTTGCGTTCCGCAGCACGGGGTGGTGCACGCATGGCCTTGGGCCTTATGCGTATGCATTATCCCAGTGCCAAGTCTTGGCGCGTGGCGTCCGGTATCCCTCTTGGATATTCGGAGACCCAGCGGACCACCATCTTCGATGAGATCAAGGGTCACGCCACCAAGATCGCCTCTATGGTGAATATCTCCATCACCTATCCGGAAGAAGCGATTCTAGAAGCCCCCGAGGATGACAGCAGCGAATAAGACTCGGATGCTTGAAGAATTCTCCTTGCCCTGGATGGTGGAAATAGGAAATAGGAGCATTACTGCACTTTACAATGTAATTTATATTGTAATGCTTCTATTCTTTTGTATAAACAAGTACTCCGCCTTTTGCAGTTTAACTTTTATGAAATCCTTTGCAAGTTTTCCGGGTTTTATATTCCTTTATCTTCCAAGTTCTCTAGTTTGTGTGCTTTAACTGTCCTTAGCGTTTGAAATGGCTCAGTAGTACTGTAATCTTCACGCCAAGTTACTGGGTAGAACCGATCAGTTTAAACTTGGAAACATGGATCATACTAAAGGCATTTTTACTTACTAGCTCCAGTGACCCAGCACATAAACAATCAAATAATGCTTAGAGAAAAGTAAGGAATTTTTTGAATGAAACTCGGGCACGCAGGCACAATCCGAGTTTTCTTTAACCTTTAGTAGGCTGAAAATCATTCAGTTTTTAAATGCCGAGCACGCAGTCACAATTCGGGTTAACATTGAGTATTTTGTAAGATCACTGGGAAATAGATGAGACGGAATCATGCTTTGTACTATAATAAACTTGTAAAAACATGGATGTAAGAATTCCGACAACTTTATTTCATGATCTGAAAGATGTTTACATAGAAATTGAACTAAGTATAGAAGGGACGTAACTGCTGGATACTCCAGAGCCTCTTTGTCTCTCCTAGTTCATCATCTATCTTTCTCTTTCTTTTGCGATTCGGCTTCTCGGGATCATCTTCCGTGTCGCGAATGTCTACAAGATAATATGATCCATTCTTCATGGCTTTACTGATGACAAATGGTCCTTCCCATACTGGGGCCAGTTTGTGCTTTCTTTGCTGCACCAATCTTAGCACTAGGTCACCTTCTTTAAAAGAACGATGCCTGATTTTCCGACTATGATAACGTCGTAAACCTTGCTGGTAGATGGCGGATCTTTGAATCACAAGTTCTCGTTCTTCTTCTAAGAGATCGACGGCATCCTGTCGTGCATTTTCGGCATCTTATTCATCGAAATCTTGCACTCTTGGGCTGTCATGGATCATGTCCGTTGGGAGAATTGCTTCCGCACCATAAACTAGGAAAAACGGGGTTTGCCCAGTTGATCTGTTTGGTGTTGTTCGGATGCTCCAAAGCACGGAAGGTAACTCTTCTACCCATGCTCCAGTTGCTCTATGAAGAGGAGATTCGAGTCTTGGGCGTATTCCTTGTAAGATTGAGCTATTCATTGTTTCAACCTGACCATTGGATTGCGGGTGTGCCACAGATGCGAGATCTAGGTTAAGTGTTAACTGAGTCTGTTGACTAAGAGTTAGTCAGATGAATCATATATCACAGACCGAGAAGAGAGTTGAGCTATTAAGGGATGACGATAAATCGCCTATAGTTTGACAAGGTATATCGTGAGGCAAAAGAGACTAAGATGAAAGTCACATTGAAAGGTATGTCGTCATGACTCTATGGCACTTGGGAGTCGGCACGTTCTGCTAGGAGCCGCTATCGATTGAGAGTCGGACTCCAATCGTGTCCAAGTTGCCATGAGCGTGCAGGGTCGCACACTTAAGAGGGGGAGCAAATATATTGGTCGGGATGGACCCGAACCAGAAATGGACTGAGTTTGTGAGTCGGACTCACAGAGGGAATGGGCCACAAGTGTTGTGAAGCTCACTACCATTCGCTATATAAAGAGGGGCGCAGGTTGCCCAGCGGGCACGTTACTCCACTCCCATGCGTTGGGAGCCCTAGCCCCATTCAGTCCAGCCGTCGCACCGGACCTAGCAGTCCGTCGTCGGAGCTCCTTCTCGTACGTGTGGATACCGGCAGAGGTGTTGTACGTTCAGCACTTCGGTTCGCGGGATTGGATCGGCCGGATCGGATCGTGGGACTCCACTGCACCGACGTGTTTCATCGATAATCCGCAACCGCGCGTCTAGTGGTAATCATCGTGGCCTTCTACCTCGGCTAGATCTTGGAAGTACCGCGTAGGAAAAAGTTTTTTTTTATCTCTACGCGTTCCAACAGTGGTATCAGAGCGGTAGCTTCTGGTTTTAGGCCCGAGATCCGCACATATGTGATATGTAGTTAGCGTTAGATGTGATGTCATTGCTTTTTTGGTGGTCGTTCTATGAGATAGATCGGTTTTGTACAAGGTTGATTGGATCAATCGTACTCGGGGTTAATGGATGATTTGGTTTCCGTGATCATACTGCTAAGGTCGTGGAACAACTTACCCCTACCGGTCGGTTTCCACCATCGGGGTATACCGTGACACATAAATCCAGTTGCGGTGATCGAAGATCAAAGAGTTTGGTCGAATCGGAATACGGATCAGATTTGGGTAAAATCGTTTTATCCGATGAAGAAATCCATGTTCGGGACCGCCGGCTTCGCCCTGTCGTAGCGCCTTAGATGTCGTTACGAGTTTCACAACGCCGGTAGATATCGTGTCTATGCATAACTTGTTTTTGCAGAAAGTTGTGAATGGTATGGCTTATGTGCATGTGATGTGTGTAATCCATACATGATCTGCGTATCATGTTCTTGTCAGCCGGCTGGAGCCTAGGTGCTATCATTTTATTGTATAATGACTTGCGTGTCGGATTCTCTATGTAATTTTTCATTTACTAGCTAGTGTAGCTTGTTGGAGAACCCGGGTGACTTGCAAGTCGATGTACAAGTCGGCTACATGGAGTAAGATGGCACGTGACAAGAGTTGGCACGAGTCGATTTACAAGCTTCGTGGAGATGGAGATCACCTTGAAGAGAGCCATACCATTTCACATTATAATTGCTTTATTTGTTTTATTGTTATGTCTATTTTTACCTCTATTTAGATAGTTGGTAGTTTTTAATCCCTCAAAGAAGGTCTAGTCGGTCGCCCCGCCAGTGCTGCACCATCACAAGTCGGACATTCTTGGTAGTGGGCTCATAAAATTGAGGTGCTACCAATTTTTCCGATTAGGTGGGTTTGAGTCGCACTCTTACAACGGAAGCACTTGGTAACTAGACGAGTCTATCACAACGGTTGTGGAGCTCGGGGCGAGATAGGTTGGGAGCCGGGGCATGTGATGCCACCCAACTAACAGGAGTCGTATTGGATACGATTGACAAGGTGTTGCCTACCTAGATCACTTGACGGCTAGCGGTGATGCTAAAACTCACTAGTCGGCTTGCTTATTTAGGATCTTGAATCACTTAGCAACCATCGGAGGGGTGTTGGTTCTAGTGGGAGCATAAGTATTAAATCGTTTAATATGCCTGCTCTTTTATGAATACATGTCTTAAGTGTTTTGCATATTTTCTGTTGTAGATCAATGGCACCTAGCAACCTTCCTCAGTTGTCCACTTTTGCGTTGAGGTCAATCCTACAGAAATATAAGCTTAATGGAACTAATTTCACCAACTGGTACCGTAATCTGAGGATAGTCCTCAAGCATGACAAGAAAGAACATGTTCTAGAAACTCCACTTCCAGAAGAGCCTGATGATGATGCGACTGTCGCTGTCATGAATGACTACCGTAAGACTAGAGATGAGTCTACGGAAATTAGTTGTCTTATGCTTGCACACATGGAACCGGACTTGCAGCAGCAGTTCGAGAATGTTGAGGCCTACGATATGATCGAAAGACTCAAAAGTATGTTCCAGGCTCAGGCAAAGACCGAGAGGTATCAAGTCTCTCAAGCTTTGCTGGGCTGTAAGCTCAAAGATGGCGATCCACTGAGTCTGCATGTAATCAAGATGACTGGTTACGTGCAGTCTCTGGATAGGCTGGGCTTCCCAATTAACGAAGAGTTCGCTAATGATATAATTCTGAACTCTCTTCCTAGTCCGTATGGACCGTTCATTTCGAACTACCATATGCATGGTATGGATAAGAAGATCACTGAATTACATGGGATGCTCAAAACGGCAGAGGCTGATCTTAAGAAAGGCGCCAGTCAAGTGTTGATGGTGCAGAATAAGGCTAAGTTCAAGAAGAGTTCTTGGACTAAGAAGAAGAAGGATAAGTCTGGAGGCAACGCCCATGGCCCTGTCCAGAGCGCTTCCTCAAAGACTAAGCCATCTCCTACAGCCGGAGCCAATTGCTTCTATTGCAAGCAGGATGGCCACTGGAAGAGGAACGGCACCAAGTATTTGGCTGACAGAGCCAAGAGTGGAGGTGTAACTTCCAACTCAGGTACGCTTGTGTGCAATGTTATAGACATTTATCTTGCTGATGCACCTAACAGTTCTTGGGTATATGATACCGGATTAGTTATTCACATATGCAACTCGTTGCAGGTACTGGTAAGAACTAGGAGCGTGGCAAGATGAGAGGTTGATATTCGGGTCGGCAACAACGCGAGAATCGCTGCGTTGGAAGTCGGCACGATGCAACTTCATTTACCTTCAGGATTTTTAATGGAGCTGAATAATTGTTATTATGTTCCAGTGCTTAGTCGAAACATTATTTCCGCCTCATGTTTGATGAGACAAGGTTATGAGTCGAATATTAAGAATAATGGTTGTTCTTTATATTTGAAAGATATGTTTCATGGCTTTGCACCCGTTCAGGACGGGTTATTTATTTTGAATCTTGATAGTGAATCGGTCTATAACATAAATGTTAAAAGGTTGAAACCAAATTATCTGAATATGACTTACTTTTGGCACTGTCGGCTTGGTCATGTAAGTTGGAAGCGCATGAAGAAGCTCCATGATGATATACTTATAACTTCGTTCGACTTAGAATCATTCGAGACATGCGAATCATGCCTACTAGGCAAAATGACCAAGACACCTTTTGCAAGGAGTTGTGAAAGGGCGTCCGACTTGTTGGAATTAATACATAGTGATGTATGTGGTCCAATGAGAACGATAGCCAGAGGTGGTTATGAGTACTTCATTACCTTCACTGATGATTTGAGTAGGTATGGATATATCTATTTAATGAAACAAAAGTCGGAAGCCTTCGAGAAATTCAAGGAATTCCAGAGTGAGGTACAAAATCAACTCGGCAAGAAAATAAAGTTTCTACGGTCGGACCGTGGAGGCGAGTACATGAGCCATGAGTTTGATGACCATCTAAAGAGTTGTGGAATAGTTCCTCAACTCACGCCGCCGGGTACACCGCAGAGAAACGGTGTATCGGAACAGAGAAATTGCACCCTATTGGACATGGTACGATCTATGGTGAGTCGGACAGATCTACCTTTAACATTTTGGAGTTATTGTCTAGAAACTGCAGCGTTCACACTAAACAGAGTACCATCAAAGTCAGTAGAGAAGACACCGCATGAGATGTGGACTGGCTAAAGGCCAAGTTTGTCTTTTCTTAAGATTTGGGGTTGTGAAGCATTTGTCAAGCGACTACAGTCGGACAAGCTCACACCCAAGTCGGATAAGTGTATTTTCGTGGGGTATCCGAGGGAAACCTTGGGGTACTACTTCTACAACCGAGAAGAGGGCAAAGTGTTTGTTGCTCGGAACGGTGTCTTCCTTGAGAAAGAGTTTCTCAGTCGGGGAGTCAGTGGGAGCACAGTGCAACTCGAAGATATTCGAGAGGAACCAGCTAGGGGCGAGTTGGCAAGGGCCTTGGAGGCTGAGCCAGTCGTGGTACCTACGCCGGTAACAGCACCTGAACCACGGAGATCTGCCAGATTACAAAATGCTCGTGATGTTTTACTGTTAGACAGTAACGAGCCGACAACTTATTCGGAAACGATGGTGGGATCTGATTCCGAGTCATGGCTTGGAGCCATGAGATCCGAGTTAAAGTCCATGGATGAAAACCATGTTTGGAATTTGGTTGATCTGCCTGACAGTGCAAGACCCGTCGAGTGCAAATGGGTCTTTAAGAAGAAAACTGATATGGATGGAAATATTTCCGTCTATAAAGCACAACTTGTCGCGAAGGGGTTCCGACAGGTTCAAGGAGTTGACTACGACGAGACCTTCTCGCCAGTAGCGATGCTTAAATCAGTTCAGATCATGTTAGCCATAGCAGCCTATTTCGACTATGAGATATGGCATATGGATGTCAAGACGGCTTTCCTTAATGGAAATTTAACTGAGGACGTGTATATGATACAGCCCGAAGGTTTTATTGATCTAGCTAATGCTGACAAAGTATGCAAACTTCATAAATCCATTTATGGGTTGAAGCAAGCATCTCAGAGTTGGAACATTCGCTTTGATGAGGTAGTCAAATTGTTTGGTTTAATCAAGAGCGACCATGATTCTTGTTTATACAAGAAGTTTAGTGGGAGCAAAGTAAATTTTCTAATCTTATATGTGGACAACATATTACTGATGGGAAATGATGTCATGATGTTGCAAGAAACCAAAAAATCATTGGAAAGAAGTTTCTCAATGAAGGATTTGGGTGAGGCGATTTACATAATAGGAATCAGGGTCTATAGAGATAGATCAAGGCGGCTCATTGGATTGAGTCAGAGTACATATCTGGACAAAGTTTTGAAAAAATTCAAAATGGAAGAGTCTAAGAAGGGATTCTTACCGATGTCCCATGGTATAAAACTTAGCAAGACTCAGTGTCCTTTGACGACTGATGAGTGAAGTCGGATGAGTGTGATTCCGTATGCTTCGGCAATCGGATCCATCATATATGCCATGATTTGTACTAGGCCAGATGTTTCCTATGCTCTAAGTGTAACGAGCAGATACCAGGCTGACCCTTGCGAAGCCCACTGGGCAGCGGTTAAAAACATCCTTAAGTACTTGAGAAGGACTAAGGAAATGTTCCTAGTTTATGGAGGTGATGAGGAATTCAGTGTAAAGGGTTACACGGATGCGAGTTATCTCACCGACTCAGATGATTCTCGTTCGCAATCTGGATACGTGTTCGTAATGAACGGAGGGGCTGTGAGCTGGAAGAGTTCCAAGCGAGATACTGTGTCTGCATCTATAACAGAGGCTGAGTATATTGCTGCCTCGGAGGCTGCAAAGGAAGCTATTTGGATCAGGAACCTCCTGATGGATCTTGGTGTGGTTCAGGGCGCGTCCAATCCTTTGGACGTATATTGTGACAACAATGGTGCTATTGCACAAGCCAAGGAACCTAGACAATACCAGAAGAACAAACATATACTCATGTGTTACCACCTGATTCGCCAGTTTGTCGAACAAGGTGATATCAAGTTATGCAAAGTACACACGGATGCAAACATTGCAGATCCGTTGACAAAGGCGCTACCACAACCAAAGCATGAGGCGCACATGAGAGGTATGGGCATTCGATGCCTAGGCATATGATATCGAGATGATTGAATCTAGTGCAAGTGGGAGATTGTTGGGAATATGCCCTAGAGGCAATCATGTATGATGTAATTCCCAATGTATTCATAAAGTTATTAAGTCGTCCTTGTTTTGAACATCTGATATATGTCATTGAATATGTGATTCGATTGTGGAACTATGTATTCATGTTGTTCATACTAAATTGTCCTTGTTCATTAAAGGTTGTGCTGGACACACACCCTAGACTAATGTGAGTGTTGGCTGATGACACGGTTCCACTTGTCATGGGCATGGTGATGCCATTCCAACGTTCACAGACTTGGATAAAGAGTTTAGCAAGTCGGACTGACCCATATTGAGATGCAACGAGTATATCATCATTTGCGTGTCTCAATCAATGTAATCCTTAGACCTGAGATTGTCGCACAATCCAAGTTGTGGATCACCGACTTAGGTTCTGTCAAACGCTGTTCTGTGACAAGGCAGTTATAAAGGCAGAGTTCGGGTCGAATGAGAAGCAAGCTGCGTGATGTAGATAATCAAGATGAGATTTTGCCCCTCCGAATGGAGAGATATTCTCTAGGCCCTCTCGAGTGATATGATTCTGGAAGCATGGCCATGCGCAACTCGGTTAAGTGTTAACTGAGTCTGTTGACTAAGAGTTAGTCAGATGAATCATATATCACGGACCGAGAAGAGAGTTGAGCTATTAAGGGATGACGATAAATCGCCTATAGTTTGACAAGGTATATCGTGAGGCAAAAGGGAATAAGATGAAAGTCACATTGAAAGGTATGTCGTCATGACTCTATGACACTTGGGAGTCAGCACGTTCTGCTAGGAGCCGCTACCGATTGATCGATTGAGAGTCGGACTCCAATCGTGTCCAAGTCGCCATGAGCGTGCAGCATCGCACACTTAAGAGCGGGCGCAAATATACTGGTCGGGTTGGACCCGAACCAGAAATGGACTGAGTTTGTGAGTCGGACTCACAGAGGGAATGGGCCACAAGTGTTGTGAAGCCCACTACCATTCGCTATATAAAGAGGGGCGCAGGTTGCCCAGCGGGCACGTTACCCCACTCTCATGCGTTGGGAACCCTAGCCCCATTCAGTCCAACCGTCGCACCGGACCTAGCAGTCCGCCGTCGGAGCTTCTCCTCGTACGTGTGGATACCGGCAGAGGTGTTGTACGTTCAGCACTTCGGTTCGCGGGATTGGATCGGCCGGATCGGATCGTGCGACTCCACTGCACCGACGTGCTTCATCGATAATCCGCAACCGCGCGTCTAGTGGTAATCATCGTGGCCTTCTACGTCGGCTAGATCTTGGAAGTACCGCGTAGGAAAAAGTTTTGTTTATCTCTACGCGTTCCAACATATTTAGAGTTTGGGGGTATTTTGCATCAATTTTTACTAAATGATTATACATTTTGCTACACCTAGTTTTTAGATTTTAGTTATATTGAAATATGATTTTATTTCTGTTTTACTAAGCGAGTATAACAAATATTGTGTTAATGTCTCGGCACTAGTTCAGTCTTTTGCATCAATTATTTGTGTTCACCCTACCTTCGAATTTTTTCGTCCTCCGCGACTGATTATCCCTATATTGGACCGCTCATTTGAGATTTTTTTTATCTTGTTATAGTCACCGTGTTTCAAGTTATTTATATCATAGTACATTCTTTCACATATTTTTTTAACATCATGTGCTCATGTTTAGATTAAGCTGTTGGTGCAGCTAGTTCATCATTGCTTGTTTATAAGTTGTGTTTATAAAATAACCAACTAGTTTATTTCGGTGTGTATTCAAGCAAAATATGTAATTATTCTAAAACATCTCTTCATACCGCCTCACTCGAGGAGACATGTACGTATTTTCAACATGAAGTAAAATTAACACTGAACCTAATTTAAACTTACATAAACTAAAACTACTCCATAGATGTTTTCTTCCGCTTCACATTTACTTCCACTTTCTTTTGGTTTGTCATGGCTTCTTGCTCACGAGTGTGCTTATTTTTTCGGGAGTGATGATTTAAGGGTGTAAAAAAAAATCCATCGTTCTCCTTCTCATAGAGGAGATCCCTATTGAATTAGCCGCTCTCCTCTTTTTTTGCAGTTACTCTCCTTCATGGACTCCTAGCACGGGCGGAGCCGGGAAATTTCTTCAATAGGCTCACTCCGGATTTTGGCATGAACTAACTATAGTATTGCACAATCTTAGACCATATCAAAACAAGACCATACCACTCAAACCCTACTAAAAAATAACATAACATCTAATGAAACATACCGGCAGATAAAAATCCTAAAACCAGTTGTTTACATATTAAAATAAAGTAGTAAAAACCTATGTAATCTTATTGGGAGCTTCTGCCATCCTGTAAAAGATTAAACAAAAATGACAAGTTAGTTTTATTAGTTTTAAACAAGTACAAACCAACAAAAAGTGCCAAGTCACTCGCATTTAATGTTTTACTTGTCAATCCATAATTGTTTAAAAAATATCAAACACTTGATCATTACTAACAGTAGAAAAACTTGTTTTTCTGCACATCACAACTTCAGCAATGGAACTACAACACATACAATGATTGGTATACGATTTCTGTACGAAAACTCATCTGACGATGGTGTTGCATGCACCGGACGGGATCAATGGTTCGCTTGCAGCATCATACCAAAATCGTAAAGATTTAATCGCTCGTATAGAATTGCTCATTCAGAAATCACTCACGACCTGTTCACCAATTTTATTGCACAACATTTATAGCTTAAAAGCATCTCCCCATTGATGCATTTGCAACCGGAAATCTGAGTACTAGCTTTAGAAGTCGATAGACAGATGGAAAAGTACTATGCTTATTTGTCGGTATCCTTAATTTAGCAAGATCAGGAATCCCATCTAAATTGGCAGACCTTTCACCTGCTTGTACAATGTCAATGTAGGGGACAAGTTCATGACCCAGATTATCCAATTTTCTGGATTGAAATCAGCTCCACAGGAATTAGCTAGCTCCACTAAGCTCTCTAAGTTAAAACGAATAAAAAAATCATTTGGACCTAAATAAGCCACGTGACCTAGCAGTGTAAAATTTACATGACGGAAACAATCATCACATTTGCCTTCTTTTGCAACATACTTCAGGAAATAGTGGCCGGCAAAAAATTCACAATACTTGGAAGAGTTTTGTAGTGTTAATCACATCGTGTGTTACCATATCTTTGGAGAGTTTGATCATGATTTAACTCTGTCCCTATACTAATATGTACAATTCCTGTGGCTAATTTGGAAACTCCAGAATGTACGGCCGAGGCAGGGTACTGGCACGAAATATGAGAAGCGGAGAGTAAGATATGGTTATATCTTGATAGATTTAATTTATGTAATTATACATTTTGGTTATTCAAATTTATTGGTGTATCACTAACAAACTAACATAAATAGTTTTTTGTACCAAACTTTTTTCCTTATTTATAAGTTATTATGTAAACATAATGATGCTACTAAATTCTAAGCTATGTTGTTATCTGTTAGAGTTCTCATGCGTATCTTTTTGGAACTCATTAGCACTAAGTTTCAACTGCCCTTTGCAGAAAAAGTGTGTTCATTTTCTCTTAAATCCTTGTTCAGAAATCCTTCCCCAAATGTGCATCTCCCTGATATCTCAGAAAAATAACGTAGGCATCATTGGATTTTCCTTGGTGGATTAATATTTTTATTTAGATATATTGTTGTGTTTATGTATATATTCATGTATTTTAGTATCCTTAAATATCTTGGTGGAGAAGGCTCTACAATATACTTGTCGGCAAAAGTCTTGGTAGAGGGTTTCTAAAGTGCATGGTCCTCTACCATTGATGCAAATAGTTAACCATCCAGATTGTGTATGAGATGTCTATAATTGTCACGAGGTCATTGGCGTTTCTCATTTCTCGGTCTTCACACTTGATATCAAAATATGATGGTTTGCATTTTTTTGACTGTCTTCATTTTTGTGGGGGGTCTATTACGGTCTTAACTTATAGGTGTGACCCACAGTGAATTAGAGAGACGATTCATTGCACTTTGGATACATTTTAGAAGATAATCTTAAGAAGGAAGAAGAACAGGAGAGGGGAAAGCAGTCTAAGCTACACCAAACATCCACAATGGTAGATTCCCCTGCTCTCCCAGATTACATAGGCTCGATGGCCTTCACACTAGACGCATCCAGGTTCGTCCTGACCACCTTGGTCATTGATGTCTCGGTACTGGTCAGGTGCTTCACATTCCCCTCTGGTTGTTTGCCTGCTTGTCCCCTAGAAGGTGAATTCGGATAATCCGAAAAGAGTATGTTCTTGTTCTCCTAGGTAACCCAAGACAAAGGCATGTTAGACCACTGAACTAGGACTATGGTGATTACTTTCTTGAAGTTTTTAGAGTCCACAATAGCTATAGGAATATTAGCTTCATGCATGGAAACACAATGAAGAGGAAGGTCAAGCTCGGTTGTGACATGAATTCGCAATGCATGTTTCAAGAGGGAACATGTACCACTAGATGAACCTTGCTGCATTTGGGAAGATCGAGCTTATATGTATCTTGTATGGAACAAAGTACCTGTAGCTTAATTTTTTATTTGAACGTCGAGCAATAGAAGTTTGTACATAAGGTTGTTGTTTTAATACACGATGTCACCCACTGGGAATGATCTTTCCATTATTTTCTCCCCAGCTCGGCTCTTCATGCGTTGCTAGGCAAGCAACAATCACGACACCATGGATCAAATGTGGGAGCAAAGGAATAGTCGGCATAATTTTTGCTTCGCTAGTTTTGCCTGTCCGCTACAACCCTGCCGGCATAGCTCTTTACGGGGCAACATAATATGCAATGTACATTCGGGTTAAATATAGTAAGACATATATTTATATGTCAAAGTGTGTACAAAACGTAGGTAAATCAATATATTGTGTTTTAATTTATCCTGTGTTGGTTACAAGACACTTTTTCAATACCAAATATAAAATGTTCATGTTTTGGCAACCAATTGTTAAAACATGCATGGATGCTACTGCCCCTTTTTCTTGTCCCTCATCTACAAGGCCCCTTCAGATTTTGCTCCGTGTTTTGTTCCCCTTGAAGGATTTTGAGCAGATTGTGCATCATCGTTTTATTTTTTGTTATTCTAATTAACATAACCGAAGTGCCTTGAATGGTATGTATTATGAAATTTGATTGGGTAGTTGTAGTTGGAGATCGACCAAGCTTTGTGAATTTCCTCTCCAAAATCTGAAATTTGTGACTTGTTGGTCTGGTAATTCTATTTGTAATTTCCACCCTCTATCTATATTCTAACATGGACACCTTAAAATGCAAGGAAAAGTATCCAATATGTTTTTTTTTGGAAAAGTGGGTAAATCACATAGCTAGGACTGTACTTGTACCTAGAACAGAAATCGCGTGTCCCAACAAGTCACAGTCTCTGCAGCAAAGTTGAGTAAATCTGTTCAGTAAATGTGCGTAATTCTAAGTGGCTAAATGACGCCATCGATGACCTTAATTCGGTTGCTCCTCGTCGCGGCTGCTTACATTTAGACAGCGTGGCTGCCTTTTTGCCGTACTTGGTTGGTTGCCTTGGGGAGGGAGGGGGGAATAAAATAAATTAGCCGATGTTAAAGAACAAAACAGGCTCGATTGTTTACTCAAATTATTAGTACGATATTAGGGAGCTATAATGACCTGAAATATGATATGAGGCCATCGATGACGATCATATCCGCACCAGGCCGAGCGTGCAGAAAGAGGCGATTTCCACACAAGTAGGAAACAACAGAAAATGTTTTCTTTCGATGGTTGATTCCGTTAGTCTAGACTGACAGCCGTCGGTCACGTCAGCGAGGCTGCTGTTCGCGATGACCTGGCCGCGTCTATTTATTCTGTGTCCTCCCTGAATCCAGGAATCAGACAAGTGACCTCTGCGTCAGCAACCCAAGCTACTCCACAGCAAACTCTCTCGGCGGACATCAGGAAGCAAGAATCATGGGAACCTTGGCGGCGGCGTCAACGGAGGCGAAGCCCACTGTCCTTCGCGTGGCCGCCTTCTCCGGCTCCCTGCGCAAGGACTCCTGGAACAACGGCCTCATCCGAGCCGGTAAATTCAGAATCACAGTAACCGTACGCCCATGTCGCACCTCTGGATCCTGCAACTGTCACTTGCATGACGGCGCATTGCCCGGCGCTTTTTTCCTTTTTTTCTTTCAAATGTAGCCGAGGAGTTGTGCGAGGAGTGCATCCCGGGCCTACAGATCGACCAAGTCGACATCTCCAACCTGCCCAACGCAAACCCGGACATGGAGACCGACGACGGCGACGGGTTCCCGCCAGAAGTCGAGGCGCTCCGCAGCCGTGTCCTCGCCGCCGACTGCTTCCTCTTCGCCTCGCCCGAGTACAACTACTCCGTCTCCGCCTCGCTGAAGAACGCGCTGGACTGGGCGTCGAGGGGCAGCGTGAAATGCTGGGCGGACAAGGCGGCGGCGATCGTCAGCGCGGGGGCAGACTTCGGCGGCGGGAGGGGGTCACTGGCCCTCCGCCAGATCGGGATCTACCCCGACATCCACTTCATCAACAAGCTGAGCTCCATATCAGGGCGTTCGATCACCCGCCCAAGTTCGACGCCGACGGGAACCTGACAGACGCCAAGACCAGGGAGCGGCTCAAGAAGGTGCTCCTCTCGCTCCAGGCCTTCGCGCTCAGGCTCCAACGAGGCAAGCTGGAGTGACCGACCGAGCACATTCTGGCACTTGTACGCTAGGGCTGATTAATTTATCTGCATTTCACATTCAGATGTTCGGTGTTTGATGCTGCACCTACAATGTTAATTTGTATCGCAAACATTGTGAGTTGGAGTGTACTGTACTAGTTATATCCAAGGTTTTGGTTCCCGGTAGAAAATAATTCCCGAGGTTGGTCGGATTTCCGGTTACCGCGGTTACCGGAAAATCCCGACCGGTTACCGGACGAATTTGAGAACCAAAATTTGAAAATTCAGACAAATTTATTCCCAATTTAAACATTTACCGAGAGTTTTTGTTAAAATTTAAATTTTTCAAAAAAATTGAGATTTTTTGACCGGTATGAGCTTTTTCCGGGGGTGGTCGGGATCTCCGGTTACCGGACGGTTACCGGATTTCCCGACCGGTAACCAAAACCATGGTTATATCTACTCACTTAGTCACTCGTCTGCTTGTATTTCTGATTCCGTGAGAGTTGTATAGTTCCCGGTAAAATAATACTAGTACTATTCTACCGTTAATCTGAAATTCCTGTTGATGTGCTTCAAAGACATGTCGGGGCTGAAAATCAACTACCACAAAAGCGAGGTGGTATAGGTAGCAAATCAGCATGGGCCCTATGGCGTCGCACGGCTCTCTCATTCTCGTCCACGGCCCTGCTTGCAACAATCTAATAAATCTGGGCTAGCACACTGGTACATGGTAAAAAGAGTAGCCAAAAGTCAGCTATATTATCCGTAAAAAAACAAAAATAAAAAAGTAACTATCTAGCTCCTCGTGTGAGAGAAGCTACCTACCAGTTAAGAGCATGTGCTGCTCAAAAAAAAAGTTAAGAGCATGTGGACCTAGCTAGCTGAACCTAACTAGCTGCGTGCGTGAACCGGTTAAAATGGTTTGTCAGTATCGATCCACATGAGAGAAGAAAAAAAGGAACCTATAGCTAGCTGATATGTAACACGGGCACCGATTAGCTTCCACTCGTAAGGCGCGGAAGAGCCACCTAGCGCTGCACACGATAAATGGGCTTAAAATAAGCTTTTTCCATTGTTTTTCGCTTGGCAAAGTCACCGGAACGGGACGGTACGGTGTGTGTAGCTGCCTCGGTGGGATCTATGCGCATCGCTTGGGAAAGAAGAAAAAAAAAAAAGGAAAGAGTCACTTTTTTTTTTGAACAAAGGGTGCCCCAAAGGGCCTGCAATCACTTCATTAGATGGGAACAAATTACAGCATTGTGATTACACTTGTCATCCTGAGAAACTAGTTTATCTAAATAGATACATCTTAGGTGAACTAAGGGAGAAACATGACGACTGTGCCCAAAAGTACCACAGGAGCCAACCAGGGGGTCCGCCGAGAAATCGGACACAACAAACCTGTTGTTGTACTTTTGAAGGGCCTCATACTCCCCAACCAACCGTAGCGTCAGCGGTTCAACCAGCACTCGAATTGGCAGGGGCTTGAGAGGTAAAGAACTGAGGTGTAAATCTGGAGGAAGCATCACCGAGCTCAGATCAGGAGGGTCCTTGCTGTTAAATCCGAGGAACCGCAGCAGAGGCGTTCTCACTCGCCTCCGGCATGTCTCAAACAGCAAGGAGGCATAATTGGCATTCCCCATAGTTGACAAGAAATCTGATGCATAACAAATAAGCATATGTAGTTGCTGCTCACAGGATGAATATGGTTGCCACGAACAAATTTTTTGCATAAGTGTTTGCATCCACCAAGTACCTCTGAAGATGTTCCTCATGCAATAAGAGTCACCTGCAGAGCACATCAGCACACCTAACAGGCAGAACTCCTCCACTGCACGGATCCCTCACTTATACATCTCCACATAAAGTTCATCTTCCTCAAAGCCCACAACAGAATCATGTATGTTACCGGTGGGATTGAAAGCATCATCCAGGGAAGACTTGACCGCAGTCATGGCCGAATCAGTACCGAAACCCAGCTCATCCGCCTCCACCGCAAGAGCATCACGTCGCCAGCTCGAGGCACCATCACCACGATAGCCGACCCCAACCAGCCACAAATCCTCTCGAGTCAACGCAAATGAGCAAACAAGAACCTCCAGATCGGAAGCCCCCGCATCGGACTTATTAAAAGGAGGCGGAGAAGAACCTTCGCCCGTGGCCCGTGGCCCTGTCCTCCAGGGCGCTATGGACCGGAAAGGTTGAATAGCCGGCGAACCGTCATCGCCCGGGGGTAGGAGCCACCAAGACCTCCACGGCATCACGCCGAACACCAGAACGGAAAGCCTCAAGCAAGAAAAATTGAAGGTGGAAAAGCTACTATTCACAGACCTAACGCCGGCGCCGCTCCTTATCCTTCTCCGGCCAGCATCGCCAGCAAGAAGGTCGTCGGATTGGCCTGGGACTCGAAAGTCGACTCTCAAAACACTGTAGACAGAGAGAGGGGAAAGGCTCTTCCATACATGCGGGAGTTGAAGTAATGCGGGACTCGAAAGAGTCACTTAACTGTCGGGCCTGGGGGTGCCACTGTCTGTGTAAGACTATATGATATGGCAATATGTTATATCGCAATATGATATGGCATGAAGCTCCATATATCAAAGAGTGTGGTATGGAGCACTGTGCTATGTTTTGCAGTGAACCTGGGTCATTCCCGGTTTGTTACACAGCTGCTAAAATCTAGAAGAAGCTTTTTAGTTTTCCACTTTGTGTCCCGATAAACATGTGGAAGGCTACATTGATGAATAAAACGTACTAATCAAGATTTCTGTCTTTTTTTCATGGAAAGTTGAAGCATGTGGATATTGGTCAACTCGAGAAGTAGAACCGGAATGCTAGGTGAAGATATATTAGAGAGGTAGAAGATGACAATGAGAAGCCGGTGAGAAAGCTGAAAGTAATGTATGGGCACCTAATTTTTCTTAAAGATTAGGCTTGACACAAAGGTAGATTCTCTAGATAATGCAACTAAGGTGAATTTACCTATATGACAAGTACAACAATAAATGCAATACAAACACAAGTAAAGGATAAGGGAGCAAGATAACTGATAGAAGCATGCGGAGACACGTTGTATTCCCGAGTTCCTCCTTGTTAAGGGAGTACGTCTCGTTGGAGGGGTGTGAGCTCGTCACAAAGGCCTACTCAACGCCACAAAGGTCTCCCCCTATTCTCCGATGAACCCCGCCACAAAGGCCTAGTCCACCTTCCACTATTGATCCCCTTTGATGCGGGAATCGAGTCCTTTACAAACAAGTTTAGGGCACACGCCCACAACCAAATTGGGGGCTCCCAACAATCACAAGAATTATCAAGAGAGCGACCATATGTCTAGGTTCTCCACAAGAGAAAACCCTAGAATAGTTCCCCTCAAGCAAATGAGGGGGGAAAGGAAATCCGGTTAGTGAAGACGTAGATCGGGGCATTCTCCTTCAATCCTCCAAAGATAAACACTTTTGGGTGGAAGGATTGGGAGATCTAGTAAGGTGCGTGAGCTCTAGCAATGGTGAGATCTATTTTGGACGAGCTAGTTGGAGGTAGGTGAAGGGAAGGGGGTATTTATACCCCTCATAAATTTTGGAGCCGTTGGAGACGATTCTGTCAAAGTCACACCGGAAACTCCGGTGCAAAGTCCGGAGAATCTGGTCTGAGATTTTTGCCAGTCTTCAGGACGGAGACTCCGGAGAGATTCTGATAAGTCTCCGGTGTGGTTCCAGCGGTTGACACCACACCATCCAGCTTCTGTTTCTTCAAAGTATCAACCAGTCCGGAGACTCCGGTGCACGAGACCGGAGACTCCGATGCTACCATTGCTTGCGTCTTGTCGCCTAGGAGCAGAGACTGTCTGAGATGGAACGTGCCGCACAAGTGCAAGTTAGTCCGGAGACTCCGGACTGTCTCCGGCAAAACTTCGGACTGGGACCAGCTGTTGACTCCAGACAGTCAGCATAGATTTGATCCTCGAATAATCTTCATACCGGAGACTCTTGATCTTTGCCTCTTTTTGTAACTCATTACCACCAAAGCAAATGTGATATATAGGACGTGAAAACATCAACACACTTGAGGATACGTGTGTTGTTAACAAACAACCAAAACAAGATGATTTAAGTGCGTTTAGACTTTCAATCTTCCCCTTTTTTGTGTTTGATCACAACACATATATTTGCAATAAAATCACAGCTAGGCTAAGTTTGTAAAAAAATATACGGGCTTTCAAGCACTCAAGTCGTGAGCTCCCCCTGTGTTTTACAAACAATGCCCTCTAGATCAACTACTAATGAACAATAAAAATACATGCATAGGTGTGATAGATAAAAGCAATATTAAGCACAATAAGATGGATAGATTCACCACGTAGTCTCACCACACACATAGATTTAAAGTTCACTAGGAAATGAAATCAACTAAGACAAAGGGAACATAAGTGATGCATGTAAAAATGCATAGATGAATTTTGCATATTTTCACATGGTTTTCTATTACATATTGTATCATATAAGGGCATAGTTCAATGTTTTATGTATTTTGGGGTTAAATTACCAAGTCCCCCAACTTTTATGGAATTAACCCTGCCTTTCAGACACCCCGTTTTCTATATTTTTGACGTTTCAGGGGGCAAACTTCCGCGAAATCACCTGAAAATCTGCCGGGGTCATTTTCTTGGAAGGAGAAGACTTGCGGGCGAAGGATCCACGAGAATTGGGCAAGGAGGCCCAAAAGAGGACCCTCCACACGGCCAGATTCCTTGGCCGCGTGAGAGGCCCCCTTTTGGCCCCTGGGGCCCCAATTCCTTCCATCTTCGACTTACCGACTCCGTCTTGACCTAAAACCGACTATAAAAAGGGTCCCCCGTACCCTTACGGAGAGGAGCGCCGCCAAAACACCGAAACAGAGACCTGAAGTTCCAGATTGGAGGGGGAAAACTCCGGCGGGGCGCCGCCGGTGTGATCTGCTACCCCTCCAACGTCATCTCCATCGACATCTCCATGAAGAGGGAGTAGTCCACCCCAGGGCTATGGGTTTGTGGAAGTAGCACTTGTATCTCTCTCTCTATGTGCTTCACTAATTAGATCCGTATGAGTTGCCTCACGTGATTACGGGCAGCGTTGTAATTCCTATGTGGTGGATCTTTTCTATGAGCTATTGAATCTGAGATTGCAATTGTTTCTCTTGAGTTATTTGAGTAGATGTATCTTATGTACCCCGTTCTTATTTGCTAGCTTTGATCAATCTAGTTCTTGAGAGCGTGTGTGGGGTGATGGGTGCATTAGTTGGAGTAACGGGGGGTGGCTAGTGCTGTGAAAGTGACAGAAGTTCAGCGATCCACTTAGGTTTTGTTAAACCTTTCTTAGTTACCTCACTAGGGATAAAAAGGAGTACCTTGTTACCGGGGATTTGAAGTGACACTAATCAATCTCCATGACTAAATCCAGCAAGTTCTTACTTCAACTTCATGTCACATTGCTTAAAGCTATACTCTGGTTTTTCCTTAATTATCGAGGTGTTATGATTTATTTCGCATCATGGTGGAGTATAAGAGGGATCAATATGACCGTAGAGATCTCTATGCTAGGACGTGATGACCATATGAAAGTACTCAATGTTAAACATGTTATTGTAATCTCACATGTAATTCTTTATGTCCACCGTCTACTTTATTTGAGAGAATGCAAGTGTGAAACCATGAACCCCGGTCCTATTTTAAATATAAGAAAACACTCTAGTTACTTTGCTGCAATTTACTTTACTTGCACTTTACTTTACTTGCATCTCCAATTCGAATTTACATTATCTCCATCACCACTTGCATCACAAAAATACAAAAACAATCCATTGCATATTTATTTTCTCATTTGCATTTAGTAGTAGATTTAATTATTGCACATTTACTTTCAGTTTTGCATTGCAATTTAGAAGTCTCACACCTTGTGCTTGAGAACCACTTGGTGAGGTTGAGGGCACAAAATTCTCTACTTGTTTGCAGGATCCTGGAGGAAGCTTGGAAGACAACTGCTGAAATACGGGCTCCCCAAGAGTTCGATATAAACCCTCGAGTCACCCTCGTGGGGAAGAAGGCTTGCCACTAGCTACACACTCTGCACTTGGAGTCTCAACCTAGCCATCAAGCGCTTTTCTGGCGCCGTTGCCGGGGAGCCATAGGTGAAGGAGTTGTCCAAGGGAGCTCACAAGAAGTCTTCATCGCCAACAAGGTGTGCAAACACCTAAGCTTGGGGAGGTTGCACCTACGTGAGTACCATCCTTTCTATCTCCACCTTCTTTCAAGTAGATTGTTTTGTTTCTTGTCTTGTTTTTTTTTTGTTTTTTTTTGTTCTTGTTTTTGTTTTGTCTTGCATATTTTATTTTAGTTTGCATTTTAGCTTTGCATTTAGTTATCTAGTTTATTTTAGTATTTCGAATTTGCCTAGTTACTTTACTTTTCAGTTTTGTATAAAAAATTAAAAACTACATAAAAACTGTTAAAATGGGTGATAGAACTAAATTAAGTGACTACACAAATACACCCAATGACTAATTCATTGGTAGGTCAATTACTACACCTGAAATACAAGCTGAAAGCTATGAAGTAAGTCCTAGTTTATTGAATTTAATTACTAGAGAGCAATTTGGTGGTAGTGCTATGGAGGATGCCTCTATGCATCTTCATGATTTCATGGAAATATGTGATATGCAAAAATTTAAAAATGTGGAAAGTAGTGTTTTAAAACTGAAATTATTTCCTTTTTCACTTAGAGGAAAGGCTAAAGAATGGTTATTTTCACTACCTACAGCTAGTATAAAGTCTTGGTATGATTTAAAAGAAGCTTTCATTCAGAAATATTGTCCTCCCGTTAAAATTTTGCAAAATAGGAATAATATCCTCTCATTTAGGCAAAATGATAATGAACATGTAGCCATGGCATGGGATAGAATTAAATTAATGCTTAGAACATGCCCATCACATGTAGTAAATGAATGGACCATACTACACTCTTTTTTTATAATGGTCTAAACTACATGTCTAGAAATATACTTGATTCTGCTGCTGGAGGTGCCTTTATGAGTAAAACTGTAGGAGAGGCTAAGAGCATATTAGAAAGCATATTGCAAAATTATAGTCAATGGAATACTGAAAGAGCACCCAATCCACTAAGAAAATAAACTCAATTGAAGAAACCAATGATTTGTCTTCTAAAATGGACACTATTCTTGCTTTTATTAATAAACAAAATATGGAGAATGTGCCTTTGCAGGAGCTAGTTGGTAGTAATTCTGAAAGTGTGGATGTTAATTTTGTTAGGAATTATGGTAGCAATGGTTTTGGTAATGCTTACAATTCATATAGTAAACCTCCTCATGTGCCAAATAAACCTTTTGTTCCATATCCTAATGCTAATGAAAATAAGTGGAAGCCTTCTAGTGAAATTTCTGAATCTAATAAATTGCTTATGGAACAAGTTGCTAGTCGCAATGCTATGATACATGAGTTAAATAAGTCTATTGCATCCATTAGTAGTAATATTAAAGGATTTCAACTTCAATCTTCGAATTTAGATAAAGCATTGTCAAAATTAGCTGATAATCAAGCAACTCTATTAAGCATGTCAGCAGGAAAGCCACAAGCACAACCTAATGTAGGAATGAATTCTATTACTATTTCTGCTCCTATTATTGAAAATATTGATCATATTGCTGAGAATACAAGTGAGCATGTCCCTACTAGCTTAGAAGAAACTTTGAATGAAATAGTGAAGTACCCTGAATATTTACTTCCATATATGTCTTATCTTGCTAGCAAAGATGAAATTAGTCCTCATGAATCAAGCATGCTAGATAAATTAGAGAGTAAAGTAGAGGAAATTATGGTGCTTAATGAAATTAAGGATCCATTGCTTGATTTAGAAAAAAGTAGCTTGCAAGAACTTATTGCTACTCTACAAAAATTTGCTAGTGATCCCACTATAAATGTTAATCAACCTGGCTTTGGATTTTATATTGCTAATCATGTCTTGCAAGAAAAAATTGCTAGGTACAATAATGAGGCCATGATACCTCCTAAGCTTGGGGATGCATGGATCCCCAAGGTGCTAGTTTCAATTGGAAAAGAAATTCACCATGCTATGTTAGATCTAGGTTCTAGTGTATCGGTACTCTCTAAAGAATTATATGAATAGCTAGAAAAGTGCTCAAGTGAATTTGTCCTTGCTGATAACTATACTAAAAATGCTATAGGTCAAGTAAAAGATGTTATGATTGAATTACACATGACTTTTGTACCCGTTGATTTCATTATTATGGATATGGGGGATAAATCCCCTAGTCCTATTATTTTGGGTAGACCTTTTCTTCGTACTACAGGTGCAATCATAGACTCCAAGGAAGGGAATGCCAAGTTTCAGTTCCCTCACAAGAAAATCATGGATCACTTCCCAAGGAAGAGGGGCACGCTGAAGAACAAGCTCCCTCATGAGCTTTATCCCTCTTGATTATCAAGTAAGTAAAGCCTAGCTATATGGCTATAAAGAAAGCGCTTTACGGGAGGCAACCCGGTTGTTTTTGTTTTGATTTTCCTAGTGTCCTCTTTCTGTATCAAGATATTAGTTTTTTTGTTTTAATTCTGGAGTTTTCAATAAAGAGTCAAGTCAAACCCATTTGGACTTATAAGTTGCTATCCTAGTGCATGAAATTTCTGTTTCAGCACGAGTCTGCTCACCGTATGATTTTACCTTTTTTATTGGTATGTCGGATTGAGCTAATTTTTTAGTATGTTCTGCACCTTTTCGTCCTCTGTAAGCAAAAAAAGTGGCTTAATTTTTTGACGAGTCTAGCTTAGGGAAAAACGTTCGTTTTGCTCCTGTTGCTTTTCTGGACAGATTCTGCCTTCTTTTATTTTATGCACTCTTTGGGCTTGGGAATCGAATTTCCATGATTCTTTCAAGCAAGAGAGTGAAAATAAAACATAATGAACCTTATTGTCTATCTACTGGAGCATTTTATTTGGAATTTTGCACAACAAGCAAGTGATTTGTTTATCCTTGCTAATCTCACCCCACAGAAAAAGAATGGGAGAAACATGTTTTGTGAAGTTTTCTCACAGGGAATAGAGGAGCTGCGCCTCAAGACATCCAAGAATGGTGAAAGCCATAAGTTTGGGGATGTGATGAACACCCCACTGGAGCTACACTCTTTTGGTTAGCACACGTCTACTTTCTGTTTTTCTAACCAAAGCATTTACCGTAGAGACTTGAAGCTTCTAGTTTTTGTTTTTATTTTTGTTTTGATAAGACCACCACCATCATTTTATATGATATTGAGCTACTGGAGTTTGGGGTTGGAATGTATTGGATTCTAGTATTATGACTTGGAATAGGGATGCCATGGTTGATTTGAAGAGCTACATATGTTTGCATGATTTATAGGCTTTTTATGTGTAGAAATTTGCAATAATGTTGTCTTGAGCTATCTCTTATTCATGTCCTTGATGTTAATTGCTGGTTTATTTAGTTTGTCATGAAATGAGTAGTTCTATGGACATATGCATGCATAGTAGCTGGTCAACTATCTCCCTCTTGCTAGCCCAAAAATTTAAAAATTCCAACAAGTAAAAACTTGTTTCCAACACTCCTTAGCCAAGTATTTCCAGTGAGTCCACCATATCTTCCCATTAGCTTCATTGCTATTCCGAGTATGTTCACCATGTTATTGTGTTATTTATGTTCTAAATTAAGATATTCACTTTATTAATTGTCATGGGTTGAACTTGGGATAGGACTCTCACGAACTTTTGAAGGCACACTTTACTTTTTATGCATCTAATAAACATGACCCAATAATGGGAGCCACAAGTTTTGCGTTTGGCAAGTGTGTGGTTGGGAGCTAGCTATAAATGTGTATCACCGGAAAGCTTTCAACATTGCACAATTTTTTTTTACATTTGGTTGATATCATGTACTTTTGTTTTTGGACTCCTGCCATGCCGAAATGAAATAGAGGAATAGTAAGTTTTGATGAGTAAGTATCTATATGACTAAAGAAACGCATTGGGCCACTAACCCAAGCCATGCTTTATCATGGTGGAAATTTACTTACAGCTTGAGTGACTCTACAACACATCCTATAATAAAATAAGAATCTATGCATAATAGTGAATGAAAATAAAAAGGATGATGAGTCTACTCCGTTTGTTCATCTTGTCATTGTAACATGGGCTTATTTCCATGTCATGGGGCAAGAGGTACCTCTTTGCGGTTCTCTATGATGTCATTAATACTTATTATGATTGTACAAAGCTTATTAGGAATCTTAAGTTGAGTAATCATGGAGTAGGTTTTCACACTCACGGGGCATGAGGCTTTCAACCACCTTGTCATTCTCATTACTTCAATACTCACAATTTTAAGATGCTAGTGATAAAGGGGCAATGAGAGTCCTAGATCAATGGATACCACATTTCAATTAGTAATTTTAGTTGAATAATTTAGAGGCTAAATAAGACTTGATCATGTTTTACCTCTACTCAGTTTTCTCCAAAGTGTCCACCATATTTTCTATTCTCCATTATGCTATTCTTTGACCAATATAGGATTTTATTTTTCATTTTGTGTATGCATTTGGTCCATAGTGCTTTTATTTCATTATACACTTTGTGAACTTTCATGAAGCATCTTTGCTTGCATATTTGATATTTCTTACAACATGGATTGTATATTGCTACTCATTTATAGTATTAATCATTTGATTATATGTAGCATGAAAAATCCTCCTTGATATCCCATGATTGCTTCAATATGCAAAACCCATCTTAGTTTTATCACCTTCATACTCGAGGACGAGCATGGGTTAAGCTTGGGGATGTTGATGCATGTAAAATGCATAGATGAATTTTGCATGTTTTCACATGGTTTTCTATTACATGTTGCATCATATAAGGGTATAATTCAATGTTTTATAGTATTTTAGGGTTAAATTACAAAGTCCCCCAACTTTTATGGAATTAACCCTGCCTGTCAGAAACCCCGTTTTCTATATTTTTGATGTTTCAGGGGGCCAACTTCCGCGAAATCACCTGAAAATCTGTAGGGGGGTCATTTTCTTGGAAGGAGAAGACTTGCGGGCAAAGGATCCACGAGAATTGGGCAAGTAGGCCCAAAAGAGGACCCTCCACGCGGCCAGATTCCTTGGCCGCGTGAGAGGCCCCCTTTTGGCCCCTGTGGCCCCAATTCCTTCCATCTTCGACTTACCGACTCCGTCTTGACCTAAAACCGACTATTAAAAGGGTCCCCCGTACCCTTACGGAGAGGAGCGCCGCTGAAACACCGAAACACCGAAACAGAGACCTGAAGTTCCAGATTGGAGGGGGAAAACTCCGGCGGGGCGCCGCCGGTGTGATCTCCTACCCCTCCAACGTCATCTCCATCGACATCTCCATGAAGAGGGAGTAGTCCACCCCAGGGCTATGGGTTTGTGGAAGTAGCACTTGTATCTCTCTCTATGTGCTTCACTAATTAGATCCGTATGAGCTGCCTCACATGATTACGGGCACCGTTGTAATTCCTATGTGGTGGATCTTTTCTATGAGTTATTGAATATGAGATTGCAATTGTTTCTCTTGAGTTATTTGAGTAGATGTATCTTATGTACCCCGTTCTTATTTGCTAGCTTTGATCAATCTAGTTCTTGAGAGCGTGTGTGGGGTGATGGGTCCATTAGTTGGAGTAACGGGGGGTGGCTAGTGCTGTGAAAGTGACCGAAGTTCAGCGATCCACTTAGGTTTTGTTAAACCTTTCTTAGTTACCTCACTAGGGATAAAAAGGAGTACCTTGTTACCGGGGATTTGAAGTGACACTAATCAATCTCCATGACTAGATCTAGCAAGTTCGTACTTCAACTTCATGTCACATTGCTTAAAGCTATACTCTGGTTTTTCCTTAATTATCGAGGTGTTATGATTTATTTCGCATCTTGGTGGAGTATAAGAGGGATCAATATGACCGTAGAGATCTCTATGCTAGGACGTGATGCCCATATGAAAGTACTCAATGTTAAACATGTTATTGTAATCTCACATGTAATTCTTTATGTCCACCGTCTACTTTATTTGAGAGAATGCAAGTGTGAAACCATGAACCCTGGTCCCATTTTAAATATAAGAAAACACTCTAGTTACTTTGCTGCAATTTACTTTACTTGCACTTTACTTTACTTGCATCTCCAATTCGAATTTACATTATCTCCATCACCACTTGCATCACAAAAATACAAAAACAAGCCATTGCATATTTATTTTCTCATTTGCATTTAGTAGTAGATTTAATTATTGCACATTTACTTTAAGTTTTGCATTGCAATTTAGAAGTCTCACACCTTGTGCTTGACAACCACTTGGTGAGGTTGAGGGCACAAAATTCTCTATTTGTTTGCAGGATCCTGGAGGAACCTTGGAAGACAACTGCTGAAATACTGGCTCCCCAAGAGTTCGATATAAACCCTCGAGTCACCCTCGTGGGGAAGAAGGCTTGCCACTAGCTACACACTCTGCACTTGGAGTCTCAACCTAGCCATCAACAAGCCATAAAAGAAAATCAAGTACAAAGACTTGTGTTCTGAAGCAAATAACATTAAACCAAAGCAACCCTTGCAAATCCCCGAGAAGTCTATAGCTACTTCTCCCCCTTTGGCATCGAGACACCAAAAAGGGCAAACAACAACTACACGCAACCCAAGGAATCAGTCATCCTCATCATAGTCCTCGCCATCACCATCATCATCATTCCGGTCTGTTCCTTCTCCTTCATCATCTTCATCTTCCTCTTCAAACTCCTCTAGATCCTCTTCTTCTTCCCCAGTATGCTCCTCATCATGCTCCTCTTCCTTAGTCATAGGAGCCTTGCCACGGTTGGTAGAAGAGGAAGGAGCCAAAGTGACCTCCTCAAAATCACCCCACGGGTAGTGGTGTGAGTTGCAGTTCACATAGGACATGGTCAAAGACTCAGTAAGAGGCTCAAGAGGAGGAGTAGCCCCAATACCCGCATGAACCTGGAGCTTGGTGATCATCTTCCTCATCTGGCGCCTTTCCTTATAGGCCTCATGATTCTCCTTGTGGACAGCAATCGTCATGCAGAAGAATGTTACGCTGAAACCAAGAAAGTTTCTTCATGTCATCTTGAGCTTCTTCCTTGCTAGACCGACGAGAGGGAGGGTCGCCATTCTTCCTCCTAGACCTAGGAGCAGCCTCAGCATCATCCATAGGGGTGTCCACACCATAACGGTGAGAAGAGAACACCTGAAGAGTGCCAACAGTATGCTCAGTCTAACAAACAAGACCCGGGCACTCATCAAGAACGAGCATCATCACATAGGGAGCATACACCTGGACCTTCTTGATCTTAATCATGGCAGAATACATCTCCTCCTTAATGAAGTGCATGACATCAATATCATATCCCTCACCATCTGGACCACCCATGTGACACTGGAATGCCTGATAGATCAAGTTCACAATACCACCACGGATAGCATCCACATTCCCGGCCTTGCGAGCAATGTTGTTGCGGAAGAGACGGAGAGTGATGTTGTACACTCTCTTGAGGTCCTTAGCTGTGTCGGTGCTCGAGATATTCTCATACATAGTAGCCATCATCTTCTTGTTATAGGCCACACCATGGATATGCATACATTGACCACAATCATTACCCCAAGGGTAACCAAGCAGCTCAGCCAACCTACTGATAGAGGACTCACACTTGCTCGGCCCGGTCATCCAAGTGAGAGAAACAACATCATCATCTCCAAATGTGACAGTGGCAAAGAACTGCTGAACCGCCTGGACATTATAATTATGCTGAATGCCAACGAGATACTCAAGCTCCAGCTTCCTCGTGATCCACACAGCCTCCTCAAAGTACTCAGAATTGCCCAAGGCATCCAAGTCAAGAACCCTCTATGGACAAACAGGATGCCTCATCTTGGCGTAGATCTCCCTCTGAATCAGCTCGGACTCACTCCTCCAGTAGTGAGAATTCTCAGCGGTACGAGCCATGGTGAAGAAAGGTCTGGCCCGCATGATCCTGTACTCCCTCTTGCTCATAGACACCACAGTGGTTATCCTATCATACTTGGCCTTCTTCATCAGTTCACGCCTCTGCCTTTCTTGGACAACTTCACTTTGACGACGCTCATCCTCAAAGGTCCTCTTAGGGTTGACATTTGGATTTGAGGATGTCGTCCATGGAGGATTCCACGGAGGGGAAACGTGAGGGGAAGTTGAGGGAGGCCCTGGGGGCGGATTCCGGCGGTGGAAATCGTCCGGAAGGGACCTTGGAGGCGACGGCGGCGTACCAGACGGTTTGGGGTCGGGGGTGGAAGTTGGGGAATCAAACCGTAACTCCCCCGATCCCCTTTTTTATACTGCTGAACCCCCAGACCGAAGTCTGCGGACTTAACACCAGAGTCTCCGGACAGACCTGAGATTCCGGTGTGCCAGACCGGAGTCTTTGGACCACACTCCAAAAATCCCAGAAAATGGACATGACATGTATGAGGCTGAAAAACTTGGCTTTTAGAAATATTTTGGCTTGGGATAGAAAAGCAACACAGGGATGGAACTTCATATTGAAGGAAAGCAAGAACAATCATTTAAACACCAAGAAATTTGAGTATGTTTTCCAAAGAGGCAAGCAAAACTCAACAAGTCAAAATAACACCAAATAAGAACCAACTTTTCAAAGGAAGAGGTTGGTGTCCTAAGCCACCATGTAAGAGATCATGGTATGTCACCGCGAAGATATATCTTGGGTGCATTGTCGATTCTCGACATTGAAACTCACAATTCAACATTAGAAAAAGAGAGATAACATTGATTTTTTGCTTTGGGCATAACGGAGGAGGGAGAACCCAATGTGTTAGTATAACACTCCCCCTATGTCCATGCCTACACCTAAACACAAACACGTATCAACTATAGGGGTGTGTGCGGGATCTTCAAGTCAAACTCCTAGAATCAGTGATATTTAGCTAATTCCTCAAGAACATGAATCTTGCATCATCAAGTGGCTTCGTGAAGATTTCTGTGAGATTATCCTTGGTGGGGACATATGCTAGCTCAATATCACCTCTTGCCACATGATCTCGGATGAAATGATGACGAATCTCAATATGTTCGTCCTTGTGTGTTGCATGGGGTTCTAGGCGATCTTGATGGCACTTTCATTGTCACACATGAGAGGCACCTTGTTCAAGTGAACATCATACACTCTGAGGGTTTACCTCATCCATAGCAATTGGGTGCAAGCACTAGCGGCCGCCACATACTCGGCTTCAGCGGTGGAAAGAGATATGCAATTTTGCTTCTTGGAAGACCAACTTACCAAGGACTTACCAAGAAATTGGCAAGCCCCGGAAGTAGACTTCCTATCATCTTGATCACCGGCCCAATCGGAGTCCGTGTAGACCTTGAGAGAGAATTGTGCCCCCTTTGGGTACCACAAACCAAACCTTGAGGTATGAACCAAATACCGAAAGATCCTATGAACCGCCACTAAGTGGCTTTCCTTAGGAGACGCTTCATACCTTGCACACACACCTACACTCAAAACGATATCGGGCTGAGATGCACAAAGGTAAAGCAAAGAACCAATCATAGAACGATATTGGTCCACATCTTTACCATCCGAATTGCGCTTGAGGTGGCACTTGACTTGCATAGGAGATGGCTTCTCTTTTGCACATTGGAAACTAAACCTCTTGAGCATGTCTTTGGTATACTTATCTTGAGAAATGAATGTCCCACGAGCCAATTGCTTGATCTCAAAGCCAAGCAAGAATTTAATCTCTCCCATCATGGACATCTCAAACCTGTCAATTATAAGCTTTGAGAACTCATTATTGAAAGCTTGGTTAGTTGAGCCAAATATAATATCTTCAACATAGAGTTGGCATATGAAAAGCTATCCCTTTACCCTCTTTGTGAAGAGGGTGGGGTCGATCTTCCCAACTTCAAAACCACGGTCATCCAATAACTCTCTAAGGTGCTCATACCAAGCATGTGGTGCTTGTTTAAGTCCATAGAGCTCTTATCAATCTTGTAGACATGGTTAGGGAAGTTGAGGTTCTCGAACCCCGGAGGTTTCTTAACATATACCTCCTCTTTGAGTGGACCATTCAAGAAAGCACTTTTGACATCCATTTGGTGCAATTTTAAATTATGCGAAGATGCATATGCAAGAAGGATACCGATGGACTCAAGGCGAGCCACAGGAGCATAGGTTTCATCAAACTCAATGTCTTCCACTTGAGTGTAGCCTTGAGCCACCAATCTTTCCTTGTTCCTTATGACAATACCATCCTCATCTTGCTTGTTCTTGAATATCCACTTAGTACCAATAACATTGTGGCTATCTTTGGGATTCTCAACTAGTCTCCAAACCTTGTTGCCCTCAAAGTATTGAGCTCATCATGCATAGCTTCAACCCAATCGGATTCCTCGAGATCTTAAAATACTTTATTTCATTCCACCATAGATATGTGAGCTTGATGCTCACTAAAATGAGCCAATTGCTTTCTTTTGGATCTTTAAGCTATGACATCTTCAACACTTTGTTGTCGTATGCATCAATACATTTCAAAGCTCTTCTAATCCTTCTAGCACCACGGGCTTCGATCTCCTCATTATTGCGAGGAGGGATCACTTGATCATCTTGATCATTTGGGTCCCCGTCTTGATCGATTTGTTGGCCTTGATCATCATCATCATCATCAACATACACACTAGCTTCCACTTGAGGAGAGGAGGATGACGAAGTTTGATCTTGGCCTTGACCTTGACTAGCTTGAATGATAGGAGTGGTTGCATCTTTCATAGTAACTTGGTCAATGAGAGGAGGGTCTTCAACATGTTCTTGGTTAGGTGCATCACTTGGCTCCTTGTCTTGTTCTTATATTGTAGAGGAGGGATCCACTTGAGTAGAGCATAGTTCTTCTCGAGTCGCCATAAGGTGTCCCTCGACGGGGAGAAAAAATCCCACACCCATCCTTCCTATGGCTTCTTGAGGCATTTCAACATATACATTAGAAACATGAAATTGTGCCACTTGGGAGCCATCATTTTCCTCGAAAGTCACACTAAAAGATTCTATGACAATCCATGAGTCTTTGTCATAGACTATATAAGTGTGGGATTCGGCACCTTAACCAACAAATATAACCTCAATAGTTTTGGATTGAAACTTAGACAACCGAACACCCTTGATCAAATAAAAGCACTTACAAGCAAACAAACGGAAGTAGGAGACGTTGGGTTTGTTGCCGGTGAGAGGGATTCTTGTCCAAGCCCTTGCGTATGTAGAGGCGGTTGGAGGAGTGGCATGCGGTGGATATGGCCTTAGCCCATAGATATTGGGGAGAAGAATACTCCGCCAACATGGTCCTTGCCATATCCAAGAGAGTTCGATTCTTCCTTTCGGCAACACCATTTTGTTGAGGAGTGTAGGTGGCGGAATACTGATGTCGAATCCCCTCATCACTAAGGAATTCATTCAAAGTGTAGTTCTTGAACTCCGAGCCATTGTCACTCCTAATAGCCATGATTTGGACATTGTGTTGACGTTGCACTTGGTTGGAGAAGTCGATGATAGTTTGTTGAGTCTCACTTTTGCACTCGAAGAAATAAACCCAAGTCTATCTTGAATAATCATAGACAATAACCAAGCAATTCTTCTTGCCACCAAGACTTGCCTCGGGCACGACACCAAAGAGATCAACATGGAGAAGCTCCAAGATCCTCTTTGATGAGATAATAGTCTTGGCCTTGTGAGGAATATCATGCATCTTTCCTTCAACACACGACCTACAAACGCGATATTTGGAAAAGGAAACATTTTCTTTTAGTCCGAGGATAAGGCCACCTTTGTGAAGACTTTGCAAAGTTTTCATGTTGACATGGGATAAGCGGCGATGCCACAACCACCCCACGTCCGCCTTTCCGAAAAGACACATCGATTGAGAGTTGGAGGACTTAAAAAAGTCTACCACAAACAAATCATTTTCGACATGTCCCACGTATGCGACGTCAAGAGTCTTTTCCTCCTCAAAAGGACCATAGTGTTTTCATTAAAGAAGACGGGGAAACCCATCTTCCCAAGAGAACTAACCGAAAGTAAATTGAAACCAGGTATTCAACAAGCATGACGCCCCGATAGTGACATTAGGAGCAATCACCACCTTGCCAAACCCCGATACCTTAGACATGGACTTGTCTCCATAGGTGACGGTTGCATCGATATCATTTGGGCGCAGCTACATCACAAGTTATTTTGTTCCGGTCATATGATTGGTGCACCCACTATCAATTATCCATTTAGATCCACCGAAAGCGCATAGTCCCGCAAGAGATCATTCACTAGAGTTAGGACCCGAGGAGGGTTAGCAACAAGGGTCTTTGGAACCTAAATAGTATAGTCAATGAAACCTTTAATAGGACCAACATATTTAGCTTGCACACCACCATAATAATCAACATATAAGAAATGGTGTGGATTGTTAGTTCCCGCGGAAATGCTACGAGTAGTGTTGTACATAATGACAATACCACCCGAAGCACCATTGTTGGCCTTCTTCTTGTTCTTCTTCTTGGCAACATAGCTAAGACCTTGCTTGCCCACTTGGGGCATAGGAGCACTCATTTGTGGTCTAGCAACAACCACTTGTGGGCTTGAGGTAACAACCTACTCAACTTGAGGGCTCTTTCCCTTGAGCCTTGCAAGCTCATCCTTCACCCTAGCAGTTTCCTCAATAATATTGGCATGATCACAAGAAAAAGTAGAGGTTCTAGGGGTGTTAAGTTGATTAAGTTGAGTTTGAAGTTGTCCATTTAACTCTTTGAGGATATAGTGTTCACTCTCCAAGGCTTTGTGAGTCTTGGTGAGATTCTCAAACTCCTCGGTTAGTTTCTCATGACCAACCTCAAACTCAACCTTATACATTTAACACTTTTTATATTTAGCAATTGCAAGGTCACGTTCTTTAGTGATATTAGAAACAATTTCATTGTGTGACTCTTCAGTAGATTCAAGTTCCTCTTCAAGAGAAGCTCTACCATTATGCTCTTCCTCAAGAGACATGGAGAGAGATGCTATCTCATCCGCATCCCTTATTTCAATTTCACCTTTCTTCTCAAGAGCTTCATGGGCCTCTCCCAATTGTCTCTTGAGTTGATCAAAGTACTTCTTGATCTCTCCTTGCATGTTAGACATGAAACGTTCCAAAGATACAATTTCATCTTCTACTCGAAGACTAGCATGGTTCATCAGTTCATTTGGAGTCTTAGAGTTTGGACAAAGTGATACCTCCGAGGCCTTGGCCATGAAGCACTTGGCATTTGGTTGAGGAAGATTCTCATTGGGGGATTCAAAGAGTGATGAAGATGATGTAGTTGTAGCAATACAAAGAGAGGCCACTTCACTTGTGGTTTGTTCTTCTTCATCACTTCCGGAATCATATTCCTCTTGAGTCACAAGCACAAACTTGGTAGGGGACTTCTTGTAAAAAGGTTTCTTCTTGAAATGAGGTTTCTTTTAAGCAACCTTGGACTTGTCCTTGTGAATGAGCTTGCCACCATGATCTTCTCTATTCTCATAGGTACACTCCTCAATGAAATGGTTCTTATATATCTTGACAATTGAAGCAAGACCTCACCCTTTGAGACCCTTCGTTGCCATAGCAAGACTTGGTCTTCTCCTCAACATATGCGTTGGCCTTGGATGGATTCTTCCAAAACTTTTGCACGGCAAGAGCAATGACATCTTTGAGCATGGGTTCATATTCTTCATACTTCAACAGATCCAAGTCCTCAAAGAAATCTTCTTCATACTTAACCTCCCTTGACACAACCTTGGCCTTCAAAGCAACCGATGCTCCTTTGTGCATTCCTAGGGCTCTAGCATGGTTGTCAAGAGTATTTTTTGGTTTGCACTTGATAGGAGCACACTTCTTGCATCACTTGGGTTGAGGTCAAAGAAGCAAAATCATGTTTTACTTCAATGCTCTTCAAGTCTGTGGGCTCAAAAGGCATGAGAGAAATCATGTAGTTCCTCTTGACCCAAGAATCATCAATGTACTTGGCACCAACATTGTTGAATGTGGTGGCAAGGGTCTTGAGTCTTTGGTACATGTCTTCGTGGATCTCGCCGTCATGCATATAGAACCATTTGGACTCATTGCTCAAGGCATCATACCTATTCCTTTGCATACATTCATTGCCCACAAACATGACGACAAGAGTGTCGCATGTTTCCTTAGCAGTGGAATAATATTGAAGATGAGGCATGTGGTTGGAACCCACGGCTTGTTGAATGATGGACAAGGCGGTGTAGTTGAGTTGACGATCTACGACTTCTCTTATTGTCAAGTTCTTGGGGTCATGTGGCTTGTATCCATCTTGAATGACCCTCCAAAGTTCAATACAATAAGAGTTCAAGTGAGTTTCCATGTAATATTGCCATTCACCAAAAGAATGTGAATCCATTTTAGGAGTTCTCCTATAGGAATTATATGAGGATGTGAAACGAGAGGATCGGGAGAGTAGTGTCCTTCGACGGAGTGGAACTCTCCTTTTCCTTCCGTACCCTTATTGGTGGGGTTCTTAGCGGAAGCATCTTTAGGTGGAACACCATTATTCCCCTTCTCGACGCCCTCCGGAACTTCGTCCGGAGGAGATGAAGTGGATATCTCCGGTTCCTTGGCTTTCATGAGTTGCAACATGAGTGTTTGCAATTCATCGATTTTGTTCTCCATGGATGAGGTCAATCAATTTTTCAAATCATTGAGATCATCCATAGAGACATGCACCACGAAATCGAGGACATCCGGATCATCGGCCATACTAAACTCTGAGGCAGTTAAGCCCGATAAAAAAGCCGAGGCTCTGATACCAATTGAAAGTAATGTATAGGCACCTTGAGGGGGGTGAATAGGTGCTATGACCAATTTTAATTTTTCTTCAAGATTAGGCTTGACACAAAGGTAAATTCTCTAGATAATGCAACTATGGTGAATTTACCTATATGACAAGTACAACAATAAATGAAATACAAACACAAGTAAAGGATAAGGGAGGGAGATAACCGATAGGAAGCACACGGAGACACGATGTATTCCCGAGTTCCTCCTTGTTAAGGGAGTACGTCTCGTTAGAGGGGTGTGAGCTCGCCACAAAGGCCTACTCAATGCCACAAAGGCCCCACCCTATTCTCCGATGAACCCCGCCACAAAGGCCTAGTCCACCTTCCACTATTGATCCCCTTTGAGGCGGGAATCGAGTCCTTTCCAAACAAGATTGGGGCACACACCCACAACCAAATTGGGGGCTCCCAACAATCACAATAATCACCAAGAGAGAGACAAGATGTCTAGGTTCTCCACAAGAGAAAACCCTAGACTAGTTCCCCACAAGAAAATGAGGGGGGAAATGAAATCCGGTTGGTGAAGACGTAGATCGGAGCCTTCTTCTTCAATCCTCCGAAGATCAACACTTTTGGGTGGAAGGATTGGGAGATCTAGCAAGGTGGGTGAGCTCTAGCAATGGTGAGATTGATTTGGGACGAGCTAGCTGGAGGTAGGTGAAGGGGAGGAGATATTTATACACCTCATAAATTTTGGAGCCGTTGGAGACGATTCTGGCAAAGTCACACCGGAGACTCCAGTGTAAAGTCCGGAGACTCTGGTCTGAGATTTTCGCCAGGCTTCAGACCGGAGACTCCGGGCAGATTCCGATAAGTCACCGGTGTGGTTCCAGCGGCTGACACCACACCATCCATCTTTTGTTTCTTCAAAGTAGCAACCAGTCCGGAGACTCCAGGGCGCGAGACCGGAGACTCCGGTGCTACCATTGCTTGCGTCTTGTCGCCTGGGAGCAGATACTGTCTGAGCTGGAACGTGAAGCACAAGTGAAAGTTAGTCCGGAGACTCCGGACTGTCTCCGACAAAACTCCGAACTGGGTCCAGTGGTTGACACCAGACACTCAGCACACAATTGATCCTCAAATAATCTTCATACGGAGACTCCGGTCTGAGAGACCGGAGATGGCCTGGAATGAAATTCCTGCAGAAGTTCCACCTTGATCTTTGCCTCTTTTTGTAACTCATTACCACCAAAGCAAATGTGATATATAGGCCCTGAAAACATCAACACACTTGAGGATATGTGTGTTGTTAACAAACAACCACAACAAGATGATTTAAGTGCGTTTGCACTTTCAGAAGGTTCCTGAAGTTGAGCCAGAGCTACCAAAAATGAAGGAAAATAAGAATAAAATGGTGAATAATGATAGGGAAGACCTGAGAAATAGGTAGGGAGGAAATTATGATCTTTTTTGTAGTAGCACCTTGTATTGCGATGTATGCATGTGTTGCCTTGATCATCGGCAGTTTGAGTGATATGCTGGTTGTGTACCATTTTCAGAATGTAAGTTGTGTAGTGATGCATAATATGTACTTGAAGTTGGAATAACAAGAATATTCCCCTTTTTCAAACATTTGCTTGAAGTGTTACTAAATTTAAATATATGTTTGAATTTTGGACAATTCCATCCATTATTTCTGTGTACAAGCATAGTAGTACAAGATGCTCCTATCATTTGAACGCATACTAGTACAAGATGCTATGTATGGAGAAAATTAAGTTGTCATCTGACTACTCGACTAGCCGATGACAACTAGGTGACAAACACTAGGCTTACCCTTTCTTTATGTATTGATAACGCATATGCAACAAATGGACATCCCAAATACACGGACAATAGGCTTATCCTTTCTATATGCTGACCTTCTACAAATAACATGGGAAGTAAAACAAAACAGTACATTACATATAACAGATGTATACGTGAATATTTTCTTGGCCATCGGTAAGTTTGAATGGCATAACATCTTCGGTTAATTGCCCAGACACATATACAAAAAGGTCACTTCCTTGAAAAAGGGAAGAAGTAAGTTGTCTTGAAAATCTACAGGGATCCTAACACTAGTAGAAAACAAGGCATTGAGCCAAGCACAATGGAACCGGATGTGATACAAACCGGTTCAAAAGTGTCTGTCCCCTGGGCCCCACCCATGCAGCAAATGGCCGCAAGGCCTTTAGGACCGGTTTGTAACACAAACCGGTCCTAAAGGCCTTGCGGGTCATTTGCTGCAGGGAGGGGGGCCCAGGGGCAGACCCTTTAGAACCAGTTTGTATCACAAACCGGTTCTACAGGTTTTCTCATTTTTTGCAGCTACTGCGGGTCCCGCTGTCATATCCTTTAGAACCGGTTTGTAACACAAACCGGTCCTAAAGCCCTCCCCTAAACCCTGCATATATACCACCCCGAGCTCAGCTCCATTTTTTCCAGCTCTAGCTCAACTGCATTTTTGCTCTCTCCTTCCTCTTGTGAGGTCTAATCCATCCCCATTTTTCTCCACCATTTGTCAAGATTGTTGGTACCCATCGGTCCTACGGTTAGCATCAACATTCCCTCTTCCGGCATTGCAAGTTTTGCTCGTTTTCTTGCTCATTTCATTTTTCTTGTGCTAGCTAGGTGTTTGATGAAATGCCTAAGCTAGAATTTGTTATTCATTTTGTTATGTATACAAATTGATGCAATTTGAGCTCAAAATTAATTATGATTTGTGGTTTTTTTAGTGTCGCGCGCCTTGTCCCCTTCCTCACTGCCGTCGATCGCCCCATCACCGACACAACCTTGGTGAGCCTATTGTTTTTATTTACCAAAACAAATTTTGATTTGTATGATTTACGTATATATTTACTTGTATATAATTTTCTTATTGTTGGTTATTTTTTTTATATACATAGCGTCATGGTTTTGATATCCGTCCCCGTTGGCCCTCGTCCAGTCTATGATTCGGATGTGGTATATTATCTTTTTTCACTACATATTTTCATTTCCTGATTATACGACAATTACTTACGCCGACCAACTTGACATAGATATTTTTATCTAGGAGGTAGTGGAACCGGAAATGCCAATCGACCCTATTGTTGAGAAGTTATACTTAGTTGAACAAGAAAATGTTGGCTTGAAAGAAAGATTGAAAAAAACTGAAGAAAGGTTGGAAAAAACTGAAAGAGAGAAGATGACCTTGGAAAAGGTTCTTGCCGGTGTCGTCGATGGTCACAAGAGCGAGATGGACGCAATGCGCCTGAAGATTAGAAAGATTAGGAAATATGCAATTAGTAAAGAGGCTTGGTATCATTATGCCGTCGGGTCAATTGTTACCTTGGTTGCGATTTTGATCGCATTTGTTGTTGTTTTTAAATGCATTAATTAGAGAGAGTTTTTATGGATGATTTCAGTGTGTATTTTTATGAGAACTATATATGTATGGTCACTATACGCTAGTTTGGTATTAGCGTGTCATGAACTTTTTGTATTAATTAATTAATTTAGTCATGATGATTTAGCATAATGGTTGTTGATAAATTTATATAATGCAGATGAACCGGCAATGGATGTACAATGATCGACGTCGTCCCGAATTCCTTAATGGCATGCATACTTTTCTCAATGTGGCTGAGAAAAACAGGCAGAATGGATTTATTTTTTGTCCATGTAAAAAATGCCAGAATAAGAGGAATTTCCATAACTCAAGAACCATACACACCCACCTGTTGCAAGAAGGCTTCATGCCCAGTTATTTTTGTTGGACCAAGCACGGAGAAAGAGGGGTTGTAATGGAAGACAATGAAGAAGAAGAGGATGATGATAATTATCCTATGTTCGGTGAACACGGTGATACTGAAATGGGGGAAGACGAGCCTGAACTTGAGGACATTGTTGATGAGTCTGATGATGATCTTCGTCAGGTCATTCGTGAAGAACAGATAAACTGCGCAAGTAAAAACGAGAGGTTGAAGTTGGAGCGCATGTTAGAAGACCACAAAAAATTGTTGTACCCAAATTGCGAAGATGGCCAGAAAAAGCTGGGCACCACCCTGGAATTGCTGCAATGGAAGGCAGAGAATGGATTATCTGACAAGGGATTTGAAAATCTGCTGAAAATAATGAAGAAGATGCTTCCAAGAGATAACGTGCTGCCCTGCAGTACATACGAAGCAAAGAAGGTTGTCTGCCCTCTAGGATTGGAAGTGCATAAGATACATGCATGCATCAATGACTGCATCCTCTACCGCGGTCAGCACGAGAATTTAACTGCCTGCCCGGTATGCGGTGCATTTCGGTACAAGATCAGGCGAGATGACCCTGGTGATGTTGAGGGCGACGATCGCCCCAGGAAGAGGGTTCCTGCCAAGGTGATGTGGCATGCTCCTATAATACCACGGTTGAAACGTTTGTTCCGAAACAAAGAGCATGCCAAGTTGCTGCGATGGCACAAAGAAGACCGTAAGGAAGACGATATGCTGAGACACTCCGCTGATGGGTCGCAGTGGAGAAACATCGATGATAAGTACGAGGACTTTACACGTGACGCAAGAAACTTAAGGTTTGGTCTGAGTACAGATGGCCTGAATCCGTTTGGGGAGCAGAGTAGCAGTCATAGCACCTGGCCCGTGACTCTATGTATCTATAACCTTCCTCCTTGGTTATGCATGAAGCGTAAGTTCATTATGATGCCAATGCTTATCCCAGGCCCGTCGCAACCTGGCAACAACATTGATGTGTACCTCAGGCCACTGGTTGATGAACTTTTAGAGTTGTGGGCTGACGAAGGTGTACGTCTGTGGGACGAGTACAAACAAGAGGAATTTGACCTACGAGGGTTGCTGTTTGTAACCATCAATGATTGGCCCGCTCTTAGTAACATCTCAGGACAGTCAAACAAGGGATACAACGCATGCACACACTGTTTAGGCGAGACTGAAATTATACATATAGGCAACAATGTGTACCCGGGGCATCGTCGATTTCTTCCAGACAGGCATCCCGTAAGAAAGAAAGGAAAGCATTTCAAAGGCGAGGCAGATACACGGAGAAAGCCAACCCTCCCTAAAGGTACTGATATATATGACATGGTCAAAGATATAAAAGTAATCTTTGGTAAGGGTCCTGGCGCACAATCTGTTCCGAATGACGCCGACAACCACGTAGCCATGTGGAAGAAGAAATCTATATTCTGGGAACTACCCTATTGGAAATTCCTAGAGGTTCGCTCTGCGATCGACGTGATGCACGTGACGAAAAATATTTGTGTGAACCTGCTAAACTTATTGGGCGTGCATGGGAAGAAGTCGAGAGATACACCAAAAGCACGGCTGCACCACCAACGTATGCACGAACGAGACGACCTGATGAATCCAGAGAATTTCAAAGGTCCTGCCAGCTACGCTCTTACCAAGGAAGAGAAGGAGATCTTTTTCCAAGTCCTGAGCAGTATCAAGGTCCCGTCTGGCTACTCGTCGAACATAAAAGGAATACTAAACCTGGAAGAGAAAAAATTCCAAAACCTAAAGTCTCATGACTGCCACGTGATCATGACCCAGTTACTTCCGATTGCATTGAGGGGGCTTCTGCCAGAAAACGTGCGAGTACCCATTGTGAAGCTATGTGCATTCCTCAACGCAATTTCTCAGAAGGCAATCGATCCAGCAACTCTACCAAGTTTACAGAAGGACGTGGTCCAATGTCTTGTCAGCTTCGAGTTGGTGTTCCCACCAACCTTCTTCAATATTATGACGCACCTCATAGTTCACCTAGTCAAAGAGATTTCCGTTCTCGGTCCTGTATTCTTACACAATATGTTCCCCTTTGAGAGGTTCATGGGAGTCATGAAGAATTATGTTAAAAACCGTGCTAGGCTGGAAGGAAGCATGGTCAAGGGCTATGGAACAGAGGAGGTCATTGAGTTTTGTGTTGACTTTATTCCTGACCTGAACCCGATCGGTGTTCCTCAGTCGCGCCATGAGGGGAGACTGCGTGGAAAAGGCACGCTAGGAAAGAAATCAACAACATGTATGGACGAGCAATCTTTCACTCAAGCACACTACACAGTTCTAGTTAATTCCAGCTTGGCGGCTCCATATATCCAGGAACACACGGATATTTTACGCTCGAAATACCTGGAGCAACCTGAAGATTTCATTGCTAAAGAACACGCGAAGACTTTCGGCGGTTGGTTGCAAAGACGTCTCATTAATGACAACATTGTTGAAGATGAGCTATACTTGTTGGCCAAGAACCATCTTCGACTATATTGACCTTTAAAGGGTACGAGATAAATGGTAACACATTTTACACGGCAGACCAAGATAAAAAGAGCACCAACCAAAACATTGGCGTCCGGTTTGATGCAAAAGACGACAACGGGCAAAGGGTCACATACTATGGTTACATAGAGCAGATATGAGAACTTGACTACGGACCTTCCTTTAAGGTCCCTTTGTTCTGGTGCAAAAGGTTCGACCTGTCAGGCGTGAATGTAGACCCGAAGTACGGAATGACAACAGTGGATCAGAAGAATCTTGGGTACGACAATGATCAATTCGTCCTAGCCAATGATGTGGCTCAGGTTTTCTATGTGAAGGACATGTCTAGCAGACCGAGAAAAAGAAAAGATAAGGAAGCGAATACATCAGACGATGAGCCAAGACGCCACATAGTTCTTTCAGGGAAAAGAAACATCGTGGGAGTCGAGGACAAGACAGACATGTCAGAAGATTACAATAAATTTGATGAAATTACTCCCTTCAAAGTCAAAGATGATCCAAGCATTCAGTTAAATGATGAAGATGTTCCATGGTTATTACGGCGCAATCAGAAGATGATCCAAGCATTCGTTTGGACCAATCAGATAGAATCACACGGATCGTGTGTTTCTTTCAACCGCTTGTGAGCCGTTGGATCCGGGGTGTGTTTCTTTCCAGCTGATTGTGAGCCGTACGATCAGGGCTACGGTGTGTTTCTTTCGAGCTGTTGTGAGCCGTTGGATGAGATGTTTCTTAACCGTTGGATCAAAACCCTAGCTCAACACTTTGTGAGCCAGAGGACCCTATATATAGCCCAGCTTCATACACCGTTCAGTTCATCTCCCAAATACAAAACATCCGGATTCGCCAGCATACGCCCTGCTGTGCATTTGGTATGCATATATGCACTCAGTAGCCACTGCAAGGTTGTATGCTGGCGATACCGATTGTTTTGTTCTACACCCCCCTTTAAGGTTTGATACATCATATATTCAGTTCATCGAGCAAATACAAAACATCCGGATTCGCCGTCATACGTCCAGCCGTGCATTTGGTATGCATATATGCACCCAGTAGCCACGGTTGGGCTATATGACGGTGATACCGTCTGTTTTGTTCTACACCCCCTTTAAGGTTTGATACATCATATATTCAGTTCATCGAGCAAATACAAAACATCCGGATTCGCCGTCATACGTCCAGCCGTGCATTTGGTATGCATATATGCACCCAGTAGCTAGCCACGGTTGGGCTGTATGACGGTGATACCGTTTGTTTTGTTCTACACCCCCCTTTGGAAACAGAAATAAGAAGAAAAGAAATGTGCGCCCCCCCTGTACAGGCCTTTAGTACCGGTTGACGTTAACAACCGGCGCGGGAGTTCACGCGTGGCGCGGGAGTTGTGACGCGTGGCCAGGAGGGTGCGGTATAAACTGTCGCGCCTCGAGCGCGTCTTCTCCTCTCCACGCGCCCACTCCTCTCCACGCACCGTCGCGCTTCCACAATGCCTCCGAGGAGAAACAGCACCACCGGCTTCCGCGGCGTCCGAGCACGGCAGAACGGAATGTTCAGCGCAGATATCCGCTGGGGGGACGACCGCATCCCCCTCGGCTCCTTTGCGACGGCGGCGGAGGCCGCCCGCGCCTGGGACGCGGCGGCCTGGCGCCTCAACCGCCCGCGGTCGCTGATGAACTTCAACGACTGCCACACCGTCTGGGAAGCGGAGGCCAGGGCTCCAAAGCCGCATATCGTCACTGCCGCCGACCACCTCCAACTCCGCCACCGCGCGTTTCAGGGCCTAGTCGACGCCATGGAAGACCGCGTCGTCCGCGAGTATTACCGGAACAACCCGGGGGAGGAGAGCGCCGACGAGGAGCTCTGGCAGACCCGCGCGGCTGAGCGGGCGGAGCGCCGCCTCGAACGCCACTCGCGTTAGATGCCGCTCGGGAGGCGAGGACGAATGCGCTGCAAGAGCTTCGTCGGGCCGACCACGCCGGCGAAGTGTGGGCCTCCGACTATCCGAGGTGGGGGCCTATCTCGGACATACCATCATGCACCTCCGACGACGACGAGGAGGTCACCGACGAGTTCGACAACGACGATGACCCGGAGGAGGTCAGCGACGAGTTCCCCGACGACGACGACGAGGAGTAGTGTTCGTCTGTTTTCTCTTTTTTAATAAAAGAATTTGTATTCCGGCGACACTGCGGCGTGCTAGCGCGTCTGTTTTCTGTTTTTAATAAAAGTAACCTTCTGTTTTCCATGTTTTATAAATCAATGTAAAAGAAAACAGGGAAGTGAAACAACAAAGAAAAATAAAAGAAGAAAAATCTACATGTATGGTATCTCGCTAAATCAATCTATATATATGTATCCACGATATATATGCTCGATGTATCACTTGCGCTCTCACTTCTCGTTGCCTTACTCATTACCCACCCTAACTTACCACAGGCGCATAAACTTCAGTATGCGCCTGGGATAACATTACCGCAGGCGCACCGTGGACGAATGCGCCTGGGATAACAGTACTACCGCAGGCGCACAATGTACAAATGCGCCTGGGATAAGAGTACTACCGCAGGCGCACAGTATAAAAATGCGCCTGGGGTAAGTGATCAAATTTTTCCCATTCTACACCACATTTTATATCTTTGTTTCTGATTTTAGAACACAATCATATCACATTCATAACATAGAGTCTTACGATCACACATAACACAAACATAAGTCTCACAATACTAAGATATCCATTAATTACATACTAAGATATCCATTACATGCATATATATCGAACGCATACATCTATGACTCCGTCGAGTAGATGCGGAACAACTCGTAGGAGACGTATGCATCTATGGCTGCATACTTGACGTTCGTGAAGTCCAGTGGGTTCTTCTCCCATAAAAAGTGATTCTTTCGGGGGAAACCAGACTTCATGGTTTCGTAGCCCTCGTGGGTTAAGGCAGTTGCCATGCGAGCCATCCCGGTCCTTGGCCCGTTCAATTGGATAAGATCCTGAAGATCAATGTAGTGATCTTCAGGTATCACAATACCCAAGCGCATCAACTTCGGACGGTCTTGCCTGATGTCAACGCTGCAAAAGTCATATCCCTTGTTGACTAGAAAATCAACAAGTGCCGGAGAATGCTTTGAACTACTGCAACAACAAAAATTTGATACGTGTTAGATATGTTGCAACACATGTATTCTTCACATGCAACAAACAAATAGAAGATGCAAGATTGTACGTGTGCATTACCTTGACCATTGGAAGACCAAAACGGCCTCCTTGAACGCAATCTGGATGACGGCAACATTCCGTTTATCCGCCGTATACTCCAGATCAAGCCCGAAGAACCGGTGTTCATCGGGAGAGGACAAATAGAGATTGGTCAAATGCGCAATAGGACCGGGGAGCCTCTCGCAACTGTTGGTGTAGCACACCTCGAGTTGCTTGCCGCATGGTGTGGGACCACGGTATATCTCTCAAACATCAGCCATGGTGTGCTTGGTGGAGGAAGATCAAGAGAGAAAGAAGAGAAGACAGAGGAAGAAGAGAGAATACAGAGAAGCAGAAAGACTCGCGATCGGGAACTGTAGCAATAAAACCGCCGCGCGCGGGAGGCGAGCAGTTTGTACAGAGACCCTTTAGCACCGGTTGTTAACACAAACCGGTGCTAAAGGTCTGTACAGGGCGCGCAGTCTGAATGTGGCCCCAAGTACAGGCCTTTAGCACCGGTTTGTGTTAACAACCGGTGCTAAAGCCCCTTTCGCACCGGTTGTTAACACCAACCGGTGCTAAAGGCCAGTAGTGGGGCGATATCTCGGGAACTTGTGAAAATTTTGCTCATTTTCATTCGCGCGTCTTCTCTCCTAACACGTACGGCGGCGAAGCCCTGCTCCGGCCGCGCCTCTCCGTCCGCCTCGCCTCCGTTCGCCCCGACATCGCGCGCTGCCCTCTGCCTCCGTCGCCGTTGCCGTCGCCGCCCTCTGCCTCCGTCGCCGCGGTCGATCCCCCGCGGCCCCGCCTCCGTCCCGCCTCCGCCTCCGCCGCGCGCGCCCTCTGCCTCCGTCGCCTCCGCCGCCCCGCCTCCGTCCCGCCTCCGCCTCCGCCGCCCCGCCCTCTCGCCCCTCGCCGTCGCCCCGTCGCCCCTCGCCGTCGCCCCGTCGCCCTCTGTACACGCGTAGGTAAGATTTTTTTTGTTTTTACAATTTGTTTAGTTTTAGAATTTTTAGAGTAATTAGTGCTAAAAAATTTAGAGTTAGTGTTAGTGTTAGTGTTAGTGTTAGTGTTAGAAATCTTTAGAGTTAGTGTTAGATTTTTTTAGAGTTAGTGTTAGTGTTAGAATTTAGTGTTAGAAATTTTTAGAGTTAGTGTTAGATTTTTTTTAGTGCTTTAATTTGTTTTTACAATTTTGTTTAGTGTTAGAATTTTTGTGTTAGAATGTTGTGTTAGAAGTTAGTGTGTTAGAAAATTTCACTAAGTCGTTAGTGTTAGAAAATTTCAGAAAGTTAGAATAATTGTACTAATTAAGTTAAGAAATTTTACTAAGTTACCATTTTGTTCCTGTTTAACTTTCATCTTATTTCTGTTATATTTCTCAATTTACTATTTTTTACTAAGTTAGAAACACTAAGTTATTTTACTTAATTATGGAATATTTACTTAGTCGGGGCATGTTTTTAGTTCATGTCTCTGTTGGACCCGCCGGGCGATGTCCGGGACTGGGCCCTGCCAGGCTGGCACTGGGAGCTCCTTAGTACCGGGGCACGCGGCTTGGTGAGAAATCCGGGTGACGTGGTCGACCCGGATATTCTTTGGTGGCCATCGCGTGGGCCACGCTCGGTGCGGAGAGAGCCGGCCCCTGAGGAGGTGGTACAACAGCGTATCAGGGAGGAGGACGAGCACGTCCGTCGCTACATGTACTTGCTCGATATGCAGTATAGGCAGTATAGCAGCAGTTGGTCGATTATTAGGAGGGTTCCTTACCACGTGAGCTATGACCCTATGAGGGTTCCTTATCTATGGATGCGTAGCACCCGTGACTCAGCACCCCGCGGCTTAGGACCCGGTCGGAGTTAATTATTTTGAGAGATGTCACGAGACTATGTATAAGTGATATTATTCGATCGTGATGTATTAGGGTTAAAAAAATTAACCCGAGCTATGTAACTCTTGGTGTGTCCAGAACTATTATTTCATTAGTATGTCCAGAACTATTATTTTATTACTGTCCGATGAAATAATTTCGCCAAGTGCCCGATGAAAATTTCGCTAAGTGTTCTTCATTTTATAAATTTTACTAGCAGGTGTTGAGCTATGGATCCCCAAGAACCTGCACATGATCCGCACGCCGATAAACTCGCGGGAATGGGTGAGGCGGAGAAGGAAAGATTAATATGCGAGATGATTTTTAATAATGCAACGGCCATATATCGTGATGACGACGGTGGACAGGCGTTTAGCAATCAATTTTTGAACGACTCCGGTGACGGAGATCAGAATATAGAAGATGTACTAGATGATGACGACGACAACGTCGAGGATGAAGAAGTGCCCTCCAGAACAAACTCTACCAATGTATATCTCAAGTCACTGTTCACGCAACAATTAATTTGTATTGCACTTACTAACGAATCATTATTTTCCCGTTTAGGCGCCCTCCGGAACAGCTAGCGCAAGTACTGAGACAAAGTCCAAACGAGGCCCGGCCGCAAGGATGAAAGATACCGCAAGGTTCTCGATCGATACAGTTGCTGCTGATGGCAAACCACTGCAGCCCCCAGAAACTTATCGCAAATTCGTAAATCAGTGCGGAGTTGTTGTAAGAGACCTGGTCCCGATCAACTTAATAGAATGGAATAAGCCGAAGACCGGGGCCAACGTTGGAGCTAGTTATGTCGATGAAAGATTGAAAAAAATTCTTTGCGAAACGCTATGGCTAAATTTCAGCGTAGCGAGCGATAAGAAGAAGAAGAAAGTCGAGCAGTGGGCTTTGAAGAAGATGGCCACACAATTCCAGAGGTGGAAGAAAGAACTGTGGAAGAAATATAAGGACGAAGATCCAGTTTTCACTGGGAACCTAGTGAAGATAAGAGACGTTTGGGATGATTTTAAGGCGTACAAGAAATCGGGTGTCTTTGCATCCCGATCGGCCACAAATTCGGAGAATGCGAAGAAGAAGAAATATCACCATATTTTGGGGTCAGGTGGCTACATGACTGCCCTTCCTAGGTGGCGAAGCTATGAAGCTGCGCTTGTAAAAAGAGGTATCATTCCACAGACACATGACTGGCCCGATAGGTCCAAGTTCTGGTTGTTCGCGCATGGGGCAACGTTGGACGCTGAGACTGGGATGATTGTTGCTCAGGGACCATGGTCGGGAAAAATAACAAAAGTCGTAGCAGACCTAGAGAAGGCAATAGAAGTTGTTCGAAAAGGAACTTTTGTTCCCGATAGAGAGAACGACGAGCTGACGAGGGCACTCGGGAACCCCGAAAAGTGGGGACGAACACGAGGCTTTGGGGCGGATACCCCGTGGAGCCAAGGGTTTGCAGCGGACATTGGCACTTACAGAAGCCGTGATAGAAGCAAGAAAAAGGCGATGGAACGGCTATCGACATTAGAACAAAAGGTGGATTTTCTCTTGAAGAAAGGGGGACACCCTCTACCTGACACTGAAGAGGAGGTAGAACATCGTCCTGCACCTGATCAGCTGCAAATAGAAGACAATCATGTAGCAGATGCCGTCCCATCTCAGCATAGAATCAGCGTTGGTTCCACGCACATGCAGCTAGAAGACGGTCGTGCAGTCGAACCGTCGGCGCCTCACTACCCCGTGGATGATATCACGGAGAAGACAAACTGTGAGATACATATGCCAATGGGGAACATATCCTTCAGGGTGGCGTCAGGCTATGCTTTACCGAATCAACCTGGAGCAACCTACCATGGTGGTCAGATTCCAGCATCCCATGCTCGTGTCGGGTTGTCAACAATTACGCCGGGATGCCATTCAATTGAGCTCCATATTCCTGGAGGTGAAGGCGAGAAGACACTGGGAAGAATGGAGCTTGGTATCATATTGTGGAATAAGAAACACATCGTGTTTCCTAACTCGGCGCCAAGGCCACCGACTCCTCCAGGTACAAATGCACCATATATACCTCCATCAATTACTGAATGTTGCACCACATGTACGCTTATTTTTAATAGTTTTTTCACTTTCGTACAAAGAATGCACGACCTCCAAGTCCACCCCCCAACGAACCTCCAAGTCCACCCCACAACGAAGATTGGGAGCTCGAGGCCGAGGGTCCATCGCCCGTGCACTCCCGTGAGCCGACGGATGCGCCCACTACGGGTACGGCAAAGCGGAAGCTGAAGTTCAGAAGAAACGGGACTCCTCCCAAGAAGAGACCAAGGAAATCCAAGAAAGTCGAGACTCCGCCGAAGTTACCAGGCCTGATGACTCCGGAGGAACTAAGCGATGTCGTGAAAGCCAAAACCAGCGCATGGTTCACACAGTTTGCCCGGAAGCCCCCTCCAGACACCTGGAAGGAAACTCTGAAGGACATCCCAAAGTGGAAAATTGAGCGGACCATCGACAACTTATATTATCCTGCACCACCGCCACCGCCGCCCCTTTCAGACTATGAACGGTACATTGAGAAGACGCACACCGCACAGAAGAAGCAGATGGAGGAGATGAAGCAGGCGGAGCAGACGAAATGCGGGAAACAAGTTCCCCAGCTCGGACAACAAGAAACACGGTCAATTGCCCCGCTCAAGGTCTTATCTGACCAGGCTTCAGTGTCCGGTCCACGCATGGGCGACGTGGGTTACGCTATTGCTGATGTGGTATATACATACAAGCCCGGGCACCCTCTGGTCGAAAATCCTACTGATCTAACAACCCAACTACGGAGTTTACATGATTGGTACTTGGAGGCCGCAAGGCAGGAGAGAGACTGTATCATGGCTCAAGTTCAGGATCAACACTACTTCGGAGATTACGGTGTCGAGCTTGGGTTCGATGATTTCTTCCAGATGTACAATCAACGTGCCCTCGACAAGTCTATCCTCAGCTGCTACTGTTTGTAAGTGATTTATTTGTGTAATTTAATTATTTAGTTAAGCTCGCGTTCGTTGCCCGTATAATTATCACTCACGACATTCTTTTTGTACGCTACTATGCAGAATGAAGATTCGTGAATGCAGACTGGCAGGAATCTGGGACTTTGGGTTCATTGACCCGTATTCGTATCATCAAAACACAGTAGAAAGGTTCAACAAGGATACACCGAATGATTTGCTAAGGTTTTTGAAGCGACAAAGTACCAAAAAAGAAATACTTTGGCCCTACGGATTCAAGTGAGTGTTACTGTCTTGTAGACATTCCATTTTGCTTACCTGATGTTAAGTGTAATTGATGAGTATGCATGACTGCGTGTGTACACGTGCGCAGCGGCCACTTCATATTGTTCATCATTAGAATCGATAAAGGACAAGTTGAAGTCTGTGAATCGTTAACCTGGGACGCTGACACATGGAAGACCGCGCGTCAGATGCTTCAAAAGTATATATATATCGGTCTCTTTCGTTCATCGGCCTCTTTTTCGTTCATTCCCTGATATCAAGTAAGTAATAATTAACTCTTCTATTCATTTTTCTTTTGTCGCCCAGGGTTTGGCAAATGTTCATCAAGGAAGAACCCGGTACATGGGCAGACATTCTCCACTTTCAGATTAACAAAGTAAGTAGTACTACGTACCCTGATTTAAATACCATTACCATTCTCTTGATTATTATTAATTTGACTGAATTATGTTTCTCGTATATAGAAAGTCCCGCAACAACCACAGGGAACTGATTATTGTGGATACTACGTTTGCGAGTTCATTCACAGGACGATCAATGAGAAATCCCGTACTAGGAGAAATCTAGAGGTACGTAACCGGATCTTCACAACTTTATTTATGTTGCCATTAATTATGTTTAGTTTTGTTCATAACTTAATTGTTTTCATCTACTTCTTTTCAAGATGGCACGAAAGCGGGCGCAGCTCAAACCAATCGACCGTTGCAAGGCTATTGCAGAGGAATTGGCAGGATTTCTTCTCACGCAAGTCATAGCAGAAGACGGATAATTTTTCCATCCTATGAACCAATTATAGCCAGCTCCCTTCTCTATGCAAGTATACAGCTATTCAAAACGAACTTCAGATTATGTAATTCTCGGTCGATTACTTCGTGTTACATGTATATATATATGTACTTTTATTTGGTGCATCAACATTTAACCGCAAACACGGAATCGGAAACACTTAACCGCAAACACGGAATCGGTGTTTCCGGATACGTATTTCCGATTACGTGTTTTCTGAAAATATGTATTGCCTTCTTTAGAAACGGAAACACGTAAACGGAAACCCTGAAAATACGGAACACGCCCTAAACCCTAAACCCTAAATACGGAATTGGAAACCCTGAAAAGAAAAGAAAAAAAAAAGAGAAAAAAAAGCTTTAGGACCGGTTGGTGTTACCAACCGGTTCTAAAGGTCCTCCGCCTGCGCGCGCTCTTTGGCGCCCACGTGGAGGCCTTTAGAACCGGTTGGTGACTGACCGGTTCTAAAGGGGGGGGCCTTTAGTCCCGGATACGTAGCACCGGTTTTGTATCCGAGTCCAAAGGCCCTTACAAACCGGTGCTACTGGCCTATTCTCCACCAGTGTAAAGGTAAAAGAGCCACAAGCCCACGCGTAGAAAATGCAAGATACACACTGAAATTGAGCTATCTCTTCTTATACTTTATAGAAGCGAATGTTTGGGTGTTCCATTACAGGGGAATAAAAATAACTTTATTTCATATAGATGTTAACAGATCATTATTTCTGTACAAAAAAAAGCAAGGGATTTATTATAGATTTCCCTTTTCAGTCAGCTTACAATATATGACCTAAATATACGAAGTACAAGATTCATCAAATAAGAATATTTATACAATGCCCACGGTGCAAAATACTGAAGGAGCAATGCAGATCAATCTGACCGGAGGAACAGGGCGACGTCCTACTGGCCTAGAGTAAGAAGTGGAGGGAGGCCCAGGAGAAGCCTCGGTAGCGGCGCAGAAGAAGCTTCATCGGCGGAAAGTTACGCCACCTCTCTATCACTGTGTTTATGGGGTGAGTGGGCAATGTTTGTCCGGAATGGCACCTGCTCGTTTCCCCTAACCTTATTTGGGTACTTGCTCATTTTCCCTCCCTATGTCTCCAATTTTCATCTTCTCCCGCTCGACGAACAACCACCGTTTAGCAGACTCTTTTCTCCATGTTTCTCCGATTTCAGGGAAAAAATCCCTCATCTTGTCATTTTCTCGCTTATTAGGACCAAGTAAGCGTTTAACGTCGGCTAATGGTGTATGTGTTTCAAATGGATGTGCAAGATTTTGGTGTTCCTCTTAATACATTGTAAACGGTAATTTTAGTTTGATGCTTGTTTTCTGTAGCATTACGTTTCCTTGGTAAAATTACAATCAGTAGCTTTCATTTATTTATACCAAACCTTTTTACTTAATTATATGTTTTTATGCAAACATAATGATGATGCAAAAAATTCTAGATATAGTGTTTTATGTTAGTTCTAGGATATAATGTTCTCCGTTAGAATTCTCATGTGTATCCTTTCAAACTATGTTCTTACTAAGTTGAAAACCACTTATGCGGCAAAAGTTTGTTCATTTTTTATAAACCTTGTCCATTGCATTTCTTAGAAAACATATCCCTATAGTGTATCTCCGATCTCAGAAAAATATCATATACATAATTGGATTTTCTTCGATGATTAATATCTACCTTTAGATGTATTATTGTGTTTTTTTTTGCATTTGCATCTAATTTAGCATCCTATAATATCTTGGTGGAGACGGATCTAGAGCATATGCACCTAACAGAAATCTTGGTGCTTCCTTCAGTGGATTCCATTCTATATTTGATGCAAATAAATAATAACTTAGATCATGGATGATATCTAAACTACTAATAAAAGAGCAAACTAGAGTTTTTCTATGGCCACCCAAAAAAGTGTACACAAGTCAACCAGAACCCTCTGATCTGATCTACCGGGTGAAATCCAACAGTCCGTACTTGTTCGATGGTTTGCCATGTTACTGTACGGTTCACATTGAATGTTTTGCCCACAGATGCCAGCCCCGATGCGCTGGCGAGGCCCGGTATTATCCCTAAATCACGCAAAACCGTTCCACGAAACAAATCCTGTCTTCTGCCGATGCCCCATTGTACACGACGGATGGATCGTGGGAGGACCACGCCGACTACCACGGTCGCTGCGGACGTGCCCCCAGTCGGCTCCGGTCCGCTGCGAGACGTCGGGATTGCGGGAAGAAGCAAAACTGCGGTTTGCGGAGCCCGGCGAGGCGTCGATGTGCTGAAAGCAAGGCGCTCACCCTTCTAGGTGCTTTGCTGACTAGCCCTGACGTTCATGGCAAATCTGCAGTCTGCACGCTCCGCCGGCAGGCTCCAATCGGCTTTTTCTGGCAGCCAATGCCGCGCGTGCACGTTTAGGCCTGTTTTGAGAATTTTTTATTTGGGTGGTGGGTGGCAGATGCTTGTAGGAATGCCTCCGCGACGACAGCACCCAAGTGTGTTATTTGCAGCTGCAGTATTTTTTGTCTACAGTGTGCAGTTCATCCCAGCAATTAGCGGCGACAAAGAACTAAAATGAAGACACCTGGCTTTGCTGGTAGATTTCATGTATACATCCATATGACCATAGAAGTGTGGCTTTGCAGTAACCCATCGGCCTCTTTGTTTTTCATATTGCTGGTAAGAAGTGATTTGTTACAGTATGTTGGAATGAGAATACATTGCCCATGTCTTCTATCCAACAGTAGTAGAAAACTTTGGATGAAGCTAAGTTGCAAAGCAGTGTTTAATCTACCTTTACCAATTAGTCTGGTACTCTATGAAAGTGGTTATGCATAAATTGCAATTGAAAAACTCCCTTTTACAACGACATCTATATTGTTCTGTCTATGTCATTCATTATTAGCTCTATATACTATCAATATCTGATGGTATTTTGATCGCACGGTTTTGGTTACCAGGCGGTAAATCCGGTTACCGCCCAGTGACCGCAAATCCCGAGCACCCCCGGTAAATCGATTTACCGGACAAAAAATACCAAATTATTTTATTTTGAATTTAAACAAATATCCTTAGTAATACGTTTGAGTTCAAATTTTGGTATCCAAATTTATCCGGTAATCGGTCGTTATTAACCGCGGTTACCGGTAATCCCGAGCACCCCCGGTAAAATATTTTTGGTCGGAAGCCAAAACCTTGGTTGATCGAACTATATATATCCAACTCATACTTGAAAATTTTTATATTCGTCATACTAACCCGTTGTATATTTTCTACACAGGGTATATAAATATATATTTAATTTGGACAAAATCCACATATTATTTTGCAAGATTGCCAGGCGAGGATGGTGACGGTAGGGGTGACGGAGAACCTGCAGGTGGATGGTGACGGCGGCCTTGGCGCTGCAGCGCAACGGCGGGGCTAGTCGGGCCTGATCTGGCCGGATCTTCGATCTGGCTGATCTTGGGCCTGATAGGCCCTGCTGCTGCGTCCGGTCTGCGACCGTCTTTGACGGTGGAGGTCGGCGGATCGACTCCGATTGGCTGCCGATACCGAACACAAGGGGTTGGACTGGTTGCCTTCTACATCACCCGATCCGTTGGCCTCACGGTGCTGTGCTTCCGTCTCCGCGGGGTTGAGGTCGTGGAAGTCGGGGCGGCGGCCCTGGAAGGTGGACTGCGCGGGCGTCTCTGCGGCGAGCGACGTGGCGGTGGTGGTGGTCTTTCCCCTTGGCCGTGTGGATGGCGACGAGCGGGCAGCGGGGGTTCCTGATGTTGGTGGCAGCAACTCACAGATCGTTTTTGGGAGGCCTTTCTCGGGGTTGGCGGGAGTTTCGAGTTTCCGGACGTGGCGGGTAGGTTTTCGAGCGAAAGCTCTGCGCTCCGGCGCCAATGGCGGCGATGCCTGAGGGTATCGTTACCCTCTTGGGGGCGCTGTTGTGGTTATCGTCGTCGCGTTAGGGCTCCGGGTGAAAACCCTTGACCAGCTGGTCTCGACGACGGCCACGTCTACGCCGTTACCCTCTTGAGGGCGTTGTCGTGGAGCCGCGGGCCTCGAACTCGCTCCGGTAACCTCGGTGGCAAGTTTGGTTTTTCTTATTTTTCTTTTTTTTATCTTTGATCTGCCTTGTAAGGGTTACCCCTCATCACTTTGTATCGGTTCGGCCGTTAGGCTTTATTTATAAAGCGGGGCGAAAGACTGTTTCGAGGAGATTGGCCTTCGTGCTTGCAGATCAACCCAACATGCATGTATCTTTAATTCATTCCAAAATACCTTATATCAGCACTTATTTCTTCTGATGCACATGTTTCTTGGACTAATTACCGTACAACGTGCCTTCTATGTGAAGAAAATATTGAGGAAAAACTCTTCATTAATTAAACTGCAATTCTGGTATGCTCACTACAGGAATCGCGCTCTACGCCGACGGCCAGAAGCCGTCGGCACAATGCAGTATGCCGTCGGCACCGTCTGTGCCGACGGTGGCTGTCGGCACCTTGCCGTCGGCGTATCACCTTGTCAGCGCAGCTGCTTTGGCCGTCGGCACAACGAAAAGCCGTCGGCACAGTAATTTGGTGGGCCCCACCTGGTCTGACAGTGAGCCCGCGCTGTCAGCACCGCGCGGCTGGTTGCCGTCGGCACAACAGGGACACGTGGAGCTCGCTCGTGGCTCCTGGGGGACGGCATAGCCTCTGCCCAGGTTTTTTTTTTTGCTCTGTTTTGTGCTGTTTTCGTTCCAAAAATCACAGAAATATCACAAATAAAAATCCAATGCAATAGAAACATCTAGAAGCACAGTACCATTATTATTAACAATCAAAACATCCATACAAAGATCGTTTAATGTCATACATCAATCCACATACATCCATCGATTCAGATACATCCTACATCGATCCAGAGGCATCCCTAGCTATCCCTAGCTAGCTACAGACGGTCCGGAGGAGAAGGGGTGAAGCCCAAGTCTCCCCTCGTGAAAATGGGCCGATCGTGTGTCGCGTCCGTCGAACCAGCTCCGGAGCCACCAGGCGAGGAACCAGGAGTGGCCGAGGCCGAAGCACGGCCGTGAATCGGCGTCGTCTGGCGCGAACCCGGGGAGCCACTAGGAGAAGCACGGCCAAAAGCCGTGTTCTCCGAAGCTCCAGTACCCTACATGTTCTAGCACGAGTTAGACACTTCAGAGGCAAAGTAAATCAGTAATGTGGTGTGGAAAAGAAACATACCGGGGTCTCTGCGTAGTATGTGAGGGCAAACTCTTCCCTCGATGTGAATACCGGGATCGGCCCTGGCCCATCAGGACGCTCTCCTAGAGGCGGTCCTCGCTCTCCGGTGGTCATCAACCTCATCATCGCCTACAAGATGGATTAGATGTCATGTGTTGCCAAAATAAACATCTAAACTAGGAGTAGTTTGACTTGTCATATTTTGCAGAAATATGGATTGAAAATTTACATTCTCGAACTCCCTAGTGTACACAGTGGAGACTTCACTCCTCTGCGTCCACTCTTGTAGGTCCTGCTTGTACTTCGCATAAGCGGCGGCATAGGCCGCATCGAACTCCGGCTACAATTTAGGAAACAAGTTAACATCGACAACTTAGCAATGCACAGGGGAATGTCAGAAAACATGATGAGAATGAGAGAACAACTTACATCGGCAGAGGCAGCTCCATGACGCCGTCGACGAGGCTGGACAGGGACGGCGTCGGCGGGGAGGGTAGCCTTGATACGCGTGAGGCTCGCGGTAGGCATGGCCACCTTATCGAGGACTTTCAGACGGCCGTGCTCCCTCCCGTCCCCCCCCAGCATCAACGCCGTCTCGTCGTAGTTGTGCTCGATGGGGTCCTCGACCTGCGGGTGCAGAATCTGGAACGCCGAGCAGTAAGACTGCAAGTCCTGCTCGGCTCTGCCGTAGTACTCAGGAGCCGAGGGCGTGGCGGGGTCCGAAACGGACCTCTTTTGCCTCATCTTCTTCCACGCCGCCAAGTAAGTAACTGGCACCCCACTCTGAGCCTCCTGCATCGCAAAAGTAAACGTTATGTGTATCAAGTAGAAACATGATAGGAAATAAACCATCTTTTCCATGTATGTATATACCATCTTCTTCTTGAAGCGGTCGGTGCTGTGGCTTCCTCCACTGTGGGTCCCCCCGTGGCCTCGTTTCCTCCTGTTCCGCTTGCTCACGGTATCGAAGTCGGCGTCTTCCCCGGCCCACCTACTAGCCAGCGCCTCCCATGCGTCCTCGTGTCTTTCGGCCCAGTCGGGAATGACCTGAGAATGCAATAGTGAAGTAAATAGGAGGCAATGCAATGGAAACTTAACTGAAATGTAGAATGACATAGATAGTTTACTTACCGTCATGAAATCCTCGACTGGCATCTTGGGCGGGTCATCGACATTCTCATGCTTCTTGGCCCTTTTTCCCTTCTCGGCCATGAACGCGCTGATGGCGGTGTGCTTCTGGTTGTACCACACCTGGCGGATCAACCTCACGCAAGCCGCGCGGAGAGTCCGACCCGCTGTGGCTCTATCCTCCTCAAGCACCCGAAAAAAGCACTTCAATCATGCATAAAGAAATTGAGAGTTAGAACGGTGGTGTCATCAACTACGAACGAAACTCAAGAAAATATAGCTTACCCAAAACTTGGTGATCACGGCGTCAGAAGCCTTCCCGAAGGGCGGGCAATAGGCAGCCTCGTTGGCCAGCCAAGAAGTGGCCAACTTCGGCTCGCCATCCACAGCCGGGTTGTAATAGCCCGGCCAAAAAAGCCTAATCAGAGCTCCAATCAAGCTCGAAGGCTGGCGGCTCCCTGCAGCATATGTCCAATTGCTGCATAATAATCAAACATTAGTACATATGCCAAAAATGAAACTACATATTTAAAATTACAAAATTACTAAACTTACTCCTTCTTATTTGGATAAATGAGGGTTTTCTCCTCCTCCGTGGCAGGCTCATTATCCGCACCGGGGACTCCCGCTTCCCCACGAACCCGCAGCTTCTTCGGTGCCCCTCCTCCTCCCTCCACCTCCCCCTCCATCTCCACCTCCACCTCCTCGTCCTCCTCCTCCTCCGGTCTGTACTCCTCCTCCTCCCGTCTGGACTCCGTCTCCTCCTCCTCCCTATACTCTATCTGCAGCTGGGAAGCCACGTCACCAGATGCGGAGGGTGGAGGCTCCAAGTCTACACCTCCCCCGCCACCTCCACCTCGTCCTCGTCCTCCACCTCGACCTCCACCTCCACATCCACCTAGTGCCCGGCGCCCTCGTCCTCCAACCGCATCGTCGTCCACGGGGTAGCGCCGATTGCGAACCAAGGATCTACCACTCCGTGTAATCTTCTTGTCCAATCACCTGCATCGAGAAAGAGAAAACAATTAAATCACATATACATAGTAAAAATATAGGCACTTAGCATAAAATGGTGAAATGTAGGCACTTAGCATAAAATGGTGAAACTTGGCATAAAATGTAGAGCATCACTAGGCATGTTCAAAAGAAAAAATACTAAGTATAAAATGGTGAAACTTGCATAAAAATACTAAGATAAAATACTAAGTATAAAGACATCACCTCGAATCATCACTCTCATAATTAAGTGGGTTCTCGTTCTCACTATCCGTATCACTATCACGTGAGTAGTAAATTAGAGGATCTTCGAACGGTGGTGGCTCATCATCGTCGCCATTGTCTGTATGTAGCTTGGTGAGCATGTCTATGTCCTTTAGATCCACCACTGACTCACCACGAGTTTCTGCATTGTTCTCAAGGTCCTCAAAACCACCCATTTGTAAGTCAAAGTCCCCGAAGTCCTCTTGCTCTTGATAGAAAATTCCCTGGTACGTTTTCGGGTCAATGTAGTTATAATCGTCGTCGGACGGCATGGGTAGTTTACCATGTGGCGATACCCTGAACGCGACCTCCCAACCCTTGAGTGCCTCTTTCTGGCATGGGTAAGCCAAATAATAAACTTGCTTGGCTTGGTGAGCCACAATAAAGACATCGGCTCCGCTATAGGTGGTTGAAGGTCTAACTTCAACTAACCCAATGGAAGGGGTACTTTTGTATCCATGGACGGGGTCGAACCAGTGGCATTTGAACACAACGAGCTTGAGTTCTACGTTGGTGCGATTGAACGTCAGCTCGTATACCTTCTCTAACCTTCCGTAGTAGTCTACGGAATCGGCTCCATCGCCTCCTCTGGCGCCTCGGGTGAAAACCCCGGTATTTACCGTTTTTGCATTCGGCCGACTCTTCTGGTGATCCTCCGTATGGAAGCGATACCCATTCACATCATACTTCTCATATTTCATGACGCTACGGTTAAAACCTTGGGAAACACATCTCAACTCATCCGTCATCTCAACATTGAGATTAGCTCCCTACAAATACGATAAAAATTGTTTTGTGCATTAAATAGGTGTAATGAAAGGGACAAGTCACAGATTGCAAGGTAATAGGGAGAGGTTAGAAATTACTTTTTCCATGAACCAAGACACAAATTTTTTCTTTCCGGGAGCAGCCTTTTTGAGAAGAGTGTCCAGCTCCCCGACAGATGGTTCCTCCGCTCCAGACCACATTTCATCCGTGAATTCTCTAAAAGAAGAGAATACGTATTAGATCGAAACAGGGTTACTAGTTGGAAGGTAATTTGTACCACCATTTTACCTGATATAATCGACCACTTCCTTCATGTTCGTAAGCACATAGAGCATTATACAATCCTGCTTTTCCTTGGTAAAGTTATATTTTTCTCGGCCACCTGACTTGCCACCGGGACATTGGAAGAGGAGGAGCTGGGGGTCATGCTTGGGCTCGTCGATATTGTACCGAGATGCCTGGTTATGCATAGTGGGAACTTCAGCAGGATAGTACGTTGTCGCGGCGTCTGCCATCTCCTCAAGACATACTGCCTCAGCTATGCATGCTTCAATCTTAGCTTTATTTCCAGTTTTGTTTCTAATGTACTTGAACTCTATCTCAATACAAGACTGCCAACGAAACTGCACCGGTCCACCCAAAAGTGCCTCGTTCGCGAGATGCACAACGACATGTGCCATCGGAGTAAAGAAGCCTGACGGAAATATCATCTCTAAGTTGCATAGCAATTCCGGCACTAGATCATGCAGCTTCTGAATAATCACAGGACACATCTGCTTAGCACAAAGCGTGCGGAAGAAATGGCTCAACTCCGCGAGCACTCGCCAGACACACTCGGGTAGATACCCTCGAACCATCACCGGCATCAGCCGCTCAAGCCATATATGATAGTCGTGACTCTTGATCCCGTTGACTTTTCCAGTTAAAAGATTGACCCCCTTGCTTATATTCGAACAATAACCATCAGGAAACATGACAATGAATTTGAGCCACTGAATACCTCCTTCTTTTGAATACTGTCAAGGCAGTAGTCGGCGAGCGGTTTAAACCAATTTTTTCGCCGGCGGTCAGGAGGCTGCATATGTAATCTCTCTCTATCACAGAGTTTCTGGACATCGACTCTAGCCTTCACATTATCCTTTGACTTCTCAGGAATGTTTAGGATTGTCTGAAAGAGTGACTCTCCGACATTCTTTTCGGTGTGCATCACATCGATGTTATGGGGAAGTTCGAGATCCTTGTAATAATCAAGCTGCGTCAAGCCTGCCACGTGAGTCCAGTTGTGTATTTTACCATATCCGACGTATCGTGGGCCATTACCCCTAGCGGGAACGAGAGCACGTAGCTCGGCATCAACAGCTGCACCATCGAATGTTGGTATCTTTTTTTCTACACGCTCAACTCTGCCCTTCTTGAAGTTCTTTCTGTCTTCTCTAAATCGATGCCTTCTTATGAGGAAATGTCGATGCATGTCAAACGAGGAATACTTCTTACCCGCGCTTAACCAGAGGAACTCCAATCGGTTCCTGCACACTGGGCATGGCCACTTACCAGCGGTACACCATCCGCAGAATAGAGCGTACCCTGGAAGGTCGTGCATGGAATATTGGAACCAAATTTTCATTAAGAAGTTTTTCTTTGATGCCCAGTCGTATGTGAACGTCCCGTTGTCGGATATATACCGTTTAGGGGTATATAAGATGGTAGTGAAAGTGCCTTGTTACCAGGGTGGCCCAAGTGGTAGTGGGCTGTGGTCCATTGGGCGGCCCAGTAACCTGACGCATAGAAGCCGGATTCTAGAAGAACCTGGATCACAGCCCATGTGATCTGGCTTGGAGGAGAAGACGGATTCCTTACTTTCCAAGTTATTGCTACCGTAGTCTTCTAGGTTTCCTATTCTGTAAGCCCTAATCCGGCTATTATATAAAGCCGGACGGGAGATAAACAAACCAACGAATAACAGAGAAGATATAGGCCAACTCGCCGAGAAGTTGATCCTCTGCGAGTAGCTAGATCCAAAACCTCACATTGTAATCCTGTTTCCAGGCTTTAGTCCTGATTAGTGAGAAGTGCAGGAGTAGGCACGTCGTACTGTCGCGACGTACCGAACCTGGGTAAATCCTGTGTGTACTGTCTGCCACGCGATCCCGTTACCCCACGTCTCTACCGTTGTCTCATGGCACCCCCGTCTATGAAAACTACTACGATGTCTCGACAGTTGGCAGCTTGGAGGAATTGGAAGATCAATCACTGTCGGAAGCTTGGAAACTCAAACGACGTCAGGCGTGAAGTTCCGATCTGGGATACTTGGAGGAATTGGAAGATCAATCACTGTCGGAAGCTTGGAATTCAACGATGATGTCGGACGTTTCCTCGACAACGGATCCTACATACCGGCGCAAAACCACCTGGTAAGTGCCTGCGTGTTACCGATAGGATCTGCTAACATCTTTATCGGACTAACTGCAGAAGCAATGGGGTTTTGCGGTGGAAGAAAATTTATCCCACCCGCCCTATACCCAGTCGAGGATGACTATGATGCCGGATTCTGCTCGGATCACCGACAAAAAAGTGACACACACTTTATCGGCATGGTGCAGTCCAAAGTCGCCGAAAACACGGATGATGTAAACCCCGTGCAAGAGGCAGACAAAAATACTCCCGTCACAGCAACGGAAGACCCGATACCCGTCATACGGGCGGAAGATCCGACATCCGTTAACGAGACGGTGAACTCGGAAGCAGAATCCATGCTTGCCGCCATTGAGGCAAGATTAGAGTCGGAAACCGGATCAGAGGATTTTGATTCCGAAGACGAAGACGCGGACGCCTTCGAAAGGAAAGTTAAATCTTTTCAAGAGGGATTCCAAGAAGTGCTAATGGCAAAACCAGCTGATACCACGGATGCCGGCAGCCAGGTAAGCCCTAAAACCCCTCCGCCAGAGGAACAGAGAGAAGACGGAGAAACTTCTCCGGTATTTCCCAATGTTAAGGAACTGACAGAAGATGAGCCTGTCAAAAAACCTCCCTCTTCCAAGAAAAAGCATCGTGCTGCTAAGAAACTCCAATACAAAATCCGGAAGAAAAAATCAGCTGACCAAGCTGATGAAAACCTGGAAGTAGGAGATGCCAGCGGAACAAAAGCTGCGGAGAAGAAAATCAAAGAAATCCTTGTTCCACCAATGACGGAACAGGAAGAACAAGAGCTGTTGCAAACGCCAGTGGGAGAAAATGAACCCCCTGAGATGCTGGAAGCCAGGAGACAAGCTTTCCAAAGGCAACAGTAACATCTACTCAGATCTCGGCAACTCCTCCAAAAAACCCAGGATGACATTAAGCTCATGAAGGAAGAAATAGAGGAGTACGAGAGAAAGAATAGATCTGGCATTAAACCTACAAGGTTACCCGGAATCGTAAGACCGGAAGTACTGCCGCCAAAAGAAAGGTTTCACAACCCATCTTGGCAAAAGCAGGTAAACGGCAAAGATGCCAGAGGCGAACCAATTTATAAAACCGCAGCAGAAAACGCGGAAGCAACATTCGCCATCCTGAACAATGATCTGTACTCCAATGGTGAAAAACTTCAAGGGGTGTATGCTTTCCTAGGAAAAGCATTGCAACAACAACAGCGGGCCCAAGAGCGATCAGGAAGACTACATGATAACTCCGCCCTATGCAAAACAGCTACTTGCGCCGCTGGAGCACCTGGACCAGAAGAACCTGGAGATTCAGACAATTCAAAGGATAAAAAAGAGGATCCGAGAAAAGACAAGAAAAACCCCGACAATAGGGATGAAGCGTCCCGAACCGGATCCCATCCCCCGAAAGGTGGACTTAAACCCCACGATCGGGAAGAAAAATACCGGAATGACGACAAAGTAATGCCACCTCCGAGAAACCCAGCTGAGAAAGCCGGAAGATACGATACACCTCACAAGCATGAGAGATCCCAGACACCCCCTAAGGATAAAGAAAGGAACAGGAGCAGGACTCCGCCTAATCCAAAAGGACGTGATCATGGAAGGGATAGGTACAATCCCGGAAAAACGCGCCCGCGCAACAATGGAAAAGAAAGGAGTAGATCCCCTTCTATCCATTCAGCCGGAAGATATTCCGCACACATTGATAGAGCAGAAAAAGATGATCTATACTTTGGTCCTAAGTGTTTCACTGACAGGATCCGAAGGATAACCCTGCATTCTGGCTTCGCCAAAGTTGGTCCAACCTACCAAAAATATACCGGTAGCACAAACCCGGACACCTGGCTCTCAGACTATTATACAGCCGTCCAAATCAACAATGGGACAGACCTGGAAGCTGTCAAGTTTCTTCCCCTAATGTTACTGGACGGAGCCACAGATTGGATCAATGGATTACCATCAAGAACGGTCGACAGCTGGGATGATATGGCTAGAGTATTTACTCAGCATTTTCGGGGAACTTACAAACGCCCGAACAGCATCAACCAGCTGAACCGTTGCAACCAGTTCGAGGATGAACCATACGTGGATTTCATCTCCAGATGGACTGCAATGAAGAATAGTTGCTCTGGAGTAACTGACGTACAAGCAATGCATGCTTTCGTCAATGGCCTAAAACCCGGACTTGTACCGTTCATGGTTGGTTCCAAACAGCACAAAGATCTCGGATCTATGCTTACAACCGCCAACGAGCACGCTGCAGCCGAAGACGACATCAGAGCAAGAGGAGGCAATATTGATACACTGATACTTGCTAAGAAAACTCCTCGTTCTGACAAAAAAGGATCTCCAGAAACAACGACAAAACCCAAGGAAGTCAACATAGCCTTTGGAAGCGAAAAAGGGAATAAGTGGAAAGGACGCAGCCCAGATCCAATCAATTACACTCCAGAGGAGTGGGAGAGGATTAAGTCGGAACCTTGTGTCCACCATTCACAATTTGGGAAACCCACCCATACAAACGCACAATGCCGGCTGAATAAGCACATGAAAGGCAGTGCAGGATCCGGAAATAAGGGGAAGGGTTCCAAAAGGAAACCCGCCAAACAAAAGCCAGAAGCTGACAAAGAAGACAGTGAATCGGACACTGATGAAAAAATACAGGAACAACAGCGAAAGGGCGAACCCAAATTTCCGAGAGTTGATGGAGAAGCAATGCTAACATTTCTAGCAACTCCGTCAGCAAAGGTGGCCAAAAGAACACTTCGAGAAATAAACGCGGTTGTTCCGGCAACCCCGAAATTCTTGAAGTACTCCAACACACCAATTACCTGGGATCAGTCTGATCATCCCGGGAATATCCCTGAAACCGGCACACAAGCTCTGGTCGTAAGCCCTATTGTCCAGAACACTAGGCTAAGAAGAGTGCTGATGGATGGAGGATCCAGCATTAACATAATGTACTTGGATACACTGAAGCATCTGAAGATTTCCGAGTCCCAGCTCAATCACAGCAACATACGCTTCCATGGTATTGTCCCTGGCAGACAAGCACGGTCCCTAGGAGAAATTTCCCTAGATGTCACCTTCGGAGATAAAGATCATTTCCGGCAGGAAAAAGTATCCTTCGAAGTAGTGCCGTTCGAAAGCGTGTATCACGCAATACTCGGACGTCCAGCTTTTGCCAAATTCATGGCAAGATCCTGTTATATTTATAACAAGCTGAAGATGCCAGGACCCAAAGGAGGAGTAATCACCATAGCTGGTGATTTTTAGCTAGCCAATGAGTTGGAGAAAGAAAACGCCCTTTGCGCTCAAAGAGTCATAGCAAAGGAAGAACTGAAGGAGTTGGCCAAGGAGGTATCACCGACAGAAATGCCGGCAGGAAAAGAAACCCGGAAGCAAACAGACAGCTTCAAGGCGTCCGAGAATACAAGACAGGTAATCTTAGATCCCAAAGATCCGACAAAATTCGTCGTTGTAGGGACTGGGATGACTGACAAATAGGAAGGCGAGCTCATCAAGTTCCTCCGTGAGAACTGGGATATTTTTGCCTGGTGTCCAGCTGACATGCCAGGCGTACCCAGGGAACTTGCTGAGCACCAACTAAAGGTGATTCCAGGATCAAAACCCGTTAAACAAGGTCTCCGTCGATTTGACGGAAGAAGACGGAAGGCTATTGGCAAGGAAATTATCTGGCTTTTAGCAGTGGATTTCATCCAGGAAGTAATCCACACTGAATGGTCCGCAAATCCGGTATTAGTACCGAAGAAAGACACTACTGCTCTTAGAATGTGTATAGATTACACAGGCTTGAACAAATTGTGTCCAAAAGATAGGTTTGCGTTACCGCGAATCGATCAAATAATAGATGCCACTGCAGGCTCTGAGCTTTTGTGCTTTTTGGATGCATACTCCGGGTACCACCAAATACGCATGAAAAAGAAAGATCAAATTAAGACTTCTTTTATAACCCCGTACGTGACGTATTATTACGTAACCATGCCATTTGGCCTGAAGAACGCAGGTGCAACCTACCAGCGTTGCATGCAACGTTGCTTGCATAGTCAGATTGGCAAAAATGTCCATGTTTATGTGGAAGACATTGCTGTCGTAACCAAGGAAAAAGATCTGCGAGAAACTTTCGAAAACTTGCGCACTTACAAGATGAAGTTAAATCCATCTAAGTGTGTATTCGGGGTTCCCTCAGGAAAACTTCTGGGTTTTATCGTTTCTCATAGAGGAATATAAGTTAACCCGGAAAAGATAAAAGCCATCGAAGCCTACGTGCGTAAAAGATGTCCAAAGATTGACGGGTTCCGCCGCTGCCGTCAGCAGATTTATTAGTAGGCTGGGGGATAAAGCCCTACCACTCTACAAGTTGCTGAAGAAATCCGACAAAGACAAGTGGATAGCAAAAGCATTGGAATATCTAGCAGTTATGTCTCTTCCGTACTTAGTTCAATTTCTATGTAAACATCTTTTGAGATCATGAAATAAAGTTGTTGGAATTTTGGTATCCATGTTTTTTCAGTACAAAGCATGATTCCACCTTATCTATTTCCCAATGATCTTACAAAATACTCAATGTTAACCCGAATTGTGCCTGCGTACTCGGCGTTAAGAAACTGAATGATTTTTCAGCCTGTTAATGGCTAAAGGAAACTTGAATTGCCTGCGTGCCCAAGTTTCATTTAAAATTCCTTGCTTTTCTAAGCATTTTCCGATTGCTTATATGTTGGGTCACTGGAGCTAGTTAGTAAAAATGCCTTTAGTATGATCCATGTTTCCGAGTTTTAACTAATTGGTTATACCCAGTTACTCGACATGACGATTCATAATGCTATCGAGCCATTTCAAACACTAAGGACAGTCAAAACATATATGCCAGAGAACTTAGAAGTTAAAGGAATAATAAAATACGAACACTTTGCAAAGAATTTCGTAATTAAGATTGCAAAAGGCGGAGTTTTCATTCATACAAATAGAAACATTACATTTTGGATTACATTGTAAGAACAGTAATGCTCCTATTGTCTACTTCCGCTATCCAGGTTCAAGGTAGCCCTTCAAGCATCCGACTCCTCCTCGCTGCTATCGTCCTCGGGGATTGGAGGGATCTCTTCTTCTGGATAATTGACGGAGATATTTACCATGGAGGCAATCTGGGTGGCGTGGCCTTTGATTTCATCAAAGATGGTATTTCGCTGAGTATCCGTGTATCCTTGAGGGACACCGGATGCCACGCGCCAAGATTTAGCACCAGGGTAGTGCATGCGCATATGGCCGAGTGCCATGCGCGCACCACCCCGTGCAGCGGAACGCAGGATGGAATCCCTGGATTCCGCCACCTCCATGATGGCTCCCGGAAGTTTTTCAACCTCCGAGAACTCCCCAGTCCTTGCGGGAAGGAACTTATTCACCAGCTGCATTCCAGCAGCCCGGATCGAAGTCCATGTCTTCCCAAAGGCTCGGATTCCTTCAAGCCGAGTGCCATCTGGGATATCTCCTGTTTTTCCGACAAAACAACCAAAAGTGTTAGGTGAAAAACAGAGAAGAAAAGCAAGATATGGAAAAATGGTAAAGGTAGCAGAAAGTTACCGATAAGCTTGTCGATCTCGGAGACTTCCTCCAGGCGAAGGTTCAGAGCATTTTCTAAATCCTGAATGGTGGATTTATCCTTCTCCGCCTGCTCGGAAGCCTTGGAATAGGCAACTCCAAGGGCCAAATTGCTGGCCTCCAGATCATTTTGAGCCTTCACAAGATTCTTGTGAAGGTCCAAATTCTCCTTTCGGAGATTCTCGGCATTGCCGGCATCTTCAGCTATCTGCTTGGCCTTAGCCAAAGCAGCTGGAAAGCAAGGAAAATTCCGAGTTTAGAACATTTCCGGAATAAGTACTTAGACAAAAAATTGAATCGAAAACTTCAGAGGAAAAATGTTTACCTGCTGTTTCCGACAAAGCGAGCTGAGACGATGCCAGCTCCGCCTCTCTCCTCAAGAATAGAAAGAATATTTCTAACCTCTTTATTCTTGATGGAGAGTTTGTTGAAAACTTCCATGTTAATGGCTTCGGCGGTTTGCTGAAACATAGCAAGGAAAAGAATGCTTGCTAAAAACATCAAAGCAAAAAAGAATACATTCGGTTTAATGCTTGGGGGCTAGAGTTACATACCTGGCTCATTCGTTGCAAACCCGCCAAGTTTTCATTGAACCCTTTTGCGTATTCCGCAAAAAGGGTTCCGGCCGCGCTTAGGCCGTCATTGATAATCTTGAATTCCTTGTCAAAGGTGGGAATCTCCTCGTCGAATGTCCGAGAAGGTTTTCCCACCTCTGGAGCCGCCCTTTCCCTCGTGTCCGAGTTCGACACAACAGGCTGGCTGGGCTCCAGTGGCTTGGTGGTGGGGGCTGGAGCGTGCTCTTCCGCCATTGTGGATGGTGTATCTGGGGCGATGACGGGAGAAGGTTGGCTGCCTCGGCTGGAAACAACTTTGTGTTTTTTCAGCTTCTTCGGCTTTAGGTTGGAGGGGGGCAGGCTGAAAACAAAAAACCCAGAAAAGTTAAAACTCCGAAGAAGGAAGAAGAATTTCCATGTAAAGAACCCAGAAGAAAAGAACCTGGAAGTGGCGACGGGGATCCCGTCAAGGTCGATAACTTCCTCAGAGGAAGAAATCTTCTTGCGCTTGCGCCCACCAGTAGTGGCAGTACGCAAGGCATCCAGCTCAGCTTCGGAAGCTAACTCCGAGTCTGGAAGTTCAGCGAACTGTCGAAAAAACAAATCAGAGTCAGAAGCAAGGAAATCCGAGAAAGAATGTTGAAACTACACCCAAATGATGGAAAAAATACCTTGGGAGCCAGATTGTCGGCCGTGTACATTGGCCGACTCGCTTCATATTGGTCGCGTGATGCGACCAACTGGTTTGCGCGCCGTCGCAGATCCCTTGGAGACCAATCCTTGATGGATGTCCGCATTGGGTCGTTGGCTCCCGTGTATTCGCACAGGAGGCGGCCACCGTGATTGGCCAACGACTGGATCCGCCTATTTAACCAGCAAAGGACCGTGTCCATGCCAGTTAGACGTGGATCAGAGGAGGTGAGCTTGGCGATGCGCCGCTTGATCCTCAGAAGATCAGGCGGCAGAACCGGGACGGCTTCCGTTCCCCAATAGTCTTGGGGAATGGCAGCAGTTTTGGAGAAAGGTGGAACCCAGATGGCCTTTTTGGGGAAAGGCACATCGGGATGGTAGAAGAAAGAACCCGTCCAAAATTTGACGGATTCTGATGTCTTGATCTTGGGGAACCAATCTTCCCTAAACCTCCGAAGAGTAAAGGAGATGGTCCCGCAAGTCGGGAGTGCGCCCTCCGAGGAGTTCCGCTTAACCCCGAAACAATACATCCAAAAATCTAACCTAGGCTCTAAACCTAAGTAACCCTCGAATAGGGCCTGGAACCCGACCATATAAAGAATGGAGTTGGGTGGCAGGTTATGGGGTTGGATGTTGTAGTGGGAAAGGATTTGGAGGAAGAAAGCGGAAGGGGGAGCCCCATACCTCTCAGGAGGTGGGAAGAAAGAAGAACCCTTTCGCCGTCTCTCGGCGTTGGCTCGTTCTCGTCTTCAGGGAGCCGCCATTTCCCTTTGAGGATCAGGCCCTACTTTTCCAGGTTTGGAAGGAGAGCTGGCGGAATGCTGCAGGCAATCCAATTGCCTGCAGTTTCCACCTCTTCCTCCGTTCCGGCGGAGGCAGACGCGGCGGCTTCTGCAGCGGCGAGCTCGTCGCCGAGGATCTGGATCTTGTCCTCCGCCGTTTCGGGAGCAAACGGCGGGGAGGGTGCGGAGCTCGAGCCCGCAGCGTTCGCGGCGGCGGAAAGATCTTCTCCGCCCGCCGCAGAGGCCGCGGTCTTTTCCGGCTCGTCGCCGGCGTGCTTTGGGGACCCGAGCTGCGGATCCAGATCGTTGATTATGTCGTCGACGGTGAGCGTGGCGGAGCGAGTGGGAGTCGACGGTGAGGTAACCATTTGGTGGCGGCGCGATTGCGTTCGTGTGCTCTGGGTGCGTTCGTGCCTCGGGATGGTTCTTCGCTCGGGAGCTTGTGCGCAGCAATAGCGTGACAGTGAGAGTGCGGAAGGTTTTTGACGAGGACGAAGACGGCTATTTATAGCCAGAAATCCGTCAAGATACGTGCCAACGGCTATTTTGACCGTTGGATGATCAACGCGTGTCACTCGCCGGAAAATCCGGGAAATGAAACGACAGGGTAATGATGGTTATCTCCTTGTTTTCCGCGAGAATCTGTCAGAGATATGTTTCTGGGTTTTCCGAGTAAAACCCAAACGTCCCTTACGTCAGCACGATTAAGTGCGCTGACGTAAGAAAGTTCCTTCTCCACGAAGGATCGTGAGAGAAAAGCCGGATTTTCAGGATTCCGAGTTTCACGTTACCATCTTTTTCAAAAGAAGAAGAATAAGAAGAATCAAGACTGCTGATTGAAATTTCTCGGACAAAGCACATTTGGCGGAAGACGGCAAATCAGAGTTTTAATTCTTCTTGGGGGCTACTGTCGGATATATACCGTTTAGGGGTATATAAGATGGTAGTGAAAGTGCCTTGTTACCAGGGTGGCCCAAGTGGTAGTGGGCTGTGGTCCATTGGGCGGCCCAGTAACCTGACGCATAGAAGCCGGATTCTAGAAGAACCTGGATCATAGCCCATGTGATCTGGCTTGGAGGAGAAGACGGATTCCTTACTTTCCAAGTTATTGCTACCGTAGTCTTCTAGGTTTCCTATTCTGTAAGCCCTAATCCGGCTATTATATAAAGCCGGACGGGAGATAAACAAACCAACGAATAACAGAGAAGATATAGGCCAACTCGCCGAGAAGTTGATCCTCTGCGAGTAGCTAGATCCAAAACCTCACATTGTGATCCTGTTTCCAGGCTTTAGTCCTGATTAGTGAGAAGTGCAGGAGTAGGCACGTCGTACTGTCGCGACGTACCGAACCTGGGTAAATCCTGTGTGTACTGTCTGCCACGCGATCCCGTTACCCCACGTCTCTACCGTAGTCTCATGGCACCCCCATCTATGAAAACTACTACGATGTCTCGACAGCCGTGGTGCCAAGAGTGGTTCAAATCATCCACAAGCGGCTGCATGTAGACACTCAAATTCTTCCCCGGGAATTCTGGCCCTGGAATGATCAGCGACAGAAATATGGTATTCCTTTGCATTAAGACTCCAGGAGGGAGATTGAGCGGAATAACAAACACGGGCCAGTAGCTGTATGAGGCAGTCGACATACCATATGGATTGAATTCATCTGTTGCTATCGCAATCCTGACATTTCGAGGCTCTTTTGCCTCATCGGGGTATTTTGCATCGAAATTCTTCCATGCCTGACCATCAGATGGATGTCCCATCTTTTCCCGTCCGTGCTCGTCTGTGTATCTCTTCCCCATCTTGTGCCAAGTCATCTGTTTGGCAGTCTCCTCGGACCAATACAGCCGCTGGATTCTTTTAATGAATGGGAGACACGGAAGAATCTTCAAAGCGACTTTCGTCTGCTTCAACTGACCATCAGCTCCCTTTACCTCATGATACCTAGACGCCTTACAAATGCTACAGTACTTGTCATCCGCAAACTGTTTCCAAAACAGAATGCAGCCTTTTGGACAAGAATCTATCTTTGTATAATCCATGTTGAGCCCTTTCAAGACTTTCTTCGCTTCGTGCATGCTTTTAGGCAGACAATGCCCCTCGGGCAACATGTTACCATAGGTTTTCAGATTAGCTTCAAATCCAGCACGGGTGGTGGAGTACCGGGCCTTGTCGGCTAGTGCTTGAGAGATGGCATCGAGTTGAGAAATCTTTGCACCCTCGTATAGCGGCCTCTTATCCGAGCCCATCATTTCAAAGAAGGCCTTCGCTGTTGGCTCGGGTTCATCCGGGTCCTCCTGTTCGGGCTGTTCCTCCACTTGAGGTGGCGAATCAGGCATGTCAGCATCACGGAAATCATCTAACAAGTTCCTAACCCCATCGTACTCTTTCACTAACATCTTGGTCTTCCATTCCCACTCATCTGTTCTTTCTGTCACAGAATTACGGCCGCTGTCACTAGTAGGAAAACGCTTACCAGTGACGAACAAAAACAAGCTACCGCTGGCGAACAAGTGTTCGCCAGCAGTACACCGCCAGTGGTAAGGGGTTACCGCTGGCGAACAAGTCTTGTTCGCCAGCGCTATCTAGTTACCGCTGGCGAACACAGTCTTGTTCGCCAGCGGTAAGTCTGAAAATTTGAAATTTCATAAATAAATTTTTTCGCTATTATTTTTTTCAAATTTTCAAAACAATTGAATTTGGGGAACCTTTAACCACGCTGTAGAATTTTTTCCTTTTTTTTTCAACTTTGAATGCCCACTTCCCGCTCGGTCACCCATCCTCCCACTACTCTAGCCCGAGCACGCTTAACTTCTTAGTTCCATCCCACTACTCTACCTATGACTCACTCATTCTTTCTTGTTAGTATAGTACTATCAATCCTCTTAACTATTGCACCATATATACAAATCCGTAATTCCAAATTCGACAAATGATATGTCTAAATTGATCACAAGAATACGAGGAATCCAAATATGACATCCTTATTATCTTTTCTCGAAAAAAAAAAAAATTTGAATTTTGAATTTATTTAATTAAATTGATTATGTAGGAAAATTTAGTCTGTCTCAAATAACTTTTTTTCCTTTTGGAATTTGGCGATTCTGAAAAAAGCTCACGGGCCGAAGGCCGGTGAGGTTGGATCTGGAATTTGCTCACGCTTCTTTTGATATATTGAACGCGTTTTTTCGACGTCGTATGCAAAAGTTATGGCCGTTTTACGTTTTATTTTTGAATTTTGCATAAAAGGTCAAATGGAGTATTTCAAATTTTCTATATCAACTAGACAGTGCACTCTACCCACATATCCAAGGAATTTATTTTTTGAACGTTTTATCATTTTCGTTTCTGCTTTACAAACATAAAAAAGGCGGTCCACGGGGGGGGGGGGGTGTGTGTGTGGAGGGAAATTTTTCAAAACTTACCGCTGGCGAACCAAAATAGTGGTTGGCCAGCGGTATAGTTAGCGCTGGCCAACGAAAATGTTGCCCAGCAGTAACCATACCGCTGGCGAACCAGCTCGTTGTTCGCCAGCGCTAAGTAACCATACTGCTGGCGAACGAAGTGTCGTGTTCGCCAGCGGTATTTGCTGCCGCCCGCAGCCGCGCTGTTACCGCTGGCGAACGAAGTGCCATGTTCGCCAGCGGTACCTAACTTAGCGCTGGCCAACATGGGGGCGCGTTCGCCAGCGGTAGTAGCACTGGCGCACATGAATTCTTGTTGGCCAGCGGTAACCTGGTGGCTATAGCCTGTTTCCTACTAGTGTGTACATCCACTCATTACCAGACATCCTCTGCTTTATTGGGAGACAAACAACGACGCATTTCTTAAAATGATAGGACCGTATTTGCATAATATTTATGAGGAAATAACTATTACTTGCATGTTGATGTTTCAAATGCAAGACCTAAACTTTTTCTACGCATACTTTCCATATTCCCAAGAAAACTGGGCTAATTAATAGTTGCAGGTCAACACCTTTTATCCTTTTTCAGGTGACACTTTCATTGCTTGCCGATTCTCAGTTCCTTACCCTAGCAATGAAAGTGTCACCCGAAAAAAGATAAAAGATGTTGACCTGCAACTTTTAATGAGCGAGTGCTCCTTGGAATATGGAAAGTATCTATTGAAAAAGTTTATCTCGTGCATTGGAAAACATCAACATGCAAATAACAGTTATTTCCTCGGTAAAATATTATGCAAATATGTTCATATCATTTCTTAAAATGTAGCAAGTTATAATACTTTTTTTTTACAATGTCATCGGTTTAATTACGACAAAATTTTATATTTTACATCATGCAACGGTTCACCTACATGTCGAATAGGTAGGGGCCTAATCCCACCCGGGTATGTGTAGATCGGTTCGTATCCCATGTTCTACCCCGACCCGAGACGGAATTTCGGCAGCACCTCCCCGCTGTTCTTCAGAATACACGTCTCGAACTTTTCAAGCCGAGAGGGTGTGCGTCCGAAGAACAACGGGGGGGTGCTGCCGAAATCCGTCTCAGGAGGGAGCAGAACATGGGACACGAACCGAACTACACATACCCGAGCTGTCCAAAACGTGGACAATCCGGAAGAGCTACGGTTATAAATATGCAGAGACGGACAGTCCTGCATATTTATAAATTTGCAACTCTCCCGGACGGGAGACGCCTACGGTTACGCGACTAGACATGAATGTAAATGTGTCATCGGCTCGAAGGCCGGGGCAGAGCAAGGGGTGGAAAGCTGGAGGTGATGGAAATGTAGCTCACCTAGAGCGTAGGTGCGAAGCCGTATGTTGTCGAAGCAGCAAGGGAGAAAATTCCGGTGACGCGCCGCCCTGGACCCGCTGAAGAAGCTCGATAGGACCACGACTGTGGGTGACTGGACCTACGCCATCTGAAAACACACAATGAACATCCATTAACAAATTGCATCAATTTTGACGAAATTGCATTAAAATTTTCTATCGACAGGGACCACCGACGCCCACCCTCGCCATCGACCATCGAGGCCCTCCCTTGCCATCGACACCGACAATCGGCGCGCGCCCTCAACACCGACCAACGGGAAACGCCACCGACACCGGTGCCCTCCCTCGCCAATAACCAACGGCGCCCGCCCCCGCCACCGACCATCGGGGCGCGCCCTCGACATCAACCACCGGGGCGCGCCATCGACACCGACCACCGGGGCGTGCCACCGCCCCCGTCCACCGGGGAACGCCACGACACCGACGCCCACCCTTGCCACCAACCACCGGCGCCCCCGGGACGCCCCCATGTCGCCTCCACAACGCCCTAATTTTCTAAACTAAAATTTCCTAAATAAAATTTTCTAAAACTAATTATCTAACTAAAATTATACTAAATTTTCTATACTAGTCTAACTATCTAAATAACAGAAAAATACAGAAAATAAAATGCTCACCGGTGGAGGCGGCGTGCTCGGGGGGCGGTGGAGGCGGCGTGCGGCGGCGGAGGGAGGAGAGAGGGAGGAGGGCGGCGACGGGGGCAGGGAGGGGGCAGTGGAGGGGGCAGTGGTGGAGGGGGCGGCGGTGGTGCGGTGGTGGAGGGCGGCGGTGGTGGAGGGAGGCGGAGGTGGTGCGGTGGTGGAGGGGGGCTGTGGAGGGAGGCGGCGGTGGTGGAGGGCGGCGCGGTGGTGGTGGGCGGTGGAGGGCGGCGCGGTGGTGGGCGGTGGAGGCCGGCGGGGAACCGGGGGGCGCGGTGGCGAGCGGCAGTGGGGGGAGAGGGCGGCGGCGGCGACCGGAGAGGTGGCGGCGGCAGCGGGGGGAGAGGGCGGCGGCGGCGGCAGATGCGGGGGCGGGATCGAGCAGGAGATGGTGTCGGGCTGTGGGGAGTTGACCCACGCGCCCGACCAGGTGGGGATAACTTAAATGCCCTGTGCTGACGGCAAAGCCGTCGGCATAGGGTCTCCCGTTTTTTTTTTCAAGCGCCTATGCCGACGGCAAAGCCATCGGCATAGTGATTTTTTTTCTTTTTCAGAATTACATTTTATTCTATTTTATCATATCACTTACTACTATATTGTTCCGCGTAATCTTAATACCAGTATATTTTATTTAGTCATAAAGTGAACCATACTTTCTATAATGTTTCTCGGTGGTTTCTAGAAAACATAAAAATTGTTCTCTGTCATAATTTTATTTGAACTATTCTATTCATTATTCTCGCAAATTTTGAGGGAATATAAATATTCTATGGCACCACCTTTCTTGTGTTGGGGTCCAGACGATCCGGAGCCCCCCCTCCGGTGAAACCCTAGACCCGATGGAGAAATACCGGACTTACACGGAAACACGCGGTAACGCGTCGAAAGGGGGTAGCAATGTGGAACTAGTTGCTTGGTTGTGTTAGGGTAGGCCATAGCAACACAAAACAACAAGGTAGAACCCACCTCTTCGGAAGATTCACGACGTTTCGTCCGATACGGGAGTTTCAGCCTATAAGCGCATGTAAACTCACGAGAGAGAAGTGGATGCCGGTCAAGCGGCCCACACCCCGGAGTGAAATCTTTGGCATACAAAGCACACTACACACCAATAATAACATGCTATGGCACCACCTTGCTTGTGTTGGGGTCCAGAAGATTCGGAGCCCCGACCCGCTGGAGAAATACCGGACTTATACGGAAACACGCGGTAACGGCGTCGAAAGGGGGTAGCAATGTGGAACTAGTTGCTTGGTTGTGCTAGGGTAGGCCATAGCAACACAAAACAACAAGGTAGAACCCACCTCTTTGGAAGATTCACGACGTTTCGTCCGATACGGGAGTTTCAGCCTATAAGCGCGTGTAAACTCACGAGAGAGAAGTGGATGCCGGTAAAGCGGCCCACACCCCGGAGTGAAATCGTTGGCATACAAAGCACACAACACACCTATAATAACATGCTATGGCAACACCTTGCTTATGTTGGGGTCCAGAAGATCCGGAGCCCCCCCTCCGGTGAAACCCTAGACCCGCTGGAGAAATACCGGACTTATACGGAAACACGCGGTAACAGCGTCGAAAGGGGGTAGCAATGTGGAACTAGTTGCTTGGTTGTGCTAGGGTAGACCATAGAGGCACAAAACAAGAAGGTAGAACCCAGCTCTTCGGAAGATTCACGATGTTTCGTCCGATACGGGAGTTTCAGCCTATAAGCGCGTGTAAACTCACGAGAGAGAAGTGGATGCCGATGAAGTGGCCCACACCCTGGAGTGAAATCTTTGGCATAAAAAGCACACAACACACCTATAGTAACATTCTATGGCACCACCTTGCTTGTGTTGGGGTCCAGAAGATCCGGAGCCCCTCCTCCCGTGAAACCCTAGACCCGCTGGAGAAATACCGGACTTATACGGAAACACGCGGTAACAGCGTCGAAAGGGGGTAGCAATGTGGAACTAGTTGCTTGATTGTGCTAGGGTAGGCCATAGCAACACAAAACAACAAGGTAGAACCCACCTCTTCGGAAGATTCACGACGTTTCGTCTGATACGGGAGTTTCAGCCTATAAGCGCGTGTAAACTCACGAGAGAGAAGTGGATGCCGGTGAAGCGGCCCACACCCCGGAGTGAAATCGTTGGCATGCAAAGCACACAACACACCTATAATAACATTCTATGGCACCACCTTGCTTATGTTGGGGTCCAGAAGATCCGGAGCCCCCCCTCCGGTGAAACCCTAGACCCGCTGGATAAATACCGGACTTATACGGAAACACGCGGTAACGGCGTCGAAAGGGGGTAGCAATGTGGAACTAGTTTCTTGGTTGTGCTAGGGTAGGCCATAGCAACACAAAACAACAAGGTAGAACCCACTCTTCGGAAGATTCACGACGTTTCGTTCGATACGGGAGTTTCAGCCTATAAGCGCGTGTAAACTCACGAGAGAGAAGTGGATGCCGGTGAAGCGTCCCACACCCCGGAGTGAAATCTTTGGCATACAAAGCACACAACACACCTATAATAACATGTTGTGGCACCACCTTGACTGTGTTGGGGTCCAGAAGATCCGGAGCCCCCCCTCCGGTGAAACCCTAGACCCGCTGGAGAACTACCGGACTTATACGGAAACACATGGTAACGACGTCGAAAGGGGGTAGCAATGTGGAAATAGTTTCTTGGTTGTGTTAGGGTAGGCCATAGAAACACAAAACAACAAGGTAGAACCCACCTCTTCGGAAGATTCACGACGTTTCGTACGATACGGGAGTTTCAGCCTATAAGCGCGTGTAAACTCACGAGAGAGAAGTGGATGCTGGTGAAGCGGCCCACACCCCGGAGTGAAATATTTGGCATACAAAGCACAAAACACACCTATAATAACATGCTATGGCACCACCTTGCTTGTGTTGGGGTCCAGAAAATCCGGAGCCCCCCCTCCGGTGAAACCCTAGACCCGCTGGAGTAATACCGGACTTATACGGAAACACGCGGTAACGGCGTCGAAAGGGGGTAGAAATGTGGAACTAGTTGCTTGGTTGTGCTAGGGTAGGCCATAGAAACACAAAACAACAAGGTAGAACCCACCTCTTCGGAAGATTCACGACGTTTCGTCCGATACGGAAGTTTCAGCCTATAAGCGCGTGTAAACTCACGAGAGAGAAGTGGATGCCGGTGAAGCGGCCCACACCCCGGAGTGAAATCTTTGGCATACAAACCACACAACACACCTATAATAACATTCTATGGCACCACCTTACTTGTGTTGGGGTCCAGAAGATCCGGAGCCCTCCCCCTCCGGTGAAACTCTAGACCCGTTGTAGAAATACCGGACTTATACGGAAACACGCGGTAACAGCATCGAAAGGGGGTAGCAATGTGGAACTAGTTGCTTGGTTGTGTTAGGTTAGGCCATATAAACACAAAAAAAAACAATGTAGAACCCAGCTCTTTGGAAGATTCACGATGTTTCGTCCGATACGGGAGTTTCAGCCTATAAGCGCGTGTAAACTCACGAGAGAGAAGTGGATGCCGATGAAGCGGCCCACACCCTGGAGTAAAATCTTTGGCATACAAAGCACACAACACACCTATAGTAACATTCTATGGCACCACCTTGCTTGTGTTGGGGTCCAGAAGATCCGGAGCCCCTCCTCCCGTGAAACCCTAGACCCGCTGGAGAAATACCGGACTTATACGGAAACACGCGGTAACAGCGTCGAAAGGGGGTAGCAATGTGGAACTAGTTGCTTGATTGTGCTAGGGTAGGCAATAGCAACACAAAACAACAAGGTAGAACCCACCTCTTCGGAAGATTCACGACGTTTCGTCCGATACGAGAGTTTCAGCCTATAAGCGCGTGTAAACTCACGAGAGAGAAGTGGATGCCGGTGAAGCGGCCCACACCCCGGAGTGAAATCTTTGGCATACAAAGCACACAACACACCTATAATAACATGCTATGGCACCACCTTTCTTGTGTTGAGGTCCAGACGATCCGGAGCCCCCCCCCTCCGGTGAAACCCTAGACCCGCTGGAGAAATACCGGACTTACACGGAAACACGCGGTAACGGCGTCGAAAGGGGGTAGGAATGTGGAACTAGTTGCTTGGTTGTGTTAGGGTAGGCCATAGCAACACAAAACAACAAGGTAGAACCCACCTCTTCAGAAGATTCACGACGTTTCGTCAGATACGGGAGTTTCAGCCTATAAGCGCATGTAAACTCACGAGAGAGAAGTGGATGCCGGTGAAGCGGCCCACACCCCGGAGTGAAATCTTTGGCATAAAAAGCACACTACACACCTATAATAACATGCTATGGCACCACCTTGCTTGTGGTTGGGTCCAGAAGATTCGGAGCCCCCCTCCGGTGAAACCCTAGACCCGCTGGAGAAATACCGGACTTATACGGAAACACGCGGTAACGACGTCGAAAGGGGGTAGCAATGTGGAACTAGTTGCTTGGTTGTGCTAGGGTAGGCCATAGCAACACAAAACAACAAGGTAGAACCCACCTCTTAGGAAGATTCACGACGTTTCGTCCGATACGGGAGTTTCAGCCTATAAGCGCGTGTAAACTCACGAGAGTGAAGTGGATGCCGGTAAAGCGGCCCACACCCCGGAGTGAAATCGTTAGCATACAAAGCACACAACACACCTATAATAACATGCTATGGCAACACCTTGGTTATGTTGGGGTCCAGAAGATCCGGAGCCCCCCCTCCGGTGAAACCCTAGACCCGCTGGAGAAATACCGGACTTATACGGAAACACGCGGTAACGGCGTCGAAAGGGGGTAGCAATGTGGAACTAGTTGCTTGGTTGTGCTAGAGTAGACCATAGAAGCACAAAACAACAAGGTAGAACCTACCTCTTCGGAAGATTCACGACGTTTCGTCCGATACGGGAGTTTCAGCCTATAAGCGCGTGTAAACTCACGAGAGAGAAGTGGATGCCGGTGAAGCGGCCCACACCCCGGAGTGAAATCGTTGGCATGCAAAGCACACAACACACCTATAATAACATTCTCTGGCACCACCTTGCTTATGTTGAGGTCCAGAAGATCCGGAGCCCCCCTCCGGTGAAACCCTAGACCCGCTGGATAAATACCGGACTTATACGGAAACACGCGGTAACAGCGTCGAATGGGGGTAGAAATGTGGAACTAGTTGCTTGGTTGTGCTAGGGTAGGCCATAGAAACACAAAACAACAAGGTAGAACCCACCTCTTCGGAAGATTCACGACGTTTCGTCCGATACGGGAGTTTCAGCCTATAAGCGCGTGTAAACTCACGAGAGAGAAGTGGATGCCGGTGAAGCGGCCCACACCCCAGAGTGAAATCTTTGGCATACAAACCACACAACACACCTATAATAACATTCTATGGCACCACCTTACTTGTGTTGGGGTCCAGAAGATCCGGAGCCCTCCCCCTCCGGTGAAACTCTAGACCCGTTGTAGAAATACCGGACTTATACGGAAACACGCGGTAACGGCATCGAAAGGGGGTAGCAATGTGGAACTAGTTTCTTGGTTGTGTTAGGGTAGGCCATATAAACACAAATAAAAACAATGTAGAACCCACCTCTTCGCAAGATTCACGACGTTTCGTCCGATACGAGAGTTTCAGCCTATAAGCGCGTGTAAACTCACGAGAGAGAAGTGGATGCCGGTGAAGCGGCCCACACCCCGGAGTGAAATATTTGGCATACCAAGTGAAGGGAATATGCCCGAGAGGCAATAATAAAATGGTTATTATCTTATTCCTTGTTTATGATGAATGTTTATTTCTCATGCTAGAATTGTATTAACCGGAAACGTTGATACATGTGTGCTTAATAAACAAACAATGGTTCCTAGTAAAGCCTCTCTTTTAACTAGCTCGTTGATTAATAGATGATCAAGGTTTCCTGATCATGAACATCGGATGTTATTAATAACGGGGTCATGTCATTAGAAGAATGATGTGATGAACATATACCCAAAGAGAATATAGCAATGCGATCAAGTCATTTAGTTTACATTGTTATATCAAACACACGAAGTAACTTATTCCTTATACCATGAGATCATGTCAATCACTGATACCGGAAGAGTGCTTTGATGGCATCAAACATCACACCGTAACAGGGTGACTATAAAGGTGTCGTTGAGTATTCGGAAAGTATTAGTTGAGGATCATGGATCAAGAGTGGGATTTGTCCATCCAAATGACGGAGAGATATACTCTGGGCCCTCTCGGTGATATCACATCGAAACCGCTTGCAAGCACGTGATATGATCACAAGGATGTTATATCACGGGAACGAGAAAAGAGTACTTGTCGGTAACGAGATTGAACAAGGTATGGTTGATACCAATGATCGAATCTCGGACAAGTAAAATATCGCGAGACAAAGGGAATAGTTCACGGCGTTGTTGGTTCACACGATCACGAGAGTCATCGTTGAATATATAGGAGTCATCACGGATCTCCAGATCCCGCTGTTGATTATTGATCGGAGAGGAGTCTCGATCATGTCTATCTTATTCGCGAACCGTAGGGTGACACACTTAAGGTTCGATGACGCGTTTGAGAGGATACGGAATATCGAAGAATATTTTGGACAGCACCGAAATTGTTTCGGGGAAAATTGAAATAGTTCAAGGGGTTTTTCGTCGAATGGTTGTTAATAGAATTAACAAATGATTCGAGGTGCTATATGCAAAAGTTTGTTAATAGAATTAACAAATGCTGAAATAAAGAAATAAAAAGGTTTTATTTATTTATTAAAAGAAAACCTTTGGATTTTCCAAGTGGGAAATTATGGGAGCATGAGTGGGTGTGAGTGGAGCTTCCACTCACATGATGAGGGAAGAGGTGGGGGCAACCCCATGGGCTGGCCGCACCCCCCTTGGGCTGCCTCCCCCCTCTCCTATAAAAGGAGGGTGAGAGCTCTCCCTCCTCCACACACTTGGCCACTTCCCTTTCCCTCCACCCGCTGCTCCATTTCATGGTCTCCGGCTTGGCGAAGCCCTGACCGTGGGATTCTTCACCACCACCACGTCGTCGTGCTGCTGGAGTTCCGAGGGATCCTCTACTTCCGCGCCCCGCTGGAACGAGGGAACGGAGGTCGTCATCAACCGTACGTGTGACCGATCACGGATGCACCGCCGGATTGCGGTGCCATCTTCTCGCTATCGGGATCGGTGTGAGTACGACTACGCCAACAACGAGATTTGATCTCGTACCACTTTGAGTCTTCGAGGGTATGTGTTCTCCTTAACCCTCTTGTTGCCCGTTGCACTTCGTCTCATAGATTAGATCTTGGCCTTTCGGGTATCTCTCGCGTAGGAAAATTTTTGTTTTCTATGCTACGTTCCCCTTCAGTGGTATCAGAGCCGGATCTATGCGTAGATGTTTTGTACGGGTAGAACACATAGGTGTATGTGGGCGTTGATGATCATGTTATTACCTCCTTGATTATTTTATGATCTTAGTGGCATAGTGGGATGAAGCGGCCCGGACTAACCTTACATGTCCACGTACATGAGACTTGTTCCACAACTGACATGCAACTTGTATTGCATAAGTGGCTTGCGGGTGTCTGTTTCTCCTACTATAGTTAAGATCTAATCTATGAAGGGTTGTTAAAAATGTGTTTATCAACGTTGTGGTTGATGTTCGTAGGCATGAACGGTTCTATCCTCGAAAGCCCTAAGCCACGTAAAATATGCAAAAATAAATTAGAAGCGTCTAACTAGTTTTTGCTGGGCATGTGATGTGATATGGTCAATATTACAAATTTGATTATGAGATGATCTATTTTGTAAATTATTGATATACCGGAAGGTATCCATATGGTTGTCTTCTTATTGATGGACAATCAAGTTTGGGGTACCGTGGTACTTGGTACCACGCCGGTGGAATGATTGAGATCATACCATAATGCACATGATGGAGATCAAGTGCAAGAAGGACCATATCATATCACGTTATCCTTTCATGTGATGTCTGTGATGTTAATCCTTTTTATGCATCTTGTTTTGCTTAGATAATGTTGGTAGCATTATAAGATGATCCCTCTCACTTAATATCAAGATAATAATGTGTTCTTCCTTAAGTATGCACCGTTAAGAAAGTTCGTCGTTTCGAGACACCACGTGATGATCGGGTGTGATAGACTCAACGTTCGCATACAACGGGTGTTTTCAAGCCTAGCATGTACAGACATGGCCTTGAAACACACGCAATACTACGGTTCTACTTGGCGAGCCTAGCATGTACAGACATGGCCTCGGAACACGTAACCGAAAGGTAAAGCATGAGTCATATGGATGATATGATGAACATGTCGATGTTCGCCTTTGAAACTACATCATCTCATGTGATGATCGGTTTTGGTGTAGTGAATTTGGTTCGTGTAATCACTAAAGACGACTAAGAGGGATGTTGTTTTTGAGTGGGAGTTCATGGTTTAATTTTTGAATTAACTTGAACTTATTTATCATGAACAACCAATCAAAGTGAATTTGCACAAATTGTAGTATTCATTGGCATCTATAATTACCTTACACTTAGATTGTTAATTGAGATATAACTATTATGATCTGGTAAATACCATTTAAGATTGGTACCGTATTAGTGAAATTTAAAATTGTGTCCTATTGTAGATTTTTGGTATTTCTTACCTAGCTCCATATGGTTAATGATTGATTAATCTAGAGAGCAAATAATTCCTACTTAGAATCCAGATTCATGGTTGCTTCCTTATTACTTTATCTTCAAAAGAATGTTTTGTTGATCAAGGTGATTTAGGAACTGAAAAGAGTTGTTTTCAGAAACAATCAAGTGAAAGATATATTGATATCTAGAAACTTATTTTTTGGCAACATGACTGAGTATAATTTAGCGTGACAATGTTTGCTTATATTATCTGAATATATGCAAATTTAGCATGACAATGTTTGCTTATATTATCTGAATATATGCAATGATTGAAGACGCTAGGCGTTTGAATATTCCAAGAAGTTGGGCGCTCAAAATTATCCTCTAAATCCCTTCCTTCGAGCTATAGTAACTTAATCATAAAATTGTTATGATAGGATGGATTAAAAGTATGGGCAAAGTCGTTTACCTTACTTGGAAATTGCTAAGAGTGGAATCTAGAAGAATGCTATTAATATGGTGATATTAGTAGAACAATCAAACTCAAAGTATGACTCAATGGGTGATAGTATATGACTAACACGCCAAAGAAAATGAGCTAGTAAGACTAGCATTGTTTGATATTGAATGATTCTTCTATAAAGGAAAGGGAATATTGAAAATAGAATTACAAAAAGATATATGGCAGAAAAAGAAGATAACTGGAAAGTCCAGCTCAGGAGTATATGCTTGATATACAAGTTATAGATGTATTACTAGTTAACAAAGTATTTTTGGGTATTTTGATACCACATTGGTTGGTGTGAGTTGTCATACAAAGCAACGCAATGCAAGAAATACAAGGGCCTAAAAGGGACTAGTAATAGATGTGGAATCGATTATGACAAGAACATAAATAAACTGTTATTGTGTTCATTATCGTATCGAACCAAACATTCAAGATTTATTTTAAGAACTTAATAAGTTGTTATTTTGTTCTAGTCTTTTGTGAGAACAAATGAGATTGTTCAAACGATGACCATATTCCATAATTGATGGATATGTTAATATAAATCATGTTGGTAAAGTAAACATCTATAAGACTGAATGCTAAATGTTGCAAGACGTAAAAGATTTTCACTTAAATTGTGACACCACCATTTTAGTTCATATCGGAAAGGAAAACATGAAGGAACTCCATATTGATGGACTTCCGGAGTCATTTTGTTTTGAATAAATTGACGCTTGTGAGCCCTCTTCCAAAAGATGACTAGAATTCCGTTCATAGGCCAAAGTAGAATGGACGACTAATTTAGTGGAGATTATACATGTTGATGTATATAGTCCATTATGTGTAGTCATGTATGGTGGATTAATTTTTCCTTCATAAAATTCTGTCGACGACTTGAGTAGATATGTGAGTATATCTATTTGAAGAAAACGGAGTTTGACTTTTTGAATTGGTTCAAAAGGTTGTTAATATGAAGTTAAAATCAATGTAACAAGATAATCAAGTATTTATGATTGGATCATAAAGGATAAAGTTTGAGTTACAAGTTTAGCAAAACATCTGAGAAGTTGCAGAATTGTTCTACAACTTATACTTCTCGAATACCCCACATTAGATTGGAGTATTCAAAAGACAAAATCAAACCCTGTTTGACATGGTAAGATTAATAAAATTGCCATTATAATTTTGTAGTTTATACATTAGTGACAACCGTTTTTCCACTGAAAAGAGCACCATCATGATCCGTTGAAATTGACAACATATAAGATATGGTTTGGGTAGTGACCCGAATTGTCACTTTCTTAAGTTTTGGTATGCATAGCATGTGTAAAATGTTTACAACCAAAATAGGATAAATGTATGTTTATAAGGTTATCCCAAATAAAACATTGGGTACTTCTCCTATCACCGAACCAAAACACAAATGTTGTTTGTCAGAAAGGGTTGATTTCTCGAGAAAGTAGTTCTTGCGAAACAAGTGAGTGGGAGCACAGTACAAACTCAACGAGATTAGAGAATCTTCGTTATCATGTCAAGAGTAGCGCAGCACTGGAAGTTGTTCCGGGGTTTACTATTTTGACTAAGTAGAAGACACTACAAATGTTGTAGATACTTCAAATGAGTTTGCGAACTGTACCAGTAAAGTCCAAAAACTTTGTACTTAGAACAACTTGTGGTTTAAGTGTAAAGTGTTGTTTTGACAACAAAGGACCTGGACCTTATAAAGGAAGCAAATGATGGGCCATGGCTTCGTAAAATTGACTATGAGTCATTATATCCGCCATAGTATCCTTGTATGAATATCAAGTATGTAACTTGGTAGTCCTTTCGATAGGCATGATGCCTAACGATAGCAAAAGGGTCTATATAACGACAAAGACATGGATTTTACATCCTTTAAAATTGTACTTATCGAAAAGTTGTTTTCGACGAAGTTCAAAGAGTTAACTACTACAAGATTTTGATCTTCCGTAGTGATGCTTTAGTCTTTGCGGATAGTTCTAGCAAAAGGTTACATATTATGATATGGCAGTTGAATAACAAAACCAACTCTCCTCTCAAGGAAGTTTTATCAAGGATGTGTACTTGACACAGTCTGAGAGTTTTCTAAAATTCAAAAAGGTTGCTAGAAAGGTATGCACACTTCAATGGTTGAAGTGAGCATAACGAAGTTGAAATCTTTACCTTAATGAAGTTATCAAAAGAGTTTGATTCCATCATGAACGATAAAGATACTTGTAAAGTTACAAGAAATTAAGTGGGAGCGCTATGACATATTTCCAATACTTTATGTAGATGACATATGGTTGATTGGAAAATATGTATTTTAAATTAACACGGTTAAGATTTTCATATTGATGAAAGGCTTGGAAGATATTGGGCATCGATGTCTATAAAAGATGGATTCAAGCGCCTGATATGATTGAAGCCAAATTACATAGATGAAATATTGAAGTAAGTCAATATAAAATTGATAAGAAGGAGTTCTTGTCACATGGAAAATAATTGAGCAAGATTCATGTGTTTTGACACATGATGAGCATCATTGAAATTGAGATTTCTAAGTCATGTTTCCATGCTATGTACACAACCAGATGAGTCCTATACTATAAAATGTTATAGTAGGATAATTCATATGATGATTAGACAACAGTGGGAGAGATCCTTGTGTCATTTTAGAAATGCTAAGGATATGTTTTCCTATATAGTAATGACAAAATATTAGTTGTAATATGTTACACTAATAGTCTTGTCATTTATTAAAGTAATTTTATCTCAATTAAAATATGTGATGAACGGTAGCACAATAGGATGGAAGAAAGTTCCATGCTGGATTTGAAAGAGTTTCAAAATTAAAATATTGTGACAGATACTACAACAAAGGCTAAAGTATATCGTTGTGTTGACAACTGATAATAAGCGTATTTTGTGTCAAGGAGTTCTTTATTGAACTTGGTGAATTTCCAAGAATGCTGAAACTATGAAGCTACATTTTCACAATGTTAGTAACATCAGTTTAAGCTGAGGAATTAAGGTATCACCGGAACTTGGTGAATTTCCAAGAATGCTAACACTATGAAGCTACATTTTCACAATGTTAGTGACATCAGTTTAAGCTGAGGAATTAAGTTTTCACCGATTGACCATATATATACAAAGCCATTTCATTAGAGAATGAGTGATGCGTGTAGACGCAAAGAACATGCAAATACAATAGGACCTGAACAGTTCAGATCTTTTTGATGATGTTTACCGCATGCGAAGCATGGTAATAACACTGGTACGCCATATGTGTTAAGTGCTTACAGACTAGATTATTGACTCTAGTGCAAGTGGGAGACTGAAGGGAATATGCCCGAGAGGCAATAATAAAATGGTTATTATCTTATTCCTTGTTTATGATGAATGTTTATTTCTCATGCTAGAATTGTATTAACCAGAAACGTTGATACATGTGTGCTTAATAAACAAACAATGGTTCCTAGTAAAGCCTCTCTTTTAACTAGCTCGTTGATTAATAGATGATCAAGGTTTCCTGATCATGAACATCGGATGTTATTAATAACGGGGTCATGTCATTAGAAGAATGATGTGATGAACATATACCCAAAGAGAATATAGCAATGCGATCAAGTCATTTAGTTTACATTGTTATATCAAACACACGAAGTAACTTATTCCTTATACCATGAGATCATGTCAATCACTGATACCGGAAGAGTGCTTTGATGGCATCAAACATCACACCGTAACAGGGTGACTATAAAGGTGTCGTTGAGTATTCGGAAAGTATTAGTTGAGGATCATGGATCAAGAGTGGGATTTGTCCATCCAAATGACGGAGAGATATACTCTGGGCCCTCTCGGTGATATCACATCGAAACCGCTTGCAAGCACGTGATATGATCACAAGGATGTTATATCACGGGAACGAGAAAAGAGTACTTGTCGGTAACGAGATTGAACAAGGTATGGTTGATACCAATGATCGAATCTCGGACAAGTAAAATATCGCGAGACAAAGGGAATAGTTCACGGCGTTGTTGGTTCACACGATCACGAGAGTCATCGTTGAATATATAGGAGTCATCACGGATCTCCAGATCCCGCTGTTGATTATTGATCGGAGAGGAGTCTCGATCATGTCTATCTTATTCGCGAACCGTAGGGTGACACACTTAAGGTTCGATGACGCGTTTGAGAGGATACGGAATATCGAAGAATATTTTGGACAGCACCGAAATTGTTTCGGGGAAAATTGAAATAGTTCAAGGGGTTTTTCGTCGAATGGTTGTTAATAGAATTAACAAATGATTCGAGGTGCTATATGCAAAAGTTTGTTAATAGAATTAACAAATGCTGAAATAAAGAAATAAAAAGGTTTTATTTATTTATTAAAAGAAAACCTTTGGATTTTCCAAGTGGGAAATTATGGGAGCATGAGTGGGTGTGAGTGGAGCTTCCACTCACATGATGAGGGAAGAGGTGGGGGCAACCCCATGGGCTGGCCGCACCCCCCTTGGGCTGCCTCCCCCCCTCTCCTATAAAAGGAGGGTGAGAGCTCTCCCTCCTCCACACACTTGGCCACTTCCCTTTCCCTCCACCCGCTGCTCCATTTCATGGTCTCCGGCTTGGCGAAGCCCTGACCGTGGGATTCTTCACCACCACCACGTCGTCGTGCTGCTGGAGTTCCGAGGGATCCTCTACTTCCGCGCCCCGCTGGAACGAGGGAACGGAGGTCGTCATCAACCGTACGTGTGACCGATCACGGATGCACCGCCGGATTGCGGTGCCATCTTCTCGCTATCGGGATCGGTGTGAGTACGACTACGCCAACAACGAGATTTGATCTCGTACCACTTTGAGTCTTCGAGGGTATGTGTTCTCCTTAACCCTCTTGTTGCCCGTTGCACTTCGTCTCATAGATTAGATCTTGGCCTTTCGGGTATCTCTCGCGTAGGAAAATTTTTGTTTTCTATGCTACGTTCCCCTTCACCAAGCACACAACACACCTATAATAACATGCTATGGCACCACCTTTCTTGTGTTGGGGTCCAGACGATCCGGAGCCCCCCCTCCGGTGAAACCCTAGACCGCTGGAGAAATACCGGACTTACACGGAAACACGCGGTAACGGCGTCGAAAGGGGGTAGCAATGTGGAACTAGTTGCTTGGTTGTGTTAGGGTAGGCCATAGCAACACAAAACAACAAGTTAGAACCCACCTCTTCGGAAGATTCACGACGTTTCGTCAGATACGGGAGTTTCAGCCTATAAGCGCATGTAAACTCACGAGAGAGAAGTGGATGCCGGTGAAGCGTCCCACACCCCGGAGTGAAATATTTGGCATAAATAGCACACAACACACCTGTAATAACATTCTATGGCACCACCTTTCTTGTGTTGGGGTCCAGACGATCCGGAGCCCCCCTCCGGTGAAACCCTATACCCGCTGGAGAAATACCAGACTTATACGGAAACACGCGGTAACCTCGTCGAAAGGGGTAGCAATGTGGAACTAGTTGCTTGGTTGTGTTAGGGTAGGCCATAGAAACATAAAACAACAAGGTAGAACCCACCTCTTCTGAAGATTCACGACGTTTCGTCCGATACGGGAGTTTCAGCCTATAAGCGCGTGTAAACTCACGAGAGAGAAGTGGATGCCGGTGAAGCGGCCCACACCCCGGAGTGAAATCTTTGGCATACAAAGCACACAACACACCTATAATAACATGCTATGGCACCACCTTTCTTGTGTTGAGGTCCAGACGATCCGGAGCCCCCCCCTCCGGTGAAACCCTAGACCCGCTGGAGAAATACCGGACTTACACGGAAACACGCGGTAACGGCGTCGAAAGGGGGTAGGAATGTGGAACTAGTTGCTTGGTTGTGTTAGGGTAGGCCATAGCAACACAAAACAACAAGGTAGAACCCACCTCTTCAGAAGATTCACGACGTTTCGTCAGATACGGGAGTTTCAGCCTATAAGCGCATGTAAACTCACGAGAGAGAAGTGGATGCCGGTGAAGCGGCCCACACCCCGGAGTGAAATCTTTGGCATAAAAAGCACACTACACACCTATAATAACATGCTATGGCACCACCTTGATTGTGTTGGGGTCCAGAAGATTTGGAGCCCCCCTCCGGTGAAACCCTAGACCCGCTGGAGAAATACCGGACTTATAGGGAAACACGCGGTAACGACGTCGAAAGGGGGTAGCATGTAACATCCCAAGTTTTTAAAAAGTTGAAAAATCAGAAAAATTTAAAACTTTCAAAAACTACTAAGTATTTTGATTTAAAAATTAAATCATGCATGCATTCATGAGCATATTTCATTGTTGCATTTGAAGATTTTCAAATGGTGGATTTATAATTTCACTTGAAAACATATTTAAGAAAATAAAAGGGGGCAAGGTATGCCCTTCACATTATTTTTAATTATGTGCTATGTTTGTCAAATGCTTGGTTGTATTGTTTGTATATAATTGGAAAATAATTAATTTTCCAATTGTATTATTTTATTGAGGCATAAATATTTTCCTGACATTAAGCGTCAAAATCCATTTAAACACGTTTTGATTTTTTTGGAATTTTATTTAAATTGGAAAGATCTTATTTGAAACTTTAAATCAAAGTGTTTGTTTTTACAAAACTATAAAAATTTGTTTGAAATCATTTGGATCTATAAATCAAAAGTTATAAAGAAAACAGTAAAAAAAAAAAAAAAAAAAAAAAATCGGCCGAACTGGGCCGGCCCATGAAACGAACGAACGAACAGCTAACGAACCAAATTTTCCAGAAAACGTGTTTTCTAAACCACCTTCGCTTAAACGCGAATATCTCAACAAATATGACTCCAAATCCGGATCCGCTTGTTGCTACGCGTTCATAAAGCCCAACCTATTCCACCGACCATTAGCCTATATAAATACCTGTAGCCGCCGGCATTTCTTTTTCCCTTTTCGTCCCACCGAAACCCTAATCAGCAAAAAAATATTTCGCTTATCTACCCACCAAAACGATCTCGAATCGCACCGGAGCCTGAAGCAATATTGAAGCTCTCTCCAATATCTTTCCATCCCGAGAGGCCTCAACTCTTTTCATCAACCGTGGAGGAAGAATTTCGAAGGGCCATCTTTCAGATCTGAATTCGTAATTCCTAGATCTCTTCGTGCTCGGATCTTAAAATCGAAATTCCTTTGGTGAGAAGTTAGATTGAACCCTGATCTACAACTTTGTTTTTGAACACTTTTTGTTTTGACGTACGTAATTTTCTGTACAATACAGTTGGCGTTTGACGTGTTTCGGAGACGAAAACTATCTCAAATCTTCGGGGCTTGAATACCAAAGTTGTTCTCCTCATCAAGGCCTTTCGTTTTCCCCAAACCTCACCTCTTTTGGTCGAGCGAGCTAAGAGTTATTCACGGTCAAAGTTTCGGACCAGAAAGGTAAATTGGGATTTGTGATTAAACTATTCATCTACTGATGTTATATTTGTGCTAGTTAGAAACAGCACGTAATGCTCTACAACTTTCGTTTAGATTGTTTTTCCATCCGAGCAACTTTATTTTTGGTCAAAATCAGTAGTCAAAGTCAAGTCAACGCCTCGTCAGCAGCCCAGTCAGCGCCTCGTCATCGCAACGTCAGAGCCCCGTCAGCACCACGTGGCGGCCAAGTCAGCATCCAGTCTGCGGAGCTATTTTTTTTCGAATAGGTTTAATTGGCAGTTTTGCAGAAACGTCCCCCAAACTTAGAATCATCATAACTTATTAACCGTAGATCCAAATTTAGCAAACTAGGACTTTTTGAAAAGCCCCGAACACATAGAATCTTTTAGAACTGTCCAAATTCAAATTTGACAAACATAAATTGGTTCAAATTTAAATAGGCTTGTTTGGTGATTTTTGGCATAGTTTAAATTCTATACATCTAAAAATTGCAAATAAATTATTTTTGGATACCTTATGATGTTTGCTAACAGTCCCTGGCGCCCAAAATAGTTTTTGGCTAAGTTAAAAGGGTTTTGGTTGTTATATGCTCATGTGACTATTTTTGACTTGGTTTATTTTCTGTAATTATTTTCAATATGGTTTCTCTAGATAATTTGTGCTAAGGACTAACCTTAGACCAGAGAGACAAAACCAAAGCCCTTAGAATATTTCTAAGTTATTTTTTTCTAGTTGACCCTCCTAGTTGAAAACCACTAAGTCTGGATTAGTAAAAATCAATGGAGAGGATGCTACAATTGTCAACTCGAAGATTTCCAACATGAAGGTAGAAGACTCATGAAGGACTTAGAAATTTCAGAAGCATCTCCAAGAAGAAAAGTACTTAGAAGAAAATCAAGAGGAGCTTCAAGATTATCAACCCCTACTTTTCCCTAAGTCTTGTTTTCTTTCTGTTCTTCTTGTCTTTTCTTCTCTATTTAACTTAGAGGCGGCACCAAATGATGAAGTCTACAAATCTTCAAGTCTACAAGAAGAAATGGAGTCTTCAAACCAAGAAAAGAATGACAAGACTGAAGATGGTTCTTGAATACTAACTTCTCTCTTCTATTTGTCACATTGGACATAAAACAAGTCCTTGTGTCTATGACTAAATACTTAGAATGCAAGCTGTAGATTTTTCTAAGTCAATTTTATCAAATTCATGTTTCCCAACCTTCCTTGACCTAGCTAACTTGTTTAAGTTATTATTGTCTATGTGCCTTGAGTAATTTTTGCATGTCATGCATATCTTTGCCTTAGAATATTTTGCACATCATACAATTGATTTGTTGGTTTGCTTGTATGTTTATTGTGGTTGTTTTATTGTGTTAGAATTTTCGGAGAGAAACGAAAGCTGTTGCAACTGCTACTCCTGCTCTTCCTATTGCCAAGGCAAGTGGCACACCCCTCATAACTTTCCTATGTATTTTCTATGCATGACTTAGTGTATTTCTGTTATTGCATGTGTTGGATAGTATTGCTATGCTAAAACCACTATCTCCTTTATACTAGTTGTGTCTAGCACCCATGACAACTTAGTAGAATTATTGCTATGCAAAAATTGCTTTCTGGAAATGTTAAAATCTACTAAGTTAATGAATAATCTGGGTGGAAGTGGTTTTGCATGGTTTATGTTGAGTGGCTACTCAGGACCATGTACATGGGGGTTTTCACCTAAGATAGTTTACTATACTTAGGACCATGGTATGTGGGGGTTCTCACCTGAGAGTTCACTTGAGGATTGCCACCCAGGTACAAAGGGACCAAAGTTTTGTCCAAGTGAAGATGCTTCCCGTGCAACCATGTGGTATAATGGCTCTGCCTTGACTTTTCCCCAAAGGTCTCGTCTCGACTCTCTCCTTTTCCTTAGCACAAATTGAGTGCTTGAGGATAGTTTGGGTTTGTTGGGTCTCATGGTGAAAGTGCACAACCTCTGCAGAGTTAAAACTAAGTACTTAGCCGTGTCCCCGGTTACGGACAATTTGAGCAGCTGATCAAGGATTCAATGGAGGTTTCCCAACATTCCAATTTCTGAAGTTAAAATTTTGAAGGTTGAACTAAGGTGGAAAAGAGGGTGGTTTTCATGCCATACCTGCTTTGACAAAAGAAGGATGTTCTATAAAGAATTAGGAAAAATTGGCTTTGTGCAAATTAGCCTCAAACTCCACCAGCCAAATATGCATATAGGTTATTAGAGTTATTCCATTAAGTGTCCACATAGTGTCACTTGCCAGATCCATTTATAATGGTTCTGACCCACTCCGTTGCAACAATTTTATTTGTTGCAGATTGTTCAGATGACGAGTGAGATTACGATTAAGGTTTCGAGTCTGCAACCAACATGTTTCACCTGTGGCACATGAAGATGATGGAGACTCCTTGAAGAATAAATTTCCGCTGCTGTACTCTTTTAAGCTAGCCTTGTGCTATGCAAAGTTGTATTTGAACAATTTATTTTATCAAGTCTGGATCATTCGTGTAATAATGATACAATGTTGTGATATTCATCTTAAACTGTGTGTGCAAATGAAATCGATCCAGGGGTTTGCACTATACACAGGTACCTTGCCAAATTTTAAGTGCAGGTACGTTACAGATGGTATCAGAGCACTGTGTTGCCTGTAGATTCGAAACCCTAAGTTTGGTTAGAAATAAGAAATCCACTAGGATAAAAATTTATTTGCTCTAAGTCTAAAACTTTTCTACCATCATTCTTGTAACTTTCTTAACTAATTGCTTTCTAAACCTCTTCTCTGGTTTTTAGATGATCAGCCTCATTGAATCTATCAGGAGAGGACCAGAGATGACCATGACTCTTCATTGTGACACTAAGTTCCCAAGAGCACTTAAGGACATCATGAAGGACCTGGGATATGAAGGAGACGCTGTTTACAAAGGATTTCCAATGAAAGCTGATGATGGAAAAGAGTACTGGTGGGTGCAACTCCACATATACAAGAACAAGGGAGATGACCATAAGACTCAAGGTTGCTGTATGTACACAAACCCAATAGTGTACCCATCATTCTTCAATTCAGCAAGAAGTGCAGCTTGGGAAGCCATCGAAAACCTTGGAAGGAGGCTTCGTTTCAGACTCCATAACACCCAGAAGTACTTTGATGAGCTGAAAGAAATAGGAGATGAACTTGATGCACTTAGAAAAGAAATAGACTAGACCCCATTCCTAGGAAATAGAATAATAAAAGCCCCTTTAAGTATTGATCTATCAAATTGTGGTATGGCAGTACTTAGGCATTATTTTTCGAACATCCGTATGATTATTTTCGTGTAAGGACAATTGAAAAGTTTAAAAGTTTAGGTTTGAGTTGTGTTTGTTTGTTTGAGTTGTGTGTTGTGGTTGCTTGTATGGGTAGGAATACTTCTTCTAGACCTGTCTATCTTGTTGCTCATCTATTCTTAAACCACAGATGCCTCCTCGTCGTGACCTTGAGGGCAACAACAACAACGACAATGAAGCTATGATGCAGCAGATGATGGCTGCCCAAACTCAGCTGATGACCATGATGGCTCAATTCATGGCCAACCAACAAGGACCTCCACCACCACCACCTCCCCAAGTGGACAGGCTTGCCAGATTTCTAAGGCTTAAGCCCAACAAGTTCTCAACTGCACCTGAACCAATTGTAGCGGATGACTGGCTGCGCTCTGTGCAAAAGGATCTGGTGACAACTGAATGCGATGACGCTGAGAAGGTGAGATTCACCGCACATTTGCTGGAAGGACCTGCTGCCCAATGGTGGGAAACATTTCAAATCACTCACCCTCTGGACACCCTGACTTGGGAGGACTTCAAGGATGGCTTTCGTAATGCTCATACCTCCTCAGGCATTATGAACTTAAAGCAAGAAGAGTTCAGGAACCTGAGACAAGGGAACAAATCACTCAAAGAGTATATGGATGACTTTCTTGCACTGTCCCGTTATGCTCCTGAAGATGTAGATACTGATGCAAAAAGGAAGGCAAAATTCCTCAAAGGGTTAAGTGATGACCTAAAGATTCCTTTGACTGTGGCATATGCCCCAAACTATCAGGCACTCCTTGACCAAGCCATCACACTGGAGGATAACATCAAGAAGGCAGAAAACAGGAAGAGAAAGCTGAGTATTAACAAGCATCATGCTGAGCCTTCATTCAAGAGGCACTCCACCCATGATGGGAACAATGGTCACAAACATGGGAAACACCATAATGGAGGAAGTCACCACAAGCATCAGGATCACAATGGTGGATCCAAAGGAAGCAATGGAGGCCACGAGGGAAATGGACAAGCTGATCACGAACATAACAATGGACAACCCCGCCCAAACCTTGAATACAGGGATATCAACCAGGTGCTTTGTTACAAGTGCAAGAACAAGGGCCACTATGCCAACGAGTGCCCAGCAAAGAAGGCCGAAGAAGCTGCCAAGCCAAATCCTTTTGATAAAGGGTATGTGAACCGCATCAATGTGGAAGAAGTGGAAGAAGTGGAAGGTATATTATAAATCAAGTTTGCATCTAGAAGTTTTACACTACCATCAAAAATCTTTTTAAGGGTGGTAGCCATACAGTCACAACCTATTGCTAGCCTTTCCGAATCTCGGGACGAGATTCTTTTTAAGGGTGGTAGTCTGTAACATCCCAAGTTTTCAAAAAGTTGAAAAATCAGAAAAATTTAAAACTTTCAAAAACTACTAAGTATTTTGATTTAAAAATTAAATCATGCATGCATTCATGAGCATATTTCATTGTTGCATTTGAAGATTTTCAAATGGTGGATTTATAATTTCACTTGAAAACATATTTAAGAAAATAAAAGGGGGCAAGGTATGCCCTTCACATTATTTTTAATTATGTGCTATGTTTGTCAAATGCTTGGTTGTATTGTTTGTATATAATTGGAAAATAATTAATTTTCCAATTGTATTATTTTATTGAGGCATAAATATTTTCCTGACATTAAGCGTCAAAATCCATTTAAACACGTTTTGATTTTTTTGGAATTTTATTTAAATTGGAAAGATCTTATTTGAAACTTTAAATCAAAGTGTTTGTTTTTACAAAACTATAAAAATTGGTTTGAAATCATTTGGATCTATAAATCAAAAGTTATAAAGAAAACAGTAAAAAAAAAAAAAAAAAAAAAATTCGGCCGAACTGGGCCGGCCCATGAAACGAACGAAGGAACAGCTAACGAACCAAATTTTCCAGAAAACGTGTTTTCTAAACCACCTTCGCTTAAACGCGAATATCTCAACAAATATGACTCCAAATCCGGATCCGCTTGTTGCTACGCGTTCATAACTTCGAGCCCAACCTATTCCACGGACCATTAGCCTATATAAATACCTGTAGCCGCCGGCATTTCTTTTTCCCTTTTCGTCCCACCGAAACCCTAATGAGCAAAAAAATATTTCGCTTATCTACCCACCAAAACGATCTCGAATCGCACCGGAGCCTGAAGCAATATTGAAGCTCTCTCCAATATCTTTCCATCCCGAGAGGCCTCAACTCTTTTCATCAACCGTGGAGGAAGAATTTCGAAGTGCCATCTTTCAGATCTGAATTCGTAATTCCTAGATCTCTTCGTGCTCGGATCTTAAAATCGAAATTCCTTTGGTGAGAAGTTAGATTGAACCCTGATCTACAACTTTGTTTTTGAACACTTTTTGTTTTGACGTACGTAATTTTCTGTACAATACAGTTGGCGTTTGACGTGTTTCGGAGACGAAAACTATCTCAAATCTTCGGGGCTTGAATACCAAAGTTGTTCTCCTGATCAAGACCTTTCGTTTGCCCCAAACCTCACCTCTTTTGGTCGAGCGAGCTAAGAGTTATTCACGGTCAAAGTTTCGGACCAGAAAGGTAAATTGAGATTTGTGATTAAACTATTCATCTACTGATGTTATATTTGTGCTAGTTAGAAAGAGCACGTAATGCTCTACAACTTTCGTTTAGATTGTTTTTCCATCCGAGCAACTTTATTTTTGGTCAAAATCAGTAGTCAAAGTCAAGTCAACGCCTCGTCAGCAGCCCAGTCAGCGCCTCGTCATCGCAACGTCAGCGCCCCGTCAGCACCACGTGGCGGCCAAGTCAGCATCCAGTCAGCGGAGCTATTTTTTTTTTCGAATAGGTTTAATTGGCAGTTTTGCAGAAACGTCCCCCAAACTTAGAATCATCATAACTTATTAACCGTAGATCCAAATTTAGCAAACTAGGACTTTTTGAAAAGCCCCGAACACATAGAATCTTTTAGAACTGTCCAAATTCAAATTTGACAAACATAAATTGGTTCAAATTTAAATAGCCTTGTTTGGTGATTTTTGGCATAGTTTAAATTCTATACATCTAAAAATTGCAAATAAATTATTTTTGGATACCTTATGATGTTTGCTAACAGTCCCTGGCGCCCAAAATAGTTTTTGGCTAAGTTAAAAGGGTTTTGGTTGTTATATGCTCATGTGACTATTTTTGACTTGGTTTATTTTCTGTAATTATTTTCAATATGGTTTCTCTAGATAATTTGTGCTAAGGACTAACCTTAGACCAGAGAGACAAAACCAAAGCCCTTAGAATATTTCTAAGTTATTTTTTTCTAGTTGACCCTCCTAGTTGAAAACCACTAAGTCTGGATTAGTAAAAATCAATGGAGAGGATGCTACAATTGTCAACTCGAAGATTTCCAACATGAAGGTAGAAGACTCATGAAGGACTTAGAAATTTCAGAAGCATCTCCAAGAAGAAAAGTACTTAGAAGAAAATCAAGAGGAGCTTCAAGATTATCAACCCCTACTTTTCCCTAAGTCTTGTTTTCTTTCTGTTCTTCTTGTCTTTTCTTCTCTATTTAACTTAGAGGCGGCACCAAATGATGAAGTCTACAAATCTTCAAGTCTACAAGAAGAAATGGAGTCTTCAAACCAAGAAAAGAATGACAAGACTGAAGATGGTTCTTGAATACTAACTTCTCTCTTCTATTTTTCACATTGGACATAAAACAAGTCCTTGTGTCTATGACTAAATACTTAGAATGCAAGCTGTAGATTTTTCTAAGTCAATTTTATCAAATTCATGTTTCCCAACCTTCCTTGACCTAGCTAACTTGTTTAAGTTATTATTGTCTATGTGCCTTGAGTAATTTTTGCATGTCATGCATATCTTTGCCTTAGAATATTTTGCACATCATACAATTGATTTGTTGGTTTGCTTGTATGTTTATTGTGGTTGTTTTATTGTGTTAGAATTTTCGGAGAGAAACGAAAGCTGTTGCAACTGCTACTCCTGCTCTTCCTATTGCCAAGGCAAGTGGCACACCCCTCATAACTTTCCTATGTATTTTCTATGCATGACTTAGTGTATTTCTGTTATTGCATGTGTTGGATAGTATTGCTATGCTAAAACCACTATCTCCTTTATACTAGTTGTGTCTAGCACCCATGACAACTTAGTAGAATTATTGCTATGCAAAAATTGCTTTCTGGAAATGTTAAAATCTACTAAGTTAATGAATAATCTGGGTGGAAGTGGTTTTGCATGGTTTATGTTGAGTGGCTACTCAGGACCATGTACATGGGGGTTTTCACCTAAGATAGTTTACTATACTTAGGACCATGGTATGTGGGGGTTCTCACCTGAGAGTTCACTTGAGGATTGCCACCCAGGTACAAAGGGACCAAAGTTTTGTCCAAGTGAAGATGCTTCCCGTGCAACCATGTGGTATAATGGCTCTGCCTTGACTTTTCCCCAAAGGTCTCGTCTCGACTCTCTCCTTTTACTTAGCACAAATTGAGTGCTTGAGGATAGTTTGGGTTTGTTGGGTCTCATGGTGAAAGTGCACAACCTCTGCAGAGTTAAAACTAAGTACTTAGCCGTGTCCCCGGTTACGGACAATTTGAGCAGCTGATCAAGGATTCAATGGAGGTTTCCCAACATTCCAATTTCTGAAGTTAAAATTTTGAAGGTTGAACTAAGGTGGAAAAGAGGGTGGTTTTCATGCCATACCTGCTTTGACAAAAGAAGGATGTTCTATAAAGAATTAGGAAAAATTGGCTTTGTGCAAATTAGCCTCAAACTCCACCAGCCAAATATGCATATAGGTTATTAGAGTTATTCCATTAAGTGTCCACATAGTGTCACTTGCCAGATCCATTTATAATGGTTCTGACCCACTCCGTTGCAACAATTTTATTTGTTGCAGATTGTTCAGATGACGAGTGAGATTACGATTAAGGTTTCGAGTCTGCAACCAACATGTTTCGCCTGTGGCACATGAAGATGATGGAGACTCCTTGAAGAATAAATTTCCGCTGCTGCACTCTTTTAAGCTAGCCTTGTGCTATGCAAAGTTGTATTTGAACAATTTATTTTATCAAGTCTGGATCATTCGTGTAATAATGATACAATGTTGTGATATTCATCTTAAACTGTGTGTGCAAATGAAATCGATCCAGGGGTTTGCACTATACACAGGTACCTTGCCAAATTTTAAGTGCAGGTACGTTACATAGCAATGTGGAACTAGTTGCTTGGTTGTGCTAGGGTAGGCCATAGCAACACAAAACAACAAGGTAGAACCCACCTCTTAGGAAGATTCACGACGTTTCGTCCGATACGGGAGTTTCAGCCTATAAGCGCGTGTAAACTCACGAGAGAGAAGTGGATGCCGGTAAAGCGGCCCACACCCCGGAGTGAAATCGTTAGCATACAAAGCACACAACACACCTATAATAACATGCTATGGCAACACCTTGGTTATGTTGGGGTCCAGAAGATCCGGAGCCCCCCCTCCGGTGAAACCCTAGACCCGCTGGAGAAATACCGGACTTATACGGAAACACGCGGTAACGGCGTCGAAAGGGGGTAGCAATGTGGAACTAGTTGCTTGGTTGTGCTAGAGTAGACCATAGAAGCACAAAACAACAAGGTAGAACCTACCTCTTCGGAAGATTCACGATGTTTCGTCCGATACGGGAGTTTCAGCCTATAAGCGCGTGTAAACTCACGAGAGAGAAGTGGATGTCGGTGAAGCGGCCCACACCCCGGATTGAAATCGTTGGCATGCAAAGCACACAACACACCTATAATAACATTCTATGGCACCACCTTGCTTATGTTGAGGTCCAGAAGATCCGGAGCCCCCCCTCCGGTGAAACCCTAGACCCGCTGGATAAATACCGGACTTATACGGAAACACGCGGTAACGGCGTCGAATGGGGGTAGAAATGTGGAACTAGTTGCTTGGTTGTGCTAGGGTAGGCCATAGAAACACAAAACAACAAGGTAGAACCCACCTCTTCGGAAGATTCACGACGTTTCGTCCGATACGGGAGTTTCAGCCTATAAGCGCGTGTAAACTCACGAGAGAGAAGTGGATGCCGGTGAAGCGGCCCACACCCCGGAGTGAAATCTTTGGCATAAAAACCACACAACACACCTATAATAACATTCTATGGCACCACCTTACTTGTGTTGGGGTCCAGAAGATCCGGAGCCCTCCCCCTCCGGTGAAACTCTAGACCCGTTGTAGAAATACCGGACTTATACGGAAACACGCGGTAACGGCATCGAAAGGGGGTAGCAATGTGGAACTAGTTTCTTGGTTGTGTTAGGGTAGGCCATATAAACACAAATAAAAACAATGTAGATCCCACCTCTTCGCAAGATTCACGACGTTTCGTCCGATACGAGAGTTTCAGCCTATAAGCGCGTGTAAACTCACGAGAGAGAAGTGGATGCCGGTGAAGCGGCCCACACCCCGGAGTGAAATATTTGGCATACCAAGCACACAACACACCTATAATAACATGCTATGGCACCACCTTTCTTGTGTTGGGGTCCAGACGATCCGGAGCCCCCCCTCCGGTGAAACCCTAGACCCGCTGGAGAAATACCGGACTTACACGGAAACACGCGGTAACGGCGTCGAAAGGGGGTAGCAATGTGGAACTAGTTGCTTGGTTGTGTTAGGGTAGGCCATAGCAACACAAAACAACAAGTTAGAACCCACCTCTTCGGAAGATTCACGACGTTTCGTCAGATACGGGAGTTTCAGCCTATAAGCGCATGTAAACTCACGAGAGAGAAGTGGATGCCGGTGAAGCGTCCCACACCCCGGAGTGAAATATTTGGCATAAAAAGCACACAACACACCTGTAATAACATTCTATGGCACCACCTTTCTTGTGTTGGGGTCCAGACGATCCGGAGCCCCCCTCCGGTGAAACCCTATACCCGCTGGAGAAATACCGGACTTATACGGAAACACGCGGTAACCTCGTCGAAAGGGGTAGCAATGTGGAACTAGTTGCTTGGTTGTGTTAGGGTAGGCCATAGAAACATAAAACAACAAGGTAGAACCCACCTCTTCTGAAGATTCACGACGTTTCGTCCGATACGGGAGTTTCAGCCTATAAGCGCGTGTAAACTCACGAGAGAGAAGTGGATGCCGGTGAAGCGGCCCACACCCCGGAGTGAAATATTTGGCATACAAAGCACACAACACACCTATAATAACATGCTATGGCACCACCTTTCTTGTGTTGAGGTCCAGACGATCCGGAGCCCCCCCTCCGGTGAAACCCTAGACCCGCTGGAGAAATACCGGACTTACACGGAAACACGCGGTAACGGCGTCGAAAGGGGGTAGGAATGTGGAACTAGTTGCTTGGTTGTGTTAGGGTAGGCCATAGCAACACAAAACAACAAGGTAGAACCAACCTCTTCAGAAGATTCACGACGTTTCGTCAGATACGGGAGTTTCAGCCTATAAGCGCATGTAAACTCACGAGAGAGAAGTGGATGCCGGTGAAGCGGCCCACACCCCGGAGTGAAATCTTTGGCATACAAAGCACACTACACACCTATAATAACATGCTATGGCACCACCTTGCTTGTGTTGGGGTCCAGAAGATTCGGAGCCCCCCTCCGGTGAAACCCTAGACCCGCTGGAGAAATACCGGACTTATACGGAAACACGCGGTAACGGCGTCGAAAGGGGGTAGCAATGTGGAACTAGTTGCTTGGTTGTGCTAGGGTAGGCCATAGCAACACAAAACAACAAGGTAGAACCCACCTATTAGGAAGATTCACGACGTTTCGTCCGATACGGGAGTTTCAGCCTATACGCGCGTGTAAACTCACGAGAGAGAAGTGGATGCCGGTAAAGCGGCCCACACCCCGGAGTGAAATCGTTAGCATACAAAGCACACAACACACCTATAATAACATGCTATGGCAACACCTTGCTTATGTTGGGGTCCAGAAGATCCGGAGCCCCCCCTCCGGTGAAACCCTAGACCCGCTGGAGAAATACCGGACTTATACGGAAACACGCGGTAACAGCGTCGAAAGGGGGTAGCAATGTGGAACTAGTTGCTTGGTTGTGCTAGAGTAGACCATATAAGCACAAAACAACAAGGTAGAACCCACCTCTTCGGAAGATTCACGACGTTTCGTCCGATACGGGAGTTTCAGCCTATAAGCGCGTGTAAACTCACGAGAGAGAAGTGGATGCCGGTGAAGCGGCCCACACCCCGGAGTGAAATCGTTGGCATGCAAAGCAAACAACACACCTATAATAACATTCTATGGCACCACCTTGCTTATGTTGAGGTCCAGAAGATCCGGAGCCCCCCCTCCGGTGAAACCCTAGACCCGCTGGATAAATACCGGACTTATACGGAAACACGCGATAACGGCGTCGAAAGGGGGTAGAAATATGGAACTAGTTAGTTGGTTGTGCTAGGGTAGGCCATAGAAACACAAAACAACAAGGTAGAACCCACTCTTCGGAAGATTCATGACGTTTCGTTCGATACGGGAGTTTCAGCCTATAAGCGCGTGTAAACTCACGAGAGAGAAGTGGATGCCGGTGAAGCGTCCCACACCCCGGAGTGAAATCTTTGGCATAAAAAGCACACAACACACCTATAATAACATGCTGTTGCACCACCTTGATTGTGTTGGGGTCCAGAAGATCCGGAGCCCCCCCTCCGGTGAAACCCTAGACCCGCTGGAGAACTACCAAACTTATACGCAAACACGTGGTAACGGCGTCGAAAGGGGGTAGCAATGTGGAAATAGTTTCTTGGTTGTGTTAGGGTAGGCCATAGAAACACAAATCAACAATGTAGAACCCACCTCTTTGGAAGATTCACGACGTTTCGTCCGATACGGGAGTTTCAGCCTATAAGCGCGTGTAAACTCACGAGAGAGAAGTGGATGCCGGTGAAGCGGCCCACACCCCGGAGTGAAATCTTTGGCATACAAAGCACACAACACACCTATAATAACATGCTATGGCACCACCTTGCTTGTGTTGGGGTCCAGAAGATCCGGAGCCCCCCCCCTCCGGTGAAACCCTAGACCCGCTGCAGTAATACCGGACTTATACGGAAACACGCGGTAACGGCGTCGAATGGGGGTAGAAATGTGGAACTAGTTGCTTGGTTGTGCTAGGGTAGGCCATAGAAACACAAAACAACAAGGTAGAACCAACCTCTTCGGAAGATTCACGACGTTTCGTTCGATACGGAAGTTTCAGCCTATAAGCGCGTGTAAACTCACGAGAGAGAAGTGGATGCCGGTGAAGCGGTCCACACCCCGGAGTGAAATCTTTGGCATTCAAACCACACAACACACCTATAATAACATTCTATGGCACCACCTTACTTGTGTTGGGGTCCAGAAGATCCGGAGCCCTCCCCCTCCGGTGAAACTCTAGACCCGTTGTAGAAATACCGGACTTATACGGAAACACGCGGTAACGGCATCGAAAGGGGGTAGCAATGTGGAACTAGTTGCTTGGTTGTGTTAGGGTAGGCCATATAAACACAAAAAAAAACAATGTAGAACCCACCTCTTCGCAAGATTCACGACGTTTCGTCCGATACGAGAGTTTCAGCCTATAAGCGCGTGTAAACTCACGAGAGAGAGTGGATGCCGGTGAAGCGGCCCACACCCCAGAGTGAAATCTTTGGCATACAAAGCACACAACACACCTATAATAACATGCTATGGCACCACCTTTCTTGTGTTGGGGTCCAGACGATCCGGAGCCCCCCCTCCGGTGAAACCCTAGACCCGCTGGAGAAATACCGGACTTACACGGAAACACGCGGTAACGGCGTCGAAAGGGGGTAGGAATGTGGAACTAGTTGCTTGGTTGTGTTAGCGTAGGCCATAGCAACACAAAACAACAAGTTAGAACCCACCTCTTCGGAAGATTCACGACGTTTCGTCAGATACGGGAGTTTCAGCCTATAAGCGCATGTAAACTCACGAGAGAGAAGTGGATGCCGGTGAAGCGGCCCACACCCCGGAGTGAAATCTTTGGCATACAAAGCACACTACACACCTATAATAACATTCTATGGCACCACCTTTCTTGTGTTGGGGTCCAGAAGATTCGGAGCCCCCCCTCCGGTGAAACCCTAGACCCGCTGGAGAAATACCGGACTTATACGGAAACACGCGGTAACAGCGTCGAAAGGGGGTAGCAATGTGGAACTAGTTGCTTGGTTGTGCTAGGGTAGTCCATAGCAACACAAAACAACAAGGTAGAACCCACCTCTTTGGAAGATTCAAGACGTTTCGTCCGATACGGGAGTTTCAGCCTATAAGCGCGTGTAAACTCACGAGAGAGAAGTGGATGCCGGTAAAGCGGCCCACACCCCGGAGTGAAATCGTTGGCATACAAAGCACACAACACACCTATAATAACATGCTATGGCAACACCTTGCTTATGTTGGGGTCCAGAAGATCCGGAGCCCCCCCTCCGGTGAAACCCTAGACCCGCTGGAGAAATACCGGACTTATACGGAAACACGCGGTAACGACGTCGAAAGGGGGTAGCAATGTGGAACTAGTTGCTTGGTTGTGCTAGGGTAGACCATAGAAACACGAAAAAACAAGCTAGAACCCACCTCTTCGGAAGATTCACGACGTTTCGTCCGATACGGGAGTTTCAGCCTATAAGCACGTGTAAACTCACGAGAGAGAAGTGGATGCCGGTGAAGCGGCCCACACCCTGGAGTGAAATCTTTGGCATACAAAGCACACAACACACCTATAGTAACATTCTATGGCACCACCTTGCTTGTGTTGGGGTCCAGAAGATCCGGAGCCCCTCCTCAAGTGAAACCCTAGACCCGCTGGAGAAATACCGGACTTATACGGAAACACGCGGTAACGGCGTCGAAAGGGGGTAGCAATGTGGAACTAGTTGCTTGGTTGTGCTAGGGTAGGCCATAGCAACACAAAACAACAAGGTAGAACCCACCTCTTCGGAAGATTCACGACGTTTCGTCCGATACGGGAGTTTCAGCCTATAGGCGCGTGTAAACTCACGAGAGAGAAGTGGATGCCGGTGAAGCGGCCCACACCCCGGAGTGAAATCGTTGGCCTGCAAAGCACACAACACACCTATAATAACATTCTATGGCACCACCTTGCTTATGTTGTGGTCCAGAAGATCCGGAGCCCCCCCTCCGGTGAAACCCTAGACCCGCTGGATAAATACCGGACTTATACGGAAACACGCGGTAACGGCGTCGAAAGGGGGTAGCAATGTGGAACTAGTTGCTTGGTTGTGCTAGGGTAGGCCATATCAACACAAAACAACAAGGTAGAACCCACTCTTCGGAAGATTCGCGACGTTTCGTTCGATACGGGAGTTTCAGCCTATAAGCGCGTGTAAACTCACGAGAGAAAAGTGGATGCCGGTGAAGCGTCCCACACCCCGGAGTGAAATCTTGGGCATACAAAGCACACAACACACCTATAATAACATGCTATGGCACCACCTTGCTTGTGTTGGGGTCCAGAAGATCCGGAGCCCCCCCTCCGGTGAAACCCTAGACCCGCTGGATAAATACCGGACTTATACGGAAACACGCGGTAACGGCGTCGAAAGGGGGTAGCAATGTGGAACTAGTTGCTTGGTTGTGATAGGGTAGGTCATAGCAACACAAAACAACAAGGTAGAACCCACTCTTCGGAAGATTCACGATGATTCGTTCGATACGGGAGTTTCAGCCTATAAGCGCGTGTAAACTCACGAGAGAGAAGTGGATGCCGGTGAAGCGTCCCACACCCCGGAGTGAAATCTTTGGCATAAAAAGCACACAACACACCTATAATAACATTCTGTGGCACCACCTTGATTGTGTTGGGGTCCAGAAGATCCGTAGCCCCCCCTCCGGTGAAACCCTAGACCCGCTGGAGAACTACCGGACTTATACGAAAACACGTGGTAACTGCGTCGAAAGGGGGTAGAAATGTGGAAATAGTTTCTTGGTTGTGTTAGGGTAGGCCATAGAAACACAAAACAACAAGGTAGAACCCACCTCTTCGGAATATTCACGACGTTTCGTCCGATACGGGAGTTTCAGCCTATAAGCGCGTGTAAACTCACGAGAGAGAAGTGGATGCCGGTGAAGCGGCCCACACCCCGGAGTGAAATCTTTGGCATACAAAGCACACAACACACCTATAATAACATGCTATGGCACCACCTTGCTTGTGTTGGGGTCCAGAAGATCCGGAGCCCCCCTCCGGTGAAACCCTAGACCCGGTGGAGTAATACCGGACTTATACGGAAACACGCGGTAACGGCGTCGAAAGGGGGTAGAAATGTGGAACTAGTTGCTTGGTTGTGCTAGGGTAGGCCATAGAAACACAAAACAACAAGGTAGAACCAACCTCTTCGGAAGATTCACGATGTTTCGTCTGATACGGAAGTTTCAGCCTATAAGCGCGTGTAAACTCACGAGAGAGAAGTGGATGCCGGTGAAGCGGCCCACACCCCGGAGTGAAATCTTTGGCATACAAACCACACAACACACCTATAATAACATTCTATGGCACCACCTTACTTGTGTTGGGGTCCAGAAGATCCGGAGCCCTCCCCCTCCGGTGAAACTCTAGACCCGTTGTAGAAATACCGCACTTATACGGAAACACGCGGTAACGGCATCGAAAGGGGGTAGCAATGTGGAACTAGTTGCTTGGTTGTGTTAGGGTAGGCCATATAAACATAAAAAAAAAACAATGTAGAACCCACCTCTTCGCAAGATTCACGACGTTTCGTCCGATACGAGAGTTTCAGCCTATAAGCGCGTGTAAACTCACGAGAGAGAAGTGGATGCCGGTGAAGCGGACCACACCCCGGAGTGAAATATTTGGCATACAAAGCACACAAAACACCTATAATAACATGCTATGGCACCACCTTTCTTGTGTTGGGGTCCAGACGATCCGGAGCCCCCCCTCCGGTGAAACCCTAGACCCGCTGGAGAAATACCGGACTTACACGGAAACACGCGGTAACGGCGTCGAAATGGGGTAGAAATGTGGAACTAGTTGCTTGGTTGTGTTAGGGTAGGCCATAGCAACACAAAACAACAAGGTAGAACCCACTTCTTCGGAAGATTCACGACGTTTCGTCAGATACGGGAGTTTCAGCCTATAAGCGCATGTAAACTCACGAGAGAGAAGTGGATGCCGGTGAAGCGGCCCACACCCCGGAGTGAAATCTTTGGCATACAAAGCACACTACACACCTATAATAACATGCTATGGCACCACCTTGCTTCTGTTGGGGTCCAGAAGATTCGGAGCCCCCCCTCCGGTGAAACCCTAGACCCGCTGGAGAAATACCGGACTTATACGGAAACACGCGGTAACGGCGTCAAAAGGGGGTAGCAATGTGGAACTAGTTGCTTGGTTGTGCTAGGGTAGGCCATAGAAACAAAAAACCACAAGGTAGAACCCACCTCTTCGGAAGATTCGCGACGTTTCGTCCGATCCCTTGAGTTTCAGCCTATAAGCGCGTGTAAACTCACGAGAGAGAAGTGGATGCCGGTAAAGCGTCCCACACCCCGGAGTGAAATCGTTGGGATACAAAGCACACAACACACCTATAATAACATGCTATGGCACCACCTTGCTTGTGTTGGGGTCCAGAAGATCCGGAGCCCCCCCTCCGGTGAAACCCTAGACCCGCTGGATAAATACCGGACTTATACGGAAACACGCGGTAACGGCGTCGAAAGGGGGTAGCAATGTGGAACTAGTTGCTTGGTTGTGCTAGGGTAGGTCATAGCAACACAAAACAACAAGGTAGAACCCACTCTTCGGAAGATTCACGATGATTCGTTCGATACGGGAGTTTCAGCCTATAAGCGCGTGTAAACTCACGAGAGAGAAGTGGATGCCGGTGAAGCGTCCCACACCCCGGAGTGAAATCTTTGGCATAAAAAGCACACAACACACCTATAATAACATTCTGTGGCACCACCTTGATTGTGTTGGGGTCCAGAAGATCCGTAGCCCCCCCTCCGGTGAAACCCTAGACCCGCTGGAGAACTACCGGACTTATACGAAAACACGTGGTAACTGCGTCGAAAGGGGGTAGAAATGTGGAAATAGTTTCTTGGTTGTGTTAGGGTAGGCCATAGAAACACAAAACAACAAGGTAGAACCCACCTCTTCGGAATATTCACGACGTTTCGTCCGATACGGGAGTTTCAGCCTATAAGCGCGTGTAAACTCACGAGAGAGAAGTGGATGCCGGTGAAGCGGCCCACACCCCGGAGTGAAATCTTTGGCATACAAAGCACACAACACACCTATAATAACATGCTATGGCACCACCTTGCTTGTGTTGGGGTCCAGAAGATCCGGAGCCCCCCCTCCGGTGAAACCCTAGACCCGGTGGAGTAATACCGGACTTATACGGAAACACGCGGTAACGGCGTCGAAAGGGGGTAGAAATGTGGAACTAGTTGCTTGGTTGTGCTAGGGTAGGCCATAGAAACACAAAACAACAAGGTAGAACCAACCTCTTCGGAAGATTCACGACGTTTCGTCTGATACGGAAGTTTCAGCCTATAAGCGCGTGTAAACTCACGAGAGAGAAGTGGATGCCGGTGAAGCGGCCCACACCCCGGAGTGAAATCTTTGGCATACAAACCACACAACACACCTATAATAACATTCTATGGCACCACCTTACTTGTGTTGGGGTCCAGAAGATCCGGAGCCCTCCCCCTCCGGTGAAACTCTAGACCCGTTGTAGAAATACCGCACTTATACGGAAACACGCGGTAACGGCATCGAAAGGGGGTAGCAATGTGGAACTAGTTGCTTGGTTGTGTTAGGGTAGGCCATATAAACATAAAAAAAAACAATGTAGAACCCACCTCTTCGCAAGATTCACGACGTTTCGTCCGATACGAGAGTTTCAGCCTATAAGCGCGTGTAAACTCACGAGAGAGAAGTGGATGCCGGTGAAGCGGACCACACCCCGGAGTGAAATATTTGGCATACAAAGCACACAAAACACCTATAATAACATGCTATGGCACCACCTTTCTTGTGTTGGGGTCCAGACGATCCGGAGCCCCCCCTCCGGTGAAACCCTAGACCCGCTGGAGAAATACCGGACTTACACGGAAACACGCGGTAACGGCGTCGAAATGGGGTAGAAATGTGGAACTAGTTGCTTGGTTGTGTTAGGGTAGGCCATAGCAACACAAAACAACAAGGTAGAACCCACTTCTTCGGAAGATTCACGACGTTTCGTCAGATACGGGAGTTTCAGCCTATAAGCGCATGTAAACTCACGAGAGAGAAGTGGATGCCGGTGAAGCGGCCCACACCCCGGAGTGAAATCTTTGGCATACAAAGCACACTACACACCTATAATAACATGCTATGGCACCACCTTGCTTCTGTTGGGGTCCAGAAGATTCGGAGCCCCCCCTCCGGTGAAACCCTAGACCCGCTGGAGAAATACCGGACTTATACGGAAACACGCGGTAACGGCGTCAAAAGGGGGTAGCAATGTGGAACTAGTTGCTTGGTTGTGCTAGGGTAGGCCATAGAAACAAAAAACCACAAGGTAGAACCCACCTCTTCGGAAGATTCACGACGTTTCGTCCGATCCCTTGAGTTTCAGCCTATAAGCGCGTGTAAACTCACGAGAGAGAAGTGGATGCCGGTAAAGCGGCCCACACCCCGGAGTGAAATCGTTGGGATACAAAGCACACAATACACCTATAATAACATGCTATGGCAACACCTTGCTTATGTTGGGTTCCAGAAGATCCGGAGCCCCCCCTCCGGTGAAACCCTAGACCCGCTGGAGAAATACCGGACTTATACGGAAACACGCGGTAACGGCGTCAAAAGGGGGTAGCAATGTGGAACTAGTTGCTTGGTTGTTCTAGGGTAGACCATAGAAACACAAAACAACAAGGTAGAACCCACCTCTTCGGAAGATTCACGATGTTTCGTCCGATACGGGAGTTTCAGCCTATAAGCGCGTGTAAACTCACGAGAGAGAAGTGGATGCCGGTGAAGCGGCCCACACCCTGGAGTGAAATCTTTCGCATACAAAGCACACAACACACCTATAGTAACATTCTACGGCACCACCTTGCTTGTGTTGGGGTCCAGAAGATCCGGAGCCCCTCCTCAAGTGAAACCCTAGACCCGCTGGAGAAATACCGGACTTATACGGAAACACGCGGTAACGGCGTCGAAAGGGGGTAGCAATGTGGAACTAGTTGCTTGGTTGTGCTAGGGTAGGCCATATCAACACAAAACAACAAGGTAGAACCCACCTCTTCGGAAGATTCACGACGTTTCGTCTGATACGGGAGTTTCAGCCTATAAGCGCGTGTAAACTCACGAGAGAGAAGTGGATGCCGGTGAAGCGGCCCACACCCCGGAGTGAAATCGTTGGCATGCAAAGCACACAACACACCTATAATAACATTCTATGGCACCACCTTGCTTATGTTGGGGTCCAGAAGATCCGGAGCCCCCCCTCCGGTGAAACCCTAGACCCGGTGGATAAATACCGGACTTATACGGAAACACGCGGTAACGGCGTCGAAAGGGGTAGGAATGTGGAACTAGTTGCTTGGTTGTGCTAGGGTAGGCCATAGCAACACAAAACAACAAGGTAGAACCCACTCTTCGGAAGATTCACGATGTTTCGTTCGATACGGGAGTTTCAGCCTATAAGCGCGTGTAAACTCACGAGAGAGAAATGGATGCCGGTGAAGCATCCCACACCCCGGAGTGAAATCTTTGGCATACAAAGCACACAACACACCTATAATAACATGCTGTGGCACCACCTTGATTGTGTTGGGGTCCAGACGATCCGGAGCCCCCCCTCCGGTGAAACCCTAGACCCGCTGGAGAACTACCGGACTTATACGGAAACACGTGGTAACGGCGTCGAAAGGGGGTAGCAATGTGGAACTAGTTTCTTGGTTGTGTTAGGGTAGTCCATAGCAACACAAAACAACAAGGTAGAACCCACCTCTTCGGAAGATTCACAACGTTTCGTCCGATACGGGAGTTTCAGCCTATAAGCGCGTGTAAACTCACGAGAGAGAAGTGGATGCCGGTGAAGCGGCCTACACCCCGGAGTGAAATCTTTGGCATACAAAGCACACAACACACCTATAATAACATGCTATGGCACCACCTTGCTTGTGTTGGGGTCCAGAAGATCCGGAGCCCCCCTCCGGTGAAACCCTAGACCCGCTGGAGTAATACCGGACTTATATGGAAACACGCGGTAACGGCGTCGAAAGGGGGTAGAAATGTGGAACTAGTTGCTTGGTTGTGCTAGGGTAGGCCATAGCAACACAAAACAACAAGGTAGAACCCACCTCTTCGGAAGATTCACGACGTTTCGTCCGATACAGAAGTTTCAGCCTATAAGCGCGTGTAAACTCACGAGAGAGAAGTGGATGCCGGTGAAGCGGCCCACACCCCGGAGTGAAATATTTGGCATACAAACCACACAACACACCTATAATAACATTCTATGGCACCACCTTACTTGTGTTGGGGTCCAGAAGATCCGAAGCCCTCCCCCTCCGGTGAAACTCTAGACCCGTTGTAGAAATACCGGACTTATACGGAAACACGCGGTAACAGCATCGAAAGGGGGTAGCAATGTGGAACTAGTTGCTTGGTTGTGTTAGGTTAGGCCATATAAACACAAAAAAAAACAATGTAGAACCCAGCTCTTTGGAAGATTCACGATGTTTCGTCCGATACGGGAGTTTCAGCCTATAAGCGCGTGTAAACTCACGAGAGAGAAGTGGATGCCGATGAAGCGGCCCACACCCTGGAGTAAAATCTTTGGCATACAAAGCACACAACACACCTATAGTAACATTCTATGGCACCACCTTGCTTGTGTTGGGGTCCAGAAGATCCGGAGCCCCTCCTCCCGTGAAACCCTAGACCCGCTGGAGAAATACCGGACTTATACGGAAACACGCGGTAACAGCGTCGAAAGGGGGTAGCAATGTGGAACTAGTTGCTTGATTGTGCTAGGGTAGGCCATAGCAACACAAAACAACAAGGTAGAACCCACCTCTTCGGAAGATTCACGACGTTTCGTCCGATACGGGAGTTTCAGCCTATAAGCGCGTGTAAACTCACGAGAGAGAAGTGGATGCCGGTGAAGCGGCCCACACCCCGGAGTGAAATCGTTGGCATGCAAAGCACACAACACACCTATAATAACATTCTATGGCACCACCTTGCTTATGTTGGGGTCCAGAAGATCCGGAGCCCCCCCTCCGGTGAAACCCTAGACCCGCTGGATAAATACTTGACTTATACGGAAACACGCGGTAACGGCGTCGAAAGGGGGTAGCAATGTGGAACTAGTTGCTTGGTTGTGCTAGGGTAGGCCATAGCAACACAAAACAACAAGGTAGAACCCACTCTTCGGAAGATTCACGACGTTTCGTTCGATACGGGAGTTTCAGCCTATAAGCGCGTGTAAACTCACGAGAGAGAAGTGGATGCCGGTGAAGCGTCCCACACCCCGGAGTGAAATCTTTGGCATACAAAGCACACAACACACCTATAATAACATGCTGTGGCACCACCTTGACTGTGTTGGGGTCCAGAAGATCCGGAGCCCCCCCTCCGGTGAAACCCTAGACCCGCTGGAGAACTACCGGACTTATACGGAAACACGTGGTAACGACGTCGAAAGGGGGTAGCAATGTGGAAATAGTTTCTTGGTTGTGTTAGGGTAGGCCATAGAAACACAAAACAACAAGGTAGAACCCACCTCTTCGGAAGATTCACGACGTTTCGTCCGATACGGGAGTTTCAGCCTATAAGCGCGTGTAAACTCACGAGAGAGAAGTGGATGCTGGTGAAGCGGCCCACACCCCGGAGTGAAATCTTTGTCATACAAAGCACAAAACACACCTATAATAACATGCTATGGCACCACCTTGCTTGTGTTGGGGTCCAGAAAATCCGGAGCCCCCCTCCGGTGAAACCCTAGACCCGCTGGAGTAATACCGGACTTATACGGAAACACGCGGTAACGGCGTCGAAAGGGGGTAGAAATGTGGAACTAGTTGCTTGGTTGTGCTAGGGTAGGCCATAGAAACACAAAACAACAAGGTAGAACCCACCTCTTCGGAAGATTCACGACGTTTCGTCCGATACGGAAGTTTCAGCCTATAAGCGCGTGTAAACTCACGAGAGAGAAGTGGATGCCGGTTAAGCGGCCCACACCCCGGAGTGAAATCTTTGGCATACAAACAACACAACACACCTATAATAACATTCTATGGCACCACCTTGCTTGTGTTGGGGTCCAGAAGATCCGGAGCCCTCCCCCTCCGGTGAAACTCTAGACCCGTTGTAGAAATACCGGACTTATACGGAAACACGCGGTAACGGCATCGAAAGGGGGTAGCAATGTGGAACTAGTTGCTTGGTTGTGTTAGGGTAGGCCATATAAACACAAAAAAAACAATGTAGAACCCACCTCTTCGCAAGATTCACGACGTTTCGTCCGATACGAGAGTTTCAGCATATAAGCGCGTGTAAACTCACGAGAGAGAAGTGGATGCCGGTGAAGCGTCCCACACCCCGGAGTGAAATATTTGGCATAAAAAGCACACAACACACCTATAATAACATGCTATGGCACCACCTTTCTTGTGTTGGGGTCCAGACGATCCGGAGCCCCCCCTCCGGTGAAACCCTATACCCGCTGGAGAAATACCGGACTTATACGGAAACACGCGGTAACCTCGTCGAAAGGGGTAGCAATGTGGAACTAGTTGCTTGGTTGTGTTAGGGTAGGCCATAGAAACATAAAACAACAAGGTAGAACCCACCTCTTCTGAAGATTCACGACGTTTCGTCCGATACGGGAGTTTCAGCCTATAAGCGCGTGTAAACTCACGAGAGAGAAGTGGATGCCGGTGAAGCGGCCCACACCCCGGAGTGAAATCTTTGGCATACAAAGCACACAACAAACCTATAATAACATGCTATGGCACCACATTTCTTGTGTTGAGGTCCAGACGATCCGGAGCCCCCCTCCGGTGAAACCCTAGACCCGCTGGAGAAATACCGGACTTACACGGAAACACGCGGTAACGGCGTCGAAAGGGGGTAGGAATGTGGAACTAGTTGCTTGGTTGTGCTAGGGTAGGCCATAGCAACACAAAACAACAAGGTAGAACCCACCTCTTCGGAAGATTCACGACGTTTCGTCCGATCCCTTGAGTTTCAGCCTATAAGCGCGTGTAAACTCACGAGAGAGAAGTGGATGCCGGTAAAGCGGCCCACACCCCGGAGTGAAATCGTTGGGATACAAAGCACACAATACACCTATAATAACATGCTATGGCAACACCTTGCTTATGTTGGGTTCCAGAAGATCCGGAGCCCCCCCTCCGGTGAAACCCTAGACCCGCTGGAGAAATACCGGACTTATACGGAAACACGCGGTAACGGCGTCAAAAGGGGGTAGCAATGTGGAACTAGTTGCTTGGTTGTTCTAGGGTAGACCATAGAAACACAAAACAACAAGGTAGAACCCACCTCTTCGGAAGATTCACGATGTTTCGTCCGATACGGGAGTTTCAGCCTATAAGCGCGTGTAAACTCACGAGAGAGAAGTGGATGCCGGTGAAGCGGCCCACACCCTGGAGTGAAATCATTGGCATACAAATCACACAACACACCTATAGTAACATTCTACGGCACCACCTTGCTTGTGTTGGGGTCCAGAAGATCCGGAGCCCCTCCTCAAGTGAAACCCTAGACCCGCTGGAGAAATACCGGACTTATACGGAAACACGCGGTAACGGCGTCGAAAGGGGGTAGCAATGTGGAACTAGTTGCTTGGTTGTGCTAGGGTAGGCCATATCAACACAAAACAACAAGGTAGAACCCACCTCTTCGGAAGATTCACGACGTTTCGTCCGATACGGGAGTTTCAGCCTATAAGCGCGTGTAAACTCACGAGAGAGAAGTGGATGCCGGTGAAGCGGCCCACACCCCGGAGTGAAATCGTTGGCATGCAAAGCACACAACACACCTATAATAACATTCTATGGCACCACCTTGCTTATGTTGGGGTCCAGAAGATCCGGAGCCCCCCTCCGGTGAAACCCTAGACCCGCTGGATAAATACCGGACTTATACGGAAACACGCGGTAACGGCGTCGAAAGGGGTAGGAATGTGGAACTAGTTGCTTGGTTGTGCTAGGGTAGGCCATAGCAACACAAAACAACAAGGTAGAACCCACTCTTCGGAAGATTCACGATGTTTCGTTCGATACGGGAGTTTCAGCCTATAAGCGCGTGTAAACTCACGAGAGAGAAATGGATGCCGGTGAAGCGTCCCACACCCCGGAGTGAAATCTTTGGCATACAAAGCACACAACACACCTATAATAACATGCTGTGGCACCACCTTGATTGTGTTGGGGTCCAGACGATCCGGAGCCCCCCCTCCGGTGAAACCCTAGACCCGCTGGAGAACTACCGGACTTATACGGAAACACGTGGTAACGGCGTCGAAAGGGGGTAGCAATGTGGAACTAGTTTCTTGGTTGTGTTAGGGTAGTCCATAGCAACACAAAACAACAAGGTAGAACCCACCTCTTCGGAAGATTCACAACGTTTCGTCCGATACGGGAGTTTCAGCCTATAAGCGCGTGTAAACTCACGAGAGAGAAGTGGATGCCGGTGAAGCGGCCTACACCCCGGAGTGAAATCTTTGGCATACAAAGCACACAACACACCTATAATAACATGCTATGGCACCACCTTGCTTGTGTTGGGGTCCAGAAGATCCGGAGCCCCCCTCCGGTGAAACCCTAGACCCGCTGGAGTAATACCGGACTTATATGGAAACACGCGGTAACGGCGTCGAAAGGGGGTAGAAATGTGGAACTAGTTGCTTGGTTGTGCTAGGGTAGGCCATAGCAACACAAAACAACAAGGTAGAACCCACCTCTTCGGAAGATTCACGACGTTTCGTCCGATACGGAAGTTTCAGCCTATAAGCGCGTGTAAACTCACGAGAGAGAAGTGGATGCCGGTGAAGCGGCCCACACCCCGGAGTGAAATCTTTGGCATACAAACCACACAACACACCTATAATAACATTCTATGGCACCACCTTACTTGTGTTGGGGTCCAGAAGATCCGGAGCCCTCCCCCTCCGGTGAAACTCTAGACCCGTTGTAGAAATACCGGACTTATACGGAAACACGCGGTAACAGCATCGAAAGGGGGTAGCAATGTGGAACTAGTTGCTTGGTTGTGTTAGGTTAGGCCATATAAACACAAAAAAAAACAATGTAGAACCCAGCTCTTTGGAAGATTCACGATGTTTCGTCCGATACGGGAGTTTCAGCCTATAAGCGCGTGTAAACTCACGAGAGAGAAGTGGATGCCGATGAAGCGGCCCACACCCTGGAGTAAAATCTTTGGCATACAAAGCACACAACACACCTATAGTAACATTCTATGGCACCACCTTGCTTGTGTTGGGGTCCAGAAGATCCGGAGCCCCTCCTCCCGTGAAACCCTAGACCCGCTGGAGAAATACCGGACTTATACGGAAACACGCGGTAACAGCGTCGAAAGGGGGTAGCAATGTGGAACTAGTTGCTTGATTGTGCTAGGGTAGGCCATAGCAACACAAAACAACAAGGTAGAACCCACCTCTTCGGAAGATTCACGACGTTTCGTCCGATACGGGAGTTTCAGCCTATAAGCGCGTGTAAACTCACGAGAGAGAAGTGGATGCCGGTGAAGCGGCCCACACCCCGGAGTGAAATCGTTGGCATGCAAAGCACACAACACACCTATATTAACATTCTATGGCACCACCTTGCTTATGTTGGGGTCCAGAAGATCCGGAGCCCCCCCTCCGGTGAAACCCTAGACCCGCTGGATAAATACTTGACTTATACGGAAACACGCGGTAACGGCGTCGAAAGGGGGTAGCAATGTGGAACTAGTTGCTTGGTTGTGCTAGGGTAGGCCATAGCAACACAAAACAACAAGGTAGAACCCACTCTTCGGAAGATTCACGACGTTTCGTTCGATACGGGAGTTTCAGCCTATAAGCGCGTGTAAACTCACGAGAGAGAAGTGGATGCCGGTGAAGCGTCCCACACCCCGGAGTGAAATCTTTGGCATACAAAGCACACAACACACCTATAATAACATGCTGTGGCACCACCTTGACTGTGTTGGGGTCCAGAAGATCCGGAGCCCCCCCTCCGGTGAAACCCTAGACCCGCTGGAGAACTACCGGACTTATACGGAAACACGTGGTAACGACGTCGAAAGGGGGTAGCAATGTGGAAATAGTTTCTTGGTTGTGTTAGGGTAGGCCATAGAAACACAAAACAACAAGGTAGAACCCACCTCTTCGGAAGATTCACGACGTTTCGTCCGATACGGGAGTTTCAGCCTATAAGCGCGTGTAAACTCACGAGAGAGAAGTGGATGCTGGTGAAGCGGCCCACACCCCGGAGTGAAATCTTTGTCATACAAAGCACAAAACACACCTATAATAACATGCTATGGCACCACCTTGCTTGTGTTGGGGTCCAGAAAATCCGGAGCCCCCCTCCGGTGAAACCCTAGACCCGCTGGAGTAATACCGGACTTATACGGAAACACGCGGTAACGGCGTCGAAAGGGGGTAGAAATGTGGAACTAGTTGCTTGGTTGTGCTAGGGTAGGCCATAGAAACACAAAACAACAAGGTAGAACCCACCTCTTCGGAAGATTCACGACGTTTCGTCCGATACGGAAGTTTCAGCCTATAAGCGCGTGTAAACTCACGAGAGAGAAGTGGATGCCGGTTAAGCGGCCCACACCCCGGAGTGAAATCTTTGGCATACAAACATCACAACACACCTATAATAACATTCTATGGCACCACCTTGCTTGTGTTGGGGTCCAGAAGATCCGGAGCCCTCCCCCTCCGGTGAAACTCTAGACCCGTTGTAGAAATACCGGACTTATACGGAAACACGCGGTAACGGCATCGAAAGGGGGTAGCAATGTGGAACTAGTTGCTTGGTTGTGTTAGGGTAGGCCATATAAACACAAAAAAAACAATGTAGAACCCACCTCTTCGCAAGATTCACGACGTTTCGTCCGATACGAGAGTTTCAGCCTATAAGCGCGTGTAAACTCACGAGAGAGAAGTGGATGCCGGTGAAGCGTCCCACACCCCGGAGTGAAATATTTGGCATAAAAAGCACACAACACACCTATAATAACATGCTATGGCACCACCTTTCTTGTGTTGGGGTCCAGACGATCCGGAGCCCCCCCTCCGGTGAAACCCTATACCCGCTGGAGAAATACCGGACTTATACGGAAACACGCGGTAACCTCGTCGAAAGGGGTAGCAATGTGGAACTAGTTGCTTGGTTGTGTTAGGGTAGGCCATAGAAACATAAAACAACAAGGTAGAACCCACCTCTTCTGAAGATTCACGACGTTTCGTCCGATACGGGAGTTTCAGCCTATAAGCGCGTGTAAACTCACGAGAGAGAAGTGGATGCCGGTGAAGCGGCCCACACCCCGGAGTGAAATCTTTGGCATACAAAGCACACAACACACCTATAATAACATGCTATGGCACCACATTTCTTGTGTTGAGGTCCAGACGATCCGGAGCCCCCCTCCGGTGAAACCCTAGACCCGCTGGAGAAATACCGGACTTACACGGAAACACGCGGTAACGGCGTCGAAAGGGGGTAGGAATGTGGAACTAGTTGCTTGGTTGTGCTAGGGTAGGCCATAGCAACACAAAACAACAAGGTAGAACCCACCTCTTAGGAAGATTCACGACGTTTCGTCCGATACGGGAGTTTCAGCCTATACGCGCGTGTAAACTCACGAGAGAGAAGTGAAATCTTTGGCATACAAAGCACACTACACACCTATAATAACATGCTATGGCACCACCTTGCTTGTGTTGGGGTCCAGAAGATTCGGAGCACCCTCCGGTGAAACACTAGACCCGCTGGAGAAATACCGGACTTATACGGAAACACGCGGTAACGGCGTCGAAAGGGGGTAGCAATGTGGAACTAGTTGCTTGGTTGTGCTAGGGTAGGCCATATCAACACAAAACAACAAGGTAGAACCCACCTCTTAGGAAGATTCACGACGTTTCGTCCGATACGGGAGTTTCAGCCTATAAGCGCGTGTAAACTCACGAGAGAGAAGTGGATGCCGGTAAAGCGGCCCACACCCCGGAGTGAAATCGTTAGCATACAAAGCACACAACACACCTATAATAACATGCTATGGCAACACCTTGCTTATGTTGGGGTCCAGAAGATCCGGAGCCCCCCCTCCGGTGAAACCCTAGACCCGCAGGAGAAATACCGGACTTATACGGAAACACGCGGTAACGGCGTCGAAAGGGGGTAGCAATGTGGAACTAGTTGCTTGGTTGTGCTAGAGTAGACCATATAAGCACAAAACAACAAGGTAGAACCCACCTCTTCGGAATATTCACGACGTTTCGTCCGATACGGGAGTTTCAGCCTATAAGCGCGTGTAAACTCACGAGAGAGAAGTGGATGCCGGTGAAGAGGCCCACACCCCGGAGTGAAATCGTTGGCATGCGAAGCACACAACACACCTATAATAACATTCTATGGCACCACCTTGCTTATGTTGAGGTCCAGAAGATCCGGAGCCCCCCCTCCGGTGAAACCCTAGACCCGCTGGATAAATACCGGACTTATACGGAAACACGCGATAACGGCGTCGAAAGGGGGTAGCAATGTGGAACTAGTTGCTTGGTTGTGCTAGGGTAGGCCATAGAAACACAAAACAACAAGGTAGAACCCACTCTTCGGAAGATTCATGACGTTTCGTTCGATACGGGAGTTTCAGCCTATAAGCGCGTGTAAACGCACGAGAGAGAAGTGGATGCCGGTGAAGCGTCCCACACCCCGGAGTGAAATCTTTGGCATAAAAAGCACACAACACACCTATAATAACATGCTGTTGCACCACCTTGATTGTGTTGGGGTCCAGAAGATCCGGAGCCCCCCCTCCGGTGAAACCCTAGACCCGCTGGAGAACTACCGAACTTATACGTAAACACGTGGTAACGGCGTCGAAAGGGGGTAGCAATGTGGAAATAGTTTCTTGGTTGTGTTAGGGTAGGCCATAGAAACACAAATCAACAATGTAGAACCCACCTCTTTGGAAGATTCACGACGTTTCGTCCGATACGGGAGTTTCAGCCTATAAGCGCGTGTAAACTCACGAGAGAGAAGTGGATGCCGGTGAAGCGGCCCACACCCCGGAGTGAAATCTTTGGCATACAAACCACACAACACACCTATAATAACATTCTATGGCACCACCTTACTTGTGTTTGGGTCCAGAAGATCCGGAGCCCTCCCCCTCCGGTGAAACTCTAGACCCGTTGTAGAAATACCGGACTTATACGGAAACACGCGGTAACGGCATCGAAAGGGGGTAGCAATGTGGAACTAGTTGCTTGGTTGTGTTAGGGTAGGCCATATAAACACAAAAAAAACAATGTAGAACCCACCTCTTCGCAAGATTCACGACGTTTCGTCCGATACGAGAGTTTCAGCCTATAAGCGCGTGTAAACTCACGAGAGAGAAGTGGATGCCGGTGAAGCGGCCCACACCCCGGAGTGAAATCTTTGGCATACAAAGCACACAACACACCTATAATAACATGCTATGGCACCACCTTTCTTGTGTTGGGGTCCAGACGATCCAGAGCCCCCCCCTCCGGTGAAACCCTAGACCCGCTGGAGAAATACCGGACTTACACGGAAACACGCGGTAACGGCGTCGAAAGGGGGTAGCAATGTGGAACTAGTTGCTTGGTTGTGTTAGGGTAGGCCATAGAAACATAAAACAACAAGGTAGAACCCACTCTTCGGAAGATTCATGACGTTTCGGTCGATACGGGAGTTTCAGCCTATAAGCGTGTGTAAACTCACGAGAGAGAAGTGGATGCCGGTGAAGCGTCCCACACCCCGGAGTGAAATCTTTGGCATAAAAAGCACACAACACACCTATAATAACATTCTGTTGCACCACCTTGATTGTGTTGGGGTCCAGAAGATCCGGAGCCCCCCCTCCGGTGAAACCCTAGACCCGCTGGAGAACTACCGAACTTATACGCAAACACGTGGTAACGGCGTCGAAAGGGGGTAGCAATGTGTAAATAGTTTCTTGGTTGTGTTAGGATAGGCCATAGAAACACAAATCAACAATGTAGAACCCACCTCTTCGGAAGATTCACGACGTTTCGTCAGATACGGGAGTTTCAGCCTATAAGCGCATGTAAACTCACGAGAGAGAAGTGGATGCCGGTGAAGCGTCCCACGCCCCGGAGTGAAATATTTGGCATAAAAAGCACACAACACACCTATAATAACATTCTATGGCACCACCTTTCTTGTGTTGGGGTCCAGACGATCCAGAGCCCCCCCTCCGGTGAAACCCTATACCCGCTGGAGAAATACCGGACTTATTCGGAAACACGCGGTAACCTCGTCGAAAGGGGTAGCAATGTGGAACTAGTTGCTTGGTTGTGTTAGGGTAGGCCATAGAAACATAAAACAACAAGGTAGAACCCACCTCTTCAGAAGATTCACGACGTTTCGTCCGATACGGGAGTTTCAGCCTATAAGCGCGTGTAAACTCACGAGAGAGAAGTGGATGCCGGTGAAGCGGCCCACACCCCGGAGTGAAATCTTTGGCATACAAAGCACACAACACACCTATAATAACATGCTATGGCACCACCTTTCTTGTGTTGAGGTCCAGACGATCCGGAGCCCCCCTCCGGTGAAACCCTAGACCCGCTGGAGAAATACCGGACTTACACGGAAACACGCGGTAACGGCGTCGAAAGGGGGTAGGAATGTGGAACTAGTTGCTTGGTTGTGTTAGGGTAGGCCATAGCAACACAAAACAACAAGGTAGAACCCACCTCTTCATAAGATTCACGACGTTTCGTCAGATACGGGAGTTTCAGCCTATAAGCGCATGTAAACTCACGAGAGAGAAGTGGATGCCGGTGAAGCGGCCCACACCCCGGAGTGAAATCTTTGGCATACAAAGCACACTACACACCTATAATAACATGCTATGGCACCACCTTGCTTGTGTTGGGGTCCAGAAGATTCGGAGCACCCTCCGGTGAAACCCTAGACCCGCTGGAGAAATACCGGACTTATACGGAAACACGCGGTAACGGCGTCGAAAGGGGGTAGCAATGTGGAACTAGTTGCTTGGTTGTGCTAGGGTAGGCCATAGCAACACAAAACAACAAGGTAGAACCCACCTCTTAGAGTGAAACCCTAGAGAGAAGTGGATGCCGGTGAAGCGTCCCACACCCCGGAGTGAAATCTTTGGCATAAAAAGCACACAACACACCTATAATAACATGCTGTTGCACCACCTTGATTGTGTTGGGGTCCAGAAGATCCGGAGCCCCCCCTCCGGTGAAACCCTAGACCCGCTGGAGAACTACCGAACTTATACGCAAACACGTGGTAACGGCGTCGAAAGGGGGTAGCAATGTGGAAATAGTTTCTTGGTTGTGTTAGGGTAGGCCATAGAAACACAAATCAACAATGTAGAACCCACCTCTTTGGAAGATTCACGACGTTTCGTCCGATACGGGAGTTTCAGCCTATAAGCGCGTGTAAACTCACGAGAGAGAAGTGGATGCCGGTGAAGCGGCCCACACCCCGGAGTGAAATATTTGGCATACAAAGCACACAACACACCTATAATAACATGCTATGGCACCACCTTGCTTGTGTTGGGGTCCAGAAGATCCGGAGCCCCCCCCTCCGGTGAAACCCTAGACCAGCTGGAGTAATACCGGACTTATACGGAAACACGCGGTAACGGCGTCGAATTGGGGTAGAAATGTGGAACTAGTTGCTTTGTTGTGCTAGGGTAGGCCATAGAAACACAAAACAACAAGGTAGAACCAACCTCTTCGGAAGATTCACGACGTTTCGTCCGATACGGAAGTTTCAGCCTATAAGCGCGTGTAAACTCACGAGAGAGAAGTGGATGCCGGTGAAGCGGCCCACACCCCGGAGTGAAATCTTTGGCATACAAACCACACAACACACCTATAATAACATTCTATGGCACCACCTTACTTGTGTTGGGGTCCAGAAGATCCGGAGCCCTCCCCCTCCGGTGAAACTCTAGACCCGTTGTAGAAATACCGGACTTATACGGAAACACGTGGTAACGGCATCGAAAGGGGGTAGAAATGTGGAACTAGTTGCTTGGTTGTGTTAGGGTAGGCCATATAAACACAAAAAAAAACAATGTAGAACCCACCTGTTCGCAAGATTCACGACGTTTCGTCCGATACGAGAGTTTCAGCCTATAAGCGCGTGTAAACTCACGAGAGAGAAGTGGATGCCGGTGAAGCGGCCCACACCCCGGAGTGAAATCTTTGGCATACAAAGCACACAACACACCTATAATAACATGCTATGGCACCACATTTCTTGTGTTGGGGTCCAGACGATCCGGAGCCCCCCCTCCGGTGAAACCCTAGACCCGCTGGAGAAATACCGAACTTACACGGAAACACGCGGTAACGGCGTCGAAAGGGGGTAGAAATGTGGAAATAGTTGCTTGGTTGTGTTAGGGTAGGCCATAGCAACACAAAACAACAAGTTAGAACCCACCTCTTCGGAAGATTCACGACGTTTCGTCAGATACGGGAGTTTCAGCCTATAAGCGCATGTAAACTCACGAGAGAGAAGTGGATGCCGGTGAAGCGGCCCACACCCCGGAGTGAAATCTTTGGCATACAAAGCACACTACACACCTATAATAACATTCTATGGCACCACCTTGCTTGTGTTGGGGTCCAGAAGATTCGGAGCCCCCCCTCCGGTGAAACCCCAGACCCGCTGGAGAAATACCGGACTTATACGGAAACACGCGGTAACGGCGTCGAAAGGGGGTAGCAATGTGGAACTAGTTGCTTGGTTGTGCTAGGGTAGGCCATAGAAACACAAAACAACAAGGTAGAACCCACCTCTTCGGAAGATTCACGACGTTTCGTCCGATACGGGAGTTTCAGCCTATAAGCGCGTGTAAACTCACGAGAGAGAAGTGGATGCCGGTAAAGCGGCCCACACCCCGGAGTGAAATCGTTGGGATACAAAGCACACAACACACCTATAATAACATGCTATGGCAACACCTTGCTTATGTTGGGGTCCAGAAGATCCGGAGCCCCCCCTCCGGTGAAACCCTAGACCCGCTGGAGAAATACCGGACTTATACGGAAACACGCGGTAACGGCGTCGAAAGGGGGTAGCAATGTGGAACTAGTTGCTTGGTTGTGCTAGGGTAGGCCATAGAAACACAAAACAACAAGGTAGAACCCACCTCTTCGGAAGATTCACGACGTTTCGTCCGATACGGGAGTTTCAGCCTATAAGCGCGTGTAAACTCACGAGAGAGAAGTGGATGCCGGTAAAGCGGCCCACACCCCGGAGTGAAATCGTTGGGATACAAAGCACACAACACACCTATAATAACATGCTATGGCAACACCTTGCTTATGTTGGGGTCCAGAAGATCCGGAGCCCCCCCTCCGGTGAAACCCTAGACCCGCTGGAGAAATACCGGACTTATACGGAAACACGCGGTAACGGCGTCGCCCATGAATACTTCCACAATTTCTTCACAAAAGCCATAAAAAATAGCAGACATGCATTTTTGAAACGTAGCAGGAGCATTACACAAACCAAAAGGCATACGTATATAAGCATAAGTACCATAGGGACAAGTAAAGGTTGTTTTCTCTTGATCGGTGGCCCTAACAGCAATTTGAGAAAACCAAGAATAACCATCAAGAAAGCAAAAAATGAATTTTCTTAGACAACCACTCTAGCATTTGATCAACAAAAGGCAAAGTATAATGATGTTTCTTAGTAACCTTGTTAACTTTCCTAAAATCAATACACATTCTATAGCCAACTACTACTCTTTCAGGAATAAGCTCATTATTTTCATTAGGCACAACAGTCATTTCTCCCTTCTTAGGAACACAATGCACATGGCTCACCATCTACTATCAGCAATAGGAAAAATAATACCAGCATCAAAAAGTTTTAATACCTCATTTCTTACCACTTCCTTCATCTTAGGAATTAAACAGCGTTGATGTTCAACTATTGTCTTTGCATCAGGTTTAATATAAATCCCTTTCAAATCATCAAGAGTATATCCAATAGCTTCATGGTGTTTCTTTAATATTCCCAATAATCTTCCATGTTCTTCACCTGAAAGTTTAGAACTAATAATAATAGCTTATTTTTTTTATCATCGATATAATCATATTTAAGATCACGAGGCAAAGGTTTTAAATCAAAAACAGGATCCTCCTTGGGTGGTAATGTGGTACCCAAGTCCTCCACGGGTAAATTATGTTTCAGTATCACTGGTTGACGAAGAAGAATATCGTCAATCTCATTTCTATCTTCCATAAATACCTCACTTTCATGGTCCTCCATATATTGTTGTTGCAAAGAATTGTTAGGAGCAAGAGCAATAGAGCCAAGTTGTTCAACTCTAAAATTTTCATTACGCAATTCAGATTCATAAGGAGCTCCGGAAAATTTGGAGAAATTAAACTCGTAAGATTTCCATCAAATTTAGTCAATATTTTTTCCTTGTTACAATCTATAATAGCACCACAAGTGTTCAAGAAAGGTCTACCAAAGATAATAGGATAGGTTTTACTAGCAGCCTTACCCAGCACTAGAAAATTAGTAGGATATTTAGTTTTACCACATAAAACTTCCACATCCCTAACAATACCAATCGGAAAAATGGTTTCCCTATTAGCAAGCTGAATAACCACATCAATATCCTCAAGCTCACAAGAACCAATTTCATGCATAATTTCTTTATAAAGCTCATAAGGAATAGCACTAGAACTTGCACCAATATCACACAAACCATAATAGCAATGATCACCAATCTTAACAGAAAGCACAGGAACACTAGTTTTCTTAAGTCTATTTGGGTGGGAAACAATATTAGAAGCATCCTCACAAAAGACAATATGTTCATCCTCTACATTTCCGCAGACAAGGTCTTTAACTATAGCTACTGCAGGTTCAACAATTATTTGTTCATAGGGTTCAATAGATGTCTTTATACTCTTGTTAACAATACTAGCTACAATAGAGTGTTCTTTTACCATAGCATGGAAAGGCATTTTCTCAATATAAGGCTCACGCACAGCAGGATTAACAACATGCACTTCTATATTTCTAGCAGGCACAGTATCTTTATAAGGTGCATGGTACTTGCGCAACTCCTTTTTAGGAATATCAAGATAGGAGGCAAATACTTTAAGAAAATTTGCAAATATTTGAGAATCAAGACAACAAACATCACTAACATTATAGAAATCATCAGTTCCCATAAAAGATTTAATGCACTCATAATCGTAATTTATACCTGAATTTCTACCTTTTTCATTCTCCCATCCTTCAATATTTTTCTTGAATACGGTCAAGAAGGTACCATTTAGATTCTTCCTTCATACATGTGAATGATCCAGAACAATAAGCATCTAATAAATACTTATCATGAAGAGAAAGCCTTCCATAAGAAAATGTTGATAACAATATTACTCGGGAGCTCATTAACGGGACATTTAAGCATTAATAACTTCATTCTACCCCAAGATTGGGCAATACTATCTCCATCATGAGGCCAGAAATTATATATTTGGTTCTGGTATTTATGAATCTCACTAGGAGGATAGAATTTAGAATAAAAGAGAGGTATAATTTTCTCCCATCCAATAGATTCACCATTCTTCAGCAATTTAAACAATTCAGCAAGTCTATCATTGAGTGATAGAGAGAATAATTTCCTTTTAACTTGATCCATTGTAATACCTGCACACTTGAGTAACTCGCATAATTCATGTATAAAGAGCAAATGATCATCGGGATGGACAGTTCCATCTCCATAATAGCAGTTATCCATAACACGTCCAACAATTTTCGTAGGTATTTTAAGAGGATCCAGTTCAACAGATAACGGATCACCTACAACCCTACCAGTAAAAGTAGTAGTACCCCTAAATAGAGAAACATATGAACTATTCATAATGAAATAAAACAGGAGACATAAATAAAAACATCACTCACAGTAAAAGTTTCTCTTAACAATTCCGCTTACAAATAGCGCTTCACTCCCCGGCAACGGCATCAGAAAATAGTCTTGATGACCCGCAAGTATAGGGGGTGTATCGTAGTAGTTTCGATAAACAAGACTATCGAACCCAACGAGGAGCAGAAGGTCTTGACAAGCAGGTCAGATAGAGAATTCACCGTAAACACTAGCAAACAGATTTTTAATGGTTTTGGATATACTAGATAAATAAAGTGCGAGTAAATAAATAACAACAATAATAATTGTAGCGAGTGATCCAATACTTTTGAGAGCAAAGTACAAGCCGATTGTTTTACTTATGGTGACTAAACGTTCTCGAGGACACATGGGAATCTCGTCAAGTGCTTTCGCTTCATACATTTGATTACTATTTATTGTTTTGATAGGTGTTGTGTGGGTGAACCTATGCTAATGCACCTCCCAAACACGACTAATACATACTTGTGATTAAACCCCGTGCAAGCATCCGCAAATACAAGTAATTAAGATAAATCTAACCACAACCACAAACTTAAAACTCAGAGATCCTACACTCCCTCATGCATCGGTTTCCTAACGGGGGTTTATGTCTTTGTCACTCCGACAACCCCACAATTAGTAGCCAGATACACAATGCATCCTCCTAGGCCCATAAAGTTGAAGTGTCATGTAGTCGACGTTCACTAGAAGAATAACACAACAACTTAAATATCAAACCATATAGATGTTATTTCAACATAATTGCACTACTAACATCATGACTTCTCCCATGTCCTCAAGAACTAAACGAACTACTCAACGAGACATCATATGGATCATAATCAGAGGTGATGTAATGGTGAATAACAATCTGTTCATAAAGTGCAAACACCGATAAATCTCACAAGCATCAACTACTAACAAGTAATCCACACCGGGAGAGAGATCTAGTGGAAAACAACGATGAAGGCCCATAATTGTTACAGCGGGATGAAGGTGGACGGTGAGGGTGATGAGGCTGGTGGTGAAGATGAAATAACATAAGTTATACATCATAACATGAAATATGTCGATGAATAATAGAAAATAGCAATATAAAATGGTGATGCAAAATGGACGTATCAGATATCCAGGAGCGTTTAAGGCCTGGCATTCTATTTTTATCTGAGGCACATCTTTCGAGAGCTAAGGCTGAAAATCTGAAAGGAAGACTGGGTTTTGATCAAATGATACTGTCTGGGAGTGATGGGAGAAGTAGAGGACTGATTCTTTTTTGGAATAATGGGCTGAAAGTTACTTCCTATAGAGAAAACAAAAACTATCTGGATATCCGTATTGATGAAGCTAGTGAGAATGCTTGGAGAATTACAGGTATATATGGTGAACCAAGTGGGGGCAAGAAAGCATCTCATGTGGGATTATATTCAAAATGTACATGGTATGTTCAATTTACCATGGGTTATGCTCGGAGAATTTAATGAAAATTTACACAATCATGAAAAACAAGGTGGGGTCATGAGGTCTCAAAGGTATATGGATGGTTGTAGGGAGGCTCTATCAAATTGTGATCTTTCTGACCTTGGTTATCATGGTGATATTTTCACTTGACGTAGAGGACGTATCCGTGGAAGACTCGACATGGAAGTGGCTAACCAAATATGGATGGAGAAATTCAACAATGTTGGTGTCACAAATGAGAACTTTTACAAATCGGACCATCGCCCGATTACAGTGGATACTCAGCTCATGGAAAATGGTGGCGGTATTCCTATGGGTAGAAGAAATCTTTTTGATTCCAAATGGCTTTTGGAAGAAACCGTTGACGACATAGTGGCTTCGGCCTGGATTTCTGCCCGACAAGTAGGCCCTCCAAATCTCGCGCAGAAATTGGCCCATGTGCATTCGGCCCTCCATGCATGGCACATGCAGTCTCTCCAAGAACCACGTATAGAAAATAAAAGCAACAGGGCTGGAGAGAGTTTATACCTCGACGCTGTAGACGACGCTCCGTGGTGTCCTGGCAGATGGCCTTGCACATCTTTGTGCAGCCAGCTGCGGACGGATTGGAGCTTTGGAGGAGATCCCCCATCTCCAGTTCTGGCCTCAGCCTCGGCTGCGCCCTTGCCAGTGACATGAGCGGCGAGGGTACTCTACTCCCTAGTGAAAGGTGTGACACCAATTAAATTCAATCAGTACATAGCCAGATGGATACAATAAGGATCAGGGTGTGATATTTAAAATCAATTTTAATAGAATGATCTATGTATTGTTCCAGCGACATAAAGATTTATAGATGCACTCTGAAATTTGTTTACAACCCTCATATTCCAAGTTTATTATTTTTGGTTGATACTAGGACATATATAATGACACCAGGCGAAGGTCTTGCATCTTTTTGGGTTTTTTTAAAACAAAATTCTGGAAGTTTCTAAGCCGGTTTTAGGGAAAAGTCAAGACGGCGGCCATGAGTGTTCATAGCTAGGGGTTGAATATTGAGAAACTATTTGTGTATCTCTACTGAAATAGGTAGTTGTGTACCTAAAACTGATTTTTTCCAAAAATCATGATCAAACTACGAGGCACATGTAGTTCAAGTTTGACCCGTTACCAACTGAATCGGCAGAAACTTGTATTTTTTAAAGATGTTGACAGAAACCTTATGATGGCAAACAAATTGTTTATTTGTGCATATAACATGGTCTAGTATTTTCATAAAGTTATCTCCCAAGTTTTGCAACATATTTGTGGTAGGTCCATCACAAAAAACCCATTTTTGACACTTGGAAAATGGAAAATGGTTTTTTTTTATTTAATGAAAAGGAAAACTTCCTCCGTCCACATTGTTCGTTCTTCCAAGATGCATTTTTGTGTGTAAAATGGGCACATTAGAACAAACTATTCCATGTATTTGGCCATAACACTCGTCATTTGGACCAAAACCCTAGAATGTTCGGAGGAAACAACTCATTTACGTGAACGCATTTTCAACCCAAGTTTATTGTTTTTGGTTGATTCTAGGACATATATAATGACACCATGCGAAGGTCTTGCATCATTTTGGTTTTTTTTTTTTGAATTTTCTCGAATTTGCTAAGCTGGGTTCAGGGAAAAGTCAAGACGGCGGGCATGCTCGTTCGTAGTTAGGGGTTGAATATTGATAAAATATTGGTCTATCTCTAATGAAATAGGTAGTTGTGCACCTAAAAATAATTTTTGCCAAAAAATCATGAGAAAACTATGAGGCACATGTAGTTCAAATTTGACTAGTTTCCTATTGAATCAGCAGAAACTTGTGTTTTTAAAATATGTTGACAGAAACCTTCTCACGGAAAACACATTTGTTATTTGTGCATATTACATGGTCTAGTATTTTCAAAAAATGCAGCCTCCAAGTTTTGCAACAAATTTGTGGTAGGTCCTTCACAATAAAAAACCCATTTTTGACACTCGAAAAATGGAAAATGTTATTTTATTCAGTGAAAAGGAAAGCTTCCTCCGTAAACATTGTCCGTGCTTCCAAGATCCATGTTTGTGTGGAATATGGGAACATTAAAACCAACTATGCCATGGATTTGGCCATAACACCCGTCATTTGGACCGAAACCCTAGAATGTTCGGAGGAAACAGGTGACACCCTAGAGTGGAAAGTACTCATAAATTACATAGATCACAATGAAATCTTGCTCAAATCAGACTTAAACATGAACTTATATAGAGATAAATATAAAAGTACTCTCCGGATCACAGGAGACCCGCACTACTACATCATAGAGAGAGAAATATAAAAGAACTTTCCGCATTACAGAAGAGCCACACTACATTATAGAGATATATAAAGTACTACATCATAGATACATATACCATACTACATCATGGAGATATATAAAGTACTACATCATAGAGATCACAAGATCGCCCCCAATCACTACATAATAGAGATATATAAAAGTGTGTTCTCCCATGCAAGCACTAGCCGTCTGAATCATCATCAACTGCTTGCCCCCAAGCTGGTGCTGCCGGTACAAGGTGACCCTACCCATGGTTCACGAATCAAATAATGCGGTACAACTCGTACGCAACGTAAGCATCTATGGCTGGATACTTAATGTTGTTGTCGTGAAGTGGGGTCGTCTCCCACTCATTGTGCTTCTCGGTCTTGGTCTTCATATCAGTATAGTAGTCGTCGATCAAATCAACTGCCATATCAACCATTGAAGTCCTCATATGGCGAGGCCTGGATATATTTAGGATATCAATGTGACGGGGAGCCGGTATCTCAATATTGAATCTTTTTCTCATCTTGATATGGTCATTGTTTATATCAACACTAGCAAAACAAATGCCGCTGCAATGAGAGCTGGACACGTATTGTCACTACAGCAACAACAAATTAGAATGAAACAAATGTTAATTAAAAGTCATAACAATAACCTACTTAGTATATATGCCAATATGAAACAAGGAAAATTAATTCACCACTAAATACAAACTGATCCATAACATATAATTCTAATGGGAATCCTATGCAATTTGGATAACCTATATGAAGTGATAAAAGAAACTCCTAAAATTAACTATGACATATGTTATATCATGGATTTTCCAATATGCAACAAGGAAAATTAATTCACTACTAAATAGTAATTGATCTTTCACATAGAATTGAAATGAGAACATTTTGCCATCCTATGCAGTTTGCCAATATGTCCTAAATTAACTATGTCATATGTTCTATCATGGATTTGCTAATATGCAACAAGGAAAATTAATTCACTACTAAATAGTAATTGATCTTTCACATAGAATTCAAATAGGAACATTTTGCTATTCTATGCAATTTGCATAACCTATATGAAGTGAGATAAGAAACTCCTAAATTAACTATGTCATATGATCTATCATAGATTTGCCAATATGCAACAACGAAAATTAATTCACTACTAAATAGTAATTGATCTTTCACATAGAATTCAAATGGCAACATTTTGCTATCCTATGAAATTTGAATAACCTATATGAACTGATACAGGAAACTCCTAAATTAACTATGTCATACGTTCTATCATGGATTTGCTAATATGCAACACCGAAAATTAATTCACTACTAAATCGTAATTGATCTTTCACGTAGAATTCAAATGGGAACATTTTGCTATCCTATGCAAATTTCATCATAACCTATGAATGGATCAAGATCCCCAAAACTTACGTGCCTTGCCCATTGGAAGACCGAGACATTCTTCTTGAGGCATAGTTGGATGACATCTACATCCTTTTGATTGCGCGTGTACTCAAGATCAAGCCCTATGAACCTCTCTTGTTCCTCCGCCCCTTCAAACCATCCGTTCATATGGCTAAGATAAAACGACATCATGGTGTTGTCGTTGGGGTAGATGACACTAAGCACGTCTGTGCCATGTAGCGAACATGCGCCAAGCGAGTTATTGGTTCATCCATGGTGGAGATGGGAAGAAGAGAGGGAGAAGAGAGAGGAGGAGCAAGGGATACGAAATGGAAGAAATGGCATCGCACTGTAGCAGTTCGCGACGTTCATTCCGCGTGGGAGGAAAACCGTTCGACCCTTTAGTCCCGATTTGTATCACCAGTCATGACTAAAGGGGCCCGCACCAGGAGAACAGTCGCCGCCACCCCTTTAGTCCTCGTTTGTATCTCAAACCGGGACTAAAGGGTCCTAACGGCCTGGGACTACAGCCGCCGTGGGCTGAGCCGTTTTGGGGGCGACATGTCCGGACCTTTAGTCCCGGCCCGGGCCATGGCCGAGACTAATGGCCCGGACGAAAGGCTCATTTTCCTCTAGTGCTTTGACCTTGAGGATCCATGTTATATTTCAAGACATCTTGGTACAGATAGCTGCTTCTCACTTGGAAGAAACTGACTTTGTCTTATTGTCTATATGTGTATGGGAAATTAACTGGAGATGTTCCGCCATTCAAACACAATGGTGGCCAAGAAAATATTGAGGTATACATATAACCACAGTTGTTGTTTTACTGTACTGTTTTGTTTATTTTCCCTGTCGTGTTTAGAAGGTCATCATAAAGAAAGGGTAATCATATTCTTGTTCATGCCGATATGCACAAAAGAAGTGACGGTAAATCAACATTCTTATGAATTGTTAAAATCTTTATTTTAAATAGAGAAAAATAAACATGGATGAACTAATGATTCGCTATTGAAAACCTAATGCTATATGGGGGTATAAGAAGTGGTGAAGGACGAAGAAATTTCAGGTCGGCTGATACCAAGTGCGAAGGACCAAGAAATGAACAGTGACAATTATGTCAAACACTTTTAGAAATGTCATCCACGGTTTAAATGGGTATTTATTTGCATCAAAGATTAAAGTAAGTACACCGGAGAAAACACTAAGATGTTTGTTTAACACGGATACTCTAGATCCTTCTCCACCAATAAATTTAAGGACGGTAAATTAGATGCAAATGCATAAAAACACTATAATACATCTAAAGGTAGATATTCATCCTCCTAGTAAATCCAATTATGTATGCTATTTTTTCTATTATATCGGGATATGCACGTTAGCGAACTGTTTGCTAAGCAAAAAAAATGGGTAATGTTTCAAGAAAAATGAATAAATGTTTTCCGCAAAAGGCTTTTTCAACTTACTACAAACATATTTTGAAAGGATAGACGTGACAACTCTAACATAAAACATTATATATTATAACGAACGTACTCCCTCCGATCCGATATATGTGTCGTGAGGTTTGTATTGCCAGAGTAGATATAGTGTATAGAAGCTCCGACACATATTACGGATCGGAGGTAGTAGAACATTGCATTTTATAATTTAGCATCATCATTATTTGATAGAATAAATTCTAATTGAGTAAAATTGTTTGGTATAAATAAATAGATTCTATTGATTGTAGTTTACGCGAGAAACACATAAAGCTAAATAAAATACTAATTTAACTAAACCAAATGCTTAAAATGTCCTCATAGAAAGACCAAAAGCATCCACATAAGCTGAAAACATATACACCATTAGCTGACACCCATCAGCCAGAAGCTGAATTTGCATGGTCATCAAAATAATTCTATCTCTAACTCGCATTAGCAGATCAATCACTGCACCTTCGAGAAGCCAGCGTTCTCCACTATCTCAAAAGGAAATAAATTTTGTCTAGCTTATGCCAACATAAACATATGAATTTATTTTCAAACAAAAAATCATTTATAGATAACCAAATAGCCTAGTAATAAAATTATGTCTTAGAATACCTATCTATTTTAGAAAAAATCGGGGAAAATAACAAAATTTAATATGTTAATGAAATGGTCACAAGAGAAAATAAGAGGAAGGAAACGAGACCTTGAAGTGAAATATCACCTCCATGGCGCGCCTAGCCCCACTCGCATGCGTTGGCAGAGATGTGGCCCCGGGGGACTCGGTCTCATCTTCCCATATCCGAGTGTGCCAAAAACCTCTCAATATATACCGCTCTATGTTGATCTAATCACGCTGTGAACTTTTTTAGTAGAAATTTGTTTTCGAGTTTCACAATTACAATGATACATAAATTACAAGGCCTACGAACGTACCCACACGAGTTTCATGCTTGACTAATGAGTTTTCATGGTAAGATGTAAATCTGATTTTCACACTTTCCCTTTGATGTTTGCAAAAAATTTCAATCAATCCGGTCATGTTTGCAAAAATTATAATGAAAGCGACAAACCTTATTCTTGTCCACACTATATTTCAATCAATCAAAATCCATATACTATTTGGGTAGAGCATCTATTATCTCTATTTAAGGGGAAATTATGACGGGTTGGTTGAGATGGATCCTTATATAGGTAAGAAGTCTAAGATAAATGGGACGCATGGCTGCATTTAGTTGAACGCTTAATGAACATTCAAAACTCTAATAGACCAGACTCTTTTAAGTGGACATTGACTACTTCCGGCATTTTCTCGGTTAAATCCTACTATGAGGATTTAATGAATGAAGGTACTAAAAGCTTACGGAGGTATATATGGAAAATAAAAGTACCACTCAAGATCAAGATATTTATGTGGTTTCTTTATCGAAAGGAGCTATTAACAAAAGATAATCTGGCTAAACGGAGTTGGACGGGATGCTCAAAGTGTGTTTTTTGTGGTAATCAAGAGACTATTGAACATTTATTTATTTCTTGTGATTTTGCAAAAAAGAGATTGATTCACTTCACCTTTAGTATTTCTCCACCATCAACAATTGACAATCTATTTGGGGGTTGGTTAGATGGGGTAGATAAAAAGACTAAAGCTAGGATACGTATTGGTATTTGTGCTTTTCTTTGGGCAATCTGGAATTGCAGAAATGATGTTATTTTTAACAAGATGGAAGCCGGTGATTTTTTGCAGGTTGTACACAGGGCTACCCACTGGATCCACATGTGGTCGCTCCTTTCGCCGGAAGAGCTACGTGGAAGCTTGGATACAGGATGTGCACGCTTGATGACGGTCGTGCGGGCTATCTTCAGCCAGGGTGGGTGGTTGCACACTAGGAGGATACAGTATGTGTAGTCTCCGTATGATTTGGTGGCTCGTACTTGTAGCCACGGTGCACTGTCGTTGAGTTGCATTACTTTGGTGATGTAATATTTTGGATGATATTTTGCTACTAGATGATTTTGTAAATAAATAAGCTGTGTGCATCCGCTGGATGCAGAGGCTGGGTTTTTCCGTTTCAAAAAAAAAGTCTAAGATCGTCTCTAATAACATGATCAAATACATCAACTAGAATTCAGAGTCCTAGATCAGTTATATACCTTCAAAAACTTACACTATTTTGTGTTTTTAGCCATAGAATTTCCTCCTTCCAGTTCTTTCTCTTACTCGTGATGTTAAATAACATTTACATGGTCATGTGTGATTGGTTTAGAGCTAATGATCTAGAAATTAAAATGAAATATATTTTCAACGGTTGACTACATTTGATGGAGGGATGATAACCCGGTAGGCCAACGCCAAGGTGTAACTCGGCCCAAAGGACACTGCGTGAGATCCGGCTAAGGATAAAGGGACTTTTAGAAGGCCCAAGTTTGTAGGCCTGGTAACCCGGATTGTGGGTTACGATAAGGAAAGTTAGGGTTCTGTATGCGGTGTCCGGGTAGGATTCAGGGTGCGCCTTGGAGGGCAAGCCAGGGGGTCCGGGTGCTTTATAAGCCGGCCCCTAGGTCTAGTTTAGGGAGATCCAAGAGTTCGAGCAATATCGCTAGGTATCGAGTATCCAGTGTAACACGAGAGTTGAGATTAATATATCGAGATCGGAGACTCGGCGACTTGCTTGCCGGCTACCAGATCGCATATCATCATGTTTTCCTCTGAGCTAAACCCTCTCCCAAACACTAGTGTCGTCTTGCCCCAAGATAAGTTACCCCCGGTAACGTCTGCCGTGATTATCCCACGACAGTTGGCGCCCACCGTGGGGCCTGCGTCCAAGGGTGTTTACATCACGGGAGAAGCTCGGAAGAACATGGAGAATCTTGTCATCGGCGAGATCTACACCGACCGCGAAGGAGAGAAGATGGTGGACGATTCCGGCTGGGGGCCAGAGTCGGATCACCTCGAATCCGGATCTATCGTGACAATCGGCCGGATCAACGTCTTCATCGGTATGGTACGTACTTCCGGTTCGATCCCTGACGACTTTGGATTTGATTCTGTGTCAGGGGAGGCCACCTACATTCAATCAGATGGAGAAGAATCAGTTGGGACGACAGATCCAACAGAAGAACCCACCACGAAGAGGGAACAGCCGGAGGAGCCGGCATGGACCCCGCGTGGCTGGGTCGAGAAAGAAGATGATACCGAGTCTATCCTGCACCTGCTAGAGAATCGGTATGAGGAAAATAGCAGCGAAGAGGAACAATATGAATTCGCGCCAAGCATTGTGCGCCGGGTTGCGGTTTACACGGCTCCCGCGACCAATCTCAACCAGGAGAACGCGACCGCGGCCGCGGTCGGAGCAGCACAAGCATTGGCCCAGCAGCAAGATCCGGTTGACGGAAACCCGGTTCTCACCCGGGTTGACGGAGAAGCAGCATCAGTTACCAGTCACGCGGCGGACAGTGAGTTGCAGGCAAACATGTTTGGATATCTGGCAAACCGAACGCCAGGGGCGGGTCCCTCGAACCCGCAACACCCGGCCCTATTCAACAACAACTTGATTCTGGATCCAACCGTTCTAGCTACAGTTATTACTCCGGAAAACGCGGCGGAACGTGTCAGAGATCTGGACGTAGCCCGCCGTGCATTGGAGCAACAGAGAAGGCAAGTGGAAGCAGAAAGGCAAGGGATGGCCACCCGCCAACGTGAGCTGGATGCATTGGAAACCCGGCTCCGAGAAGAGACGACCAGGGTGCGTCAAAGGCATCAAACCATGTTACCAGCAACGGGTGGAGTTATAAACCCGACCAACCTATTTATCACACCTCAGGATCAACCGATTCCGGCAGCAAACCAAGGAACCGTACAGCAACCTGCAACTGGAGGAGCACAGCCGGCAAACATACAAGCCGGGTTATCCACATTGCAAGCTGAAGCCACTGCCGGCAATACATTACCACCACCGCCACCATCACGATTTCGCACACCAGCAGGTCATTACAACAACCCCATGGATAATGTGTACGCAGCAACGCTCGCATTGAACCAAATCCCCGTAAGAGAGTCACCCCACGCAGAGGAGACCCGGCGGGCGATAGATCTATTGCGCACTGCGGTAGCGCAGCAAGTTAATTACCCGGATCACAGAAGCGGAATGCATGGGACACCATATATCAGCCAGCAACGAGGCAATACCGGCAATATCCAGATAAGTTCAGCGCGGCGGAGGGAAGAGCAGCAGCAAATGCCGCCTCCTCCCCGCGTCCAGGCAGTACCAGCAGCATCAGCAGCACAAGCTATCGTGTACAGTTCCAGAGCCAGGAGGGCCGCGGCCGGGTCTGTGGCGCATGGGCCACCAGCCGTACCGCGTCCAGCTGCACCCCCCGCAGGATCACATGTTTCCCGGGTGAGGCCAGTTCCGACTAATCTCGCTGGGCCTAAGTGTCTGTCGGCTGACATCAGGGCTGAGCCTTACCCGGATAAATTCAAAGAACCGAGCAAAGTTGTAAATTATGAGCCGACTATGGATCCAGAAACATGGTTGAGCAGCTATGAGATGGCTATGTCGATTCGCAATGCATCAGAAAATCTTCAAGCCAAGTTCATGTACTTGATGATGTCGGAAGGAGCAGCAAAGTTGTGGTTCAATAATTTACCGGAAGGATCTATCAAATCATGGGAGGAGTTGAAAACTGCGTTTATCAAGCACTTTCATGGGACGTGCAGAAAGCTATTTACTATTGATGACTTAGAGCGATGTATACAAAAGAAAGGAGAATCGTCGCCCAGCTGGGTGCGCCGGGTTATGGAGATACTTCACTCATCTACGGATATTCAACCCAAAGATGCGTTACAAGCTATGGCAAAAACGTGCAAGTACACACCTTTAGTGCAAAAGTTAACCCGCATGAAATCTAGTCGGAATGCTTCAGAGGTCACGATGGGAGAACTGATGGATGCATGCAACAAACACGCCGCAACGGAAACTACAGAAGAGGAAGTTGATGACAAAAAAGCAAAAGCGAATACAAGTAATAATGGAAGAGCCGGCAATGGATCAGCGCCGGGTAATAACGGAAACAGCCAGAAAAAGCGCCCGTTCGAGGGAGGCTCCAAGTTTGTCGCCAGCACAGAAGCCGGGTCTTCGAGACCCAGGGCAGAAGGAAATTTCAATACTAGAAATCACAATGGAGGAAACTATCAAGGGCCGCCAAGGCCGAGTAACAATTGGGACATCTTCAGAATGGCGTGCCCGAAACACAGCAGGAACGGTAGGCCGGCTAACCACTCCTTGGAGCAGTGCGCCGACCTACAGAGATGGAAGAACGAGGAAGTGAACAGAGCCATGCGAGGTGCAGGTCGGGGAGGAGGACCGGGTCCAGGTGGAAACCCGGGCAACGGCCCACCCCCAGCCGGTAACCCGGTAGCAGGAAATCAGGGTAACAACCAAGGGGGAGCCGGAGGTTTCGAGGCTAACCCCAAGCAGTTGGGTCAATATCACGTGCATACTACAGGAAATTCTAACAAGGACAAAAAGATACTGAAGCAAGCGGTAAACTCGGTTTCCTCGGCTGTTCCGAGATACTTGAGGTGGTCAGAGCAGGATGTAACATGGAGCAGAAGAGATCACCCGGAAAGAATAGAACACCCGGGAGTCTTAGCATTAGTAGTTGCACCGCAAGTCAATGGGTATGAGCTGAAAAAGGTCCTGATGGATGGTGGAAGTAGCATCAATATCCTGTATTGGGAGACCTTTCTACGCATGGGTCTCAAGGAGTCTCAGCTACAGAAAAGTTCAACAATTGTTCATGGGATAGTGCCGGGTCACTCAGCGTGCCCCGAGGGAAAAATCGCATTGGAGGTAGCTTTCGGAGAATCAAAGGATAATTATCGAGTTGAGTGGCTCACTTTCGAGGTGGTCAAGTTGCGCAGTCCTTATCACGCGCTGTTCGGAAGGCCGGCTTATGCTAAATTCATGGCTAGGCCGTGTTATGTGTATCTACAGCTAAAAATCCCGGGTCCTAAGCAGACCATCACCATACATGGAAGCCGGGATATAGCGGCTGAGTGCGATGAAGGAGACGCAGCAATGGCTGAGCAAGCTTGCAGAAAAGAGGAACTCAAGCATTACCGGTCTCAAGCAGACCCGGATGACAGAACAGCATTGAAAAGACCGAGTACTGAAGATGAAAGGGCAAAGTTCAAGGCAGCACAAGACACAAAGATGGTGGCTTTCATCGAACATGATCCCTCCAAACAATCTGCCATAGGAGAAGAAAACACACGACCGTTTACAGTCAGCCACGTCATGAAAATGCCTCATCCGGATTGGCTAGCAAATCCGGTACTCATAATAAAAAAGACCAACAAGTGGAGAATGTGTATCGATTACGTCAGTTCCGGACAGGCTCCCAAGAAGAACTAAACAATGTAACGGGCAGCAGGTTTCAGACGCACTCTTTTCCTATCCAGGGTACCTAAGGGGACTGGAAGGTTTTTAATGAGGCGGCGTGCTGACCCAAACTTTCTCGTATCAATAAAGAGATGGTTAAGCAATATATCTTCTTCACATGCGTTATCAAGTCTTATTTTGTTATGATCTTTACTTCGGTTACAGGTAAGTATTATTTATCGTTATCAGTACATCAGTTTCCTTAAGTATGTTGCATATATCTAGGTCTTGGGGGATGATTGCTTGAATAGCACAGTTACAAACTCAAAGACCCGGCCTTGATGCCTATGAGTTATAAGGGCCGATTACTCGTAAACGAGTACGGCTGCAATCTTATAACCGGACAAAGGAGCCAAATTTTCTTGACTTTTCTTACTTAAGCTCGATGTGACTTGCACTAAAGTGGCATGATTTGCTCGCTTACGATTACAATCATCCATGAAGCCCAATAGGGACTTGCCTGACCCTGTTTTCGTACAGATGTAACAACATGATATCCACGCGAAAGCCGGCTTATAGTACAAGATAGTCAAAAGGGTCATCTAAACCACAAGTTATGCAGAGTACAGGGCTAATAGCCGAAAACTCAACGTTTATTAAGCATAACTTCATACCCATGTGAAACGGCTCTAGGTTTTGGGCTTAGTAGAAAACAATTTGTTCTCCTGGAAAGACCACACATCCCAAACTCGGATTTCGAGTCTTGGGGACTGGGGATTTCGAAACAGAAACAAGTTGCTTCGTTACTAAGCTCGAAAAACCCTAACATCCGAGTCTTAGGGACTTGGGGACTTAGAGAAAAGTCCACTTGTCAAAACCCACGATACTCAGAAACCGAGTCTCACAAAAGGGAACCATAAAGAAAGTCGGATATCAAGAATAAGTTCAAAAACAGACAAGTATCAAATCCATCCAAAGGCCAGGAGAGGCACGAGGTATATCAAGGAAATAAAGCGCATTACAAATCTCGTTAGTAGTATCAAAGGTGCACAGGCGCACCGTCAAAAGAATATCCGTTTCCAACAAAAGCATCGAAAGACCAAGGTATCATAATGGCATCTGTTTACTCGACTTCCTGAGTCGGGTCCACATCTTTGCCCTTGCCCTCCGGGTCTTGGTCCTGGGCTTGCTCTTCAGCTTTCCCAGCATCGTCACTCGGATTCTTCGCATCAGGACGGACAGGCGGGCGGACAGCCGGCGTAGAGGTGGTTGGCCCTGATCCTAACTCGGCTTCCCTCTTTGCGGTTTCTTCCCTTTTCCTGGCCGAATCAGCATTCCATTTCTCCAAAATATCGAAGGGCAGGGGTGCTTCTTCCTGCACGATCTTGTTTTCAGCATTGTACGCACTCATAAACGTTCGCAGGTCCATACTATCGGCCAAAGTGGTTGCTGAGTGACGCACTGCGGATTGTACGGCCTTGAAATCCTTGGGCCCAAACTTGGAGCCATCCGCTTTGAATTCTGGAAACCCGGATATCACCTTTGCCGGCTCAAGCTTAGGAAAGTAAGCCTTAGCTAGCATAAAGGCCCGGGTCATACCAACCCGGCATGCCGAGCGTTTCTAGAGCTCGATCTACACAGGCATGGTGGAGCATGCTGGATAAGATTTTCTTCACCCGGATATGCCTCAGTTGGCCATTGCACGGCGTCCAATATCCACTTGGTGCCGGCGAAGAAGGTCCGGAGCACATTCTTTAAAGTTTTAGCTTTTTTAACATCATCTTCTTCTGGGGCCACAAGGTTAGCACCTGCAGTTGAACAAGAAAGGCCACATCAGTAATTCCGAGTATCATGAATCAAGTAACAAAGCAGAGGCATGAAAGCAATCAGCAGCAAGAAACTTACTAAGCAAGATACGATAAGTATCGGTAATTTGGTCCGATAACTTTTTCAGTGCGGTTTGAGAAGTGGTGCACCTTTTCTTGTATTTGGAAACATCTTTCTTCAAGGTTTCCACTTCAGCCTCAAGGGCCTCTCTCCGCTTTACCTCGGCAAGCAGAAGTTGTTCGGTTTTGAGCAAAATTTCATCAGACCGGGTGGCCTGTGCCTGTAAGAGACCAAAGTATGAGAATTAGTCGGGTATCATGGCAAGCCGAGTATCGCACAGAGTACCGAGCACAACTTCAACAAGTTATACTCGGAACTTGGGGACTAGATGGATACGAAGAGATACCAGGTAACATTACCTGGTGCTCCGCTGCCATACACTCTAGCACATCGTTCTCCGAGGCCTTCATAGCAAGGAGAGCGCTCATCATCTGATCGAAAGTATTGTTGCCCAATTTGGAAGACCCGGGATCTTGGAGACTCGGAGAAGGAGCTCTCGTCTTGGTGGGAGAAGGTATCCGGGTCGTCCGAGTATCGGAGTCTGGTGCTCCTCCTCCCGTGCCCAAGGCTGCAGCTTCATCCTCCTCGTGTGCGTGCGAGGCTATTGGATACTCGGCTTCTTGATCGGCCGGGTTTATTGGTGGCACTTTTTCTTCTCCGCCAGCTGCGGTAGTCATATCATCGATCGGTTTCTCCTTACCCGGGTCATCAGTTTCCATATTTTCTTGGTCGCTGATAGTGACCGCGGCTCTATGGACAGTAAAGTAAGCAGTTAGCGTACAACTGGGAAAAAGTGACGGAAAGGTGATAAAGCATCAGGAAAGGAACTTTACCCGGGATTCACCATGTAGTCCGAGGGGAACTCGCTGCTGGACCCGGACGAAACTGAAAAACATCAAGCAAGACACGGAATTATCCCGTAAGGGGATGGTTCGGAAAGACTTTGATATTCAAAGAAAGGATTAGGTGAGTACCAGCGCGTCGAGCCGGAGACGACGAAATACCCGGATTAAGAGCGCCGTCACCCAGAAAATTCCGAGTCATTCTGCGCTTGGTCATGGGCGGTTCCCTCAGGTACGGCCAGCGGGATAACTCTAGGTTTAGCTCGCGCATGTTATCAAATGAATATGGTTTATAGGCGAGGAAACGGTATGGAACCTTGCAGACGACCCCTCGGGGTTTTCTCTTTGTTCCGACCTTGATCGTCGGCTCAGCTTCATCTTCGTCTCTTGCGGATTCTACCTTGCCTTCAGTTTCTTCTTCTTCGTCCTTGTCCTCTTGTTCTGAAAGTTATCAAGGTTTACAGCCGGAAAATGAAGAAAGAGCAACAACGAGCTCAAAGAAACTAAGTGAAACTCGGAATGTACCTTCATCCGAGTTAACGGCGTCTTCTTTCTCCTCTGGGCTTTCAGAGTTAGGGGGAGTTTCAATCTTCCAAAAAACATCATCGGCCTGAGATGAAGATATAAGAATGAGGGTAAACAGCTGTATCAAGTGGAAAGTGTGAAGGTAAAAATATGGAAGCCGGATCTTTACCTCAGGGGCCGGGTTCTCGCGCGTAAAGGACTCTAACCCGGCTATATTCCGGATTACCTCCAACTTTTCTGTCAAGAAGCCCTTGATAGTCTTGTTGGTGTCACCAGCTGCAAAGCTGTTGGTGGAGTATCGGAGCGCGTCCGTGGTGTGCCCCGAGTACTCGCACATTAAATTTTTGCGGATGGAATTGGGTTGGATCCGGAAATCAACCCAAGTTTTCACCAGGTTAAGCCCAATGAGACCTTGGGCCGAAAGAATAGCAATTTTAGCCAACAAAGGTTGGATTTCCTCCCTGTCCGAGTCAGGGGCAAAAGCGTTGAAGGTCTCGGAGATGTCGAGGAGGCCCTCCGAGTAACCCGGCAGCTTCTTTTCGCCGGGTGGGGAGGTGTCTCGGCAGTAACAGTATGAGAGTTGCCAGTGTTTGACGTGGGAATTGAGTGTGAGAGGTGGCATGGGAGAATTTTTGCGACGCTGGATGGAGACCCCGCCGCAAGCAAGAAGTGCTCCGTCACCGCTTTCGCGGCACGGCTTGCACTGGAAAAGTTCAATAAAGAGAGCCAAACTTGGCGGAGTGCACAAGTATGACTCGGATAAAATAATGAAATGGGTAATATTCAACATAGAGTTAGGCCCTATGTCAAATACCCGGAGGCCATAGTGGCTCAGAACATCTCGAAAGAAGGGGTGACCCGGAGGACGGAACCCCCGGGTCACGTGTTCGACGAAGCAGATTACCTCGTCGTCGGCAGGCGTGGGCCGGGTCTCATCACCCGGCACCCTCCAATGGATATCTTTTTGAGAAGGGAGAATCCCTAACTCGGCCAGCTCTTCTAACTTGGCCTTCGTAACAGTGGATCGAGCCCAGTTGGCGGATATGGAGTTGGTGGTCTTAGCCTTGGCTGGTTGTTTCCCCTGCTTCTTGGGAGCCATGGGATTAACCTGCAAAGCACAAGATAAAAAGGTACAAGGAGTAAGACCCGGAAACCATGAGCTATCCGAGTATTTGCAAGCGATATCGAGAAAACATGGAAGCTAAGAATCATCCGGGTATCATCCTACGGAGCAAAGACTACAAATTATCCGGGTATCAGGTATCATTATAGAAACTACTGGGTACTTATGTACTGAAAAGTGTTTGAGGAAGACGGATGATTGTCCATGTATCTACTGCAAGCAAAAGAACCGGAAGAAAAGGATTTTCCGGGTGTCAATGACATACGCGGAAAATTGGGACGAAATGGATCTAGATTGGAAAACTTGCAGACGATTCTACGGAGAAATTAATGGTTAATGATGATAGGGGAGTGATATGTGCCCATCTGTCATGTTATTGGATGAACTAGCGTGGGATTGTGGGGTCTAATTCGGCGCGGCAAGAAAAAATGACTCGCGGGTTGACCTAGATCCAATCTGGAGTAAATCGAGAAATTACGAGGTCAAGCTAATGGATGCGAGAAACTTACTGGAGGAGATTGAAGTGAAGCCCGGCGGAGGCAAATAGCACAATCCTGGTGCCCCTTAGCGATTCCCGGCGGGCAGGACAAGGGCGCGGTGGCGGATCTTGGCGGCGGCGTGGGGCGAGCCGTGGCGGAGCGTAGCCGGCGGCGGATTGGCTCCGGTGAAGCGCGCGAGGTCTCCGTGGCGGTGCTCTGCGAGCTTGAGCGCGGAAGTGAAGAGAAGGAGGAAAAGGGGTCAATTAGCCGTTGGGGTTAGGTTAACCCCTAAGTACCTATTTATAAGGGTGCGGGCGGATAAACCTAGTCCAACGGGCGGGAACCGAAAATTTCGGAATAATGGCTATCTGCCCGGATTTTGTGAGATATGCTGTAAGTGCTGGACGAGATATCCGGACAGAGATAAGGAGGAGATCTTCTCCGCAATATCAGGATCAGTTATCGAGTAAAGTAAGCCGGATCTTTCACATTCTTATTAGAGCGTTGACCCGGAAAGAGTAAAGAAGGACCTAGAGAAAGCCGGGTTACTATATGGCTACCTTGGAGTTAGGCCTAGCTGTTTATCAAAGCACCTTAACCCGGCCTCTTTGGATTTGTGCGTCTGATATTTTTACAGGGAATAGCAAGCGCTTCAAGGAGGATCCCGTGAAGCCCAGGCTATTCTGGGGACTACTGATGGAGGGATGATAACCCGGTAGGCCAACGCCAAGGTGTAACTCGGCCCAAAGGACACTGCGTGAGATCCGGCTAAGGATAAAGGGACTTTTAGAAGGCCCAAGTTTGTAGGCCTGGTAACCCGGATTGTGGGTTACGGTAAGGAAAGTTAGGGTTCTGTATGCGGTGTCCGGGTAGGATTCAGGGTGCGCCTTGGAGGGCAAGCCAGGGGGTCCGGGTGCTTTATAAGCCGGCCCCCAGGTCTAGTTTAGGGAGATCCAAGAGTTCAAGCAATATCGCTAGGTATCGAGTATCCAGTGTAACACGAGAGTTGAGATTAATATATCGAGATCGGAGACTCGGCGACTTGCTTGCCGGCTACCAGATCGCATATCATCATGTTTTCCTCTTAGCTAAACCCTCTCCCAAACACTAGTGTCGTCTTGCCCCAAGATAAGTTACCCCCAGTAACGTCTGCCGTGATTATCCCACGACAACATTTATAGATATAAATTAACTAGCTAACAAGTCACGTTAAAACAATTCACAACTTCAAACCTTGCTTCATTCGATATTACTGAAAATTCAAAAAGTGTGAATCATTCCTTTGCTATTGCAAGTACCTTGTCTCTTCGTGTCCATTTCTACCTCCAAGCCTCCAAGCTAGTGTTGTCTCCGCCTAGAAAATGTCGGGAATAACTCTACCTCGCAAGAAAACTCTAGCTTGTTGGATGGCATGTCATTGTCCGCCGCCGAAGCTTGCTTGTTGGCGTTTTTCCCGGATCCTCTATATCCCTCCCCTCTTGATAAAGAAGGTTGACTGTTCAACAACCGTCAGTCCCTCGCATCGCTCAAGCTTTAAGGAAGTCTCTTCTCCTTGCGTCTTCCTGATACGACTCAAACGTATCTATAATATCTGATGTTCCATGTTGTTTCCAAGCCATATGCTACATGTTTTCTATACACTTTATGTCATTTTTATGGATTTCATGGGACTAACCCATTTACAAGATTTCATAGAGCTAGTTCCTGCTTTCTGCTGTTTTTGGTTTCAGAAAAGTTGTTCTGGAAATATTCTCGGAATTGAACGAAACAAAATCCCAGGGCCTTAGAAATCTGTCACGTACACGGAGTCCGGAGGGGACCCGTAGGTGGCCCCTGGAACCACCACACCATAGGTGCCCCTCTTGGCCACCAACCGACATCACCCTTTCGCCTGTTTAAGCTCCTTCTCGGGTTAATCCTAAATACCCGAGGCTCCATCCACGAAAAGTTCCGCAGTCGTCGTCATCGTCGAGCCAACTTCAGGAGGGTTCTGAAGCTCTCCCTGACACCCTGCCGGGAAGGTAATTCATCACGAGAGGCCTCTACATCACCATGCATGTCTCTGGAGTGATGCGTGAGTAGTTCATCCTTGGACTACGGTTCCATAGCTGTAGCTAGATGGTTGTCTTCTCCTCTTTATGCCACCATCTTTAGATTTTGTGAGCTTCCTAACATGATCAGGATCATCTATCTGTAATGCTACATGTTGTGTTTGCTGGGATCCGATGAATATTGAATGCTATGTCAAGTGATTATCAATCTATCATGTTTATGTTATTTATGATCTTGCATCTCTCCGTTAGTAATAGATGCTCTGGCCAAGTTGATGCTTGTAACTCAAAGAGGGGGTATTTATGCTAGATAATGGGTTCATGCCTCCCTTTTATCCACGCTCGAGTGACAGAAACGTAACGGATGGGGGATGTGCTGTTATCATTAGGGAGAAAACAACAATGTTTACCAAGAGGGAGTATTTATGCTTGATAGTGTGTTCATGTCTCCCTTTCATCTATGCTCGAGTGACAGATGCGTGACGGATGGGGGATGTGTTGTCGCCATTAGGGAGAAACCAACAATAT